>BSBK01001798.1:5000-385000 GCA_027943335.1 Chamaecyparis obtusa | reverse complement strand
ATAGACTATCCAACTTCGCATAGATATTGTTCATTTCCATCCTCACCTAGTTTTCCATGGAATAGGATATCTTGTCTTTGAGCTTATCCTTCTAGATAAAAGACTATGAAGAATCCACCATTCCCCTGAGAAACTGCGATTCAGAAGACCAGACTCATCTTTCCCTCCAAAGTTAGAAATATTATGCACAGGGACATTTTTTAGGTTCTGAAGGAGGAGTATCCAAACCTGAGCTAGGATAATCCACAAGAATGTTAGAAATTTCCTTGTCTGAATTGCCTTGATGGATGAAACCCTTATCATCATACTTCAGCAGGATCTTGTCATCATTGGATTTTATATCCTTTTTATTCTTATGATTTTCCCCTTTGTTTTATTCTCCTTTATTCAGAGAAATTTCAATCTCCCGAGCAGAAGTATCATGACGATCTTTAATTATGAGCCCATGATCAATTTTATTTATGTTGGAATTGACAATGGAATCAATTTCATCCTCCATTTCCATGCCTTTTTCTTCCTCAAATCTATCCTCAGAAGCACTTATCCCTTTCTTCTCAGACTCATTTTCACTATCATCCTCTATCTCTATACCCTTTTATTTTTCAAATTGTTTCATAAGGTTAACACGGGTTTTATTTTTTCTTTTAGAGTGCCAAGGGCTTTTCCTCTCACCCTCATCTGACCCAACACTCTCCACTTTCCTCTTTCCAAAATAATCCTTAATGGTAAGCTTAGGGGTTCTAGCTTTGCAATAATCAGTAATGAGTAGGATAATCCCTTCATGCAATATAGATTTTTTGGTCATTTTCTTGTGTTTAACCAGGATGTTATTCAAAGATTTGAGAAAAAAATATGGGAAAGAAATCCTATACTTGTGATGAAGTGTTTTAAGAGCACACAATGATACCTATGGACCTTGGTGTATCTCCCATCCAAGGTAAAATAGGCCATAATATAGGTCGGGGTTTTCTTCTAGAAGGTTTTTATTTTCTCAATGATGTAATAATCACCTGTCTTAACTAAAATCTTCTCCTATTCCTCCTTCTTAAAGAATTTATGCACTACAATGTGAGATATCTTTCTCTCTTCAAATAAATCCCTCCTAGAACTAGACATACTAGCTCAATTTTAGAAATGAAATTGACATTAATCACCCCATTAACCCCATAGAGCATAACATAGGAGTCATTCCATCCTTTAGAAAAATCATTAGTTACCTCTTTGTTGAAACCATGAAGGCATTCAATGTAAGAAGTGACGTTGCCTTTCCCAAAGGCATTGCCATACCTCCTTCTCCTCTTTCTAGTCCTTGCAAGAGTCATGCTCATGTCCCTTACGATCACCTCATATATTGAAAACATTAGAATATAGGCTCAAACAATTTCTCAAATTGCCGTTACAAATAATAGCCCAAATAGAAATGGAAAAGACGTGCCGATGGGGATAAAAAATGAATTTTTTTTACTTGCCCCAAATAGCCATAATGTCATCACAAAAATCAAGGTGCTTAGATGTCATTTACATAATTGTCAATTATCCTTCCCACTTTACTATGCTTCACATCACAATTAATGATATCTTTGAGATCTTTATCGTGCTTAAGGCCCCCATGCCAAGTAAGAATTTCATTACTATTAACTCCAATGTTGCAAATATGATTTGCAACTTTATTAACTTCCTCCTATGGATGAAAGATTGACACCTAATTGAATGCATGCAAAATGATCTTGTTACTATAAATGATAGTAATGATTGGGGATTGATTAATTGATGGTGATGATAATGAAGACTGACCAAGTTCAGAAGAATACAAGTTAGTAGAAAGGTTAGATCAGTTATTGTCTTGTCATTGATGTCAAGCAATTTATTTTTGGTTTATATTATGTTGCCATTCTATTTGGTATATAATATAAGGTGAATGAGTTAAGAAGAAGAAGAAATGAGATGTTGTGAAGTTGAAGAACTTAAATGGGAAACTGATACAAATCAAAAAATGATTAGATTATGTTGATATAATTGTTTTCTACCTAACATATGATTATGTTGAGTTGGTAAGAAAACTATTTTTGGCTACCGAGCAGGAAAAGTAACTCAGTAAATGTAAAAGGTAAAAGGTAAAAGGAATTATGTCACTCGGTAAAGGAAAAGGATCTCAAGACACAAAACATAAAGTTTAGGCACCAAGAGAAGTTAACCAAAATAGTGAGTTATCTACCGAACAAGGAATATATATTAAATACAAGGATTCGAATGACATTTAATCATTAGCTACGATGAGATGGATGAATATGATGACAAGGAAAGTTAGTTACAAATATATATGATCAGGAAAATTCATGATGATGATCTACAACTTAGACATAAATGGTTAAAGGGAAGGAATAAATTTCAAGAAAATCTCAAGTTCCTAGGTGAAAAGAAAATATGTTACCAAGATCCAGATTCAAAGTATAATGAATTGGATGACTGATATTGATCGAAGGAAAATGTAATAGAGGATATTAAGTGGGAAAAATTGTCTATATAAAGGATAGATTTGTATGAACAAATGACTGACAAATTGAAAAGTTGAAGAGTCACCGACTGATGCATTAAAGAAGGAACAAAGAGATTCCGAGTTAGAAAGTAGGATCTAATGAAGTGTTGAAGCCAGTGGAAAGTGAAGAATTGAAGTGAAGATATAAGAGCACACAAAGGATCTGGTTATGAAAAGATAGTTACAATTTTATAGGTCAATATATTTATTATTTCTTAGTAGCATTTGTAACAGAGAAATATCTTAACAAAGTGGACTTAACAATCTTATTGTAAAATCCTTGCAAAAGGTAACATTCTAAAGAGTGTTTGAAGCCCTCTAACAAGGCCACTCCTAATAGGGTGAAGATCCTAATAGATCTAAGGTAAATCTCTTGACTATGTCACACCTAACAGTGTGTTTTGTAATCTTTAACCGGATTAGGTCTTAACTGGGTATACTTCAGAAGAGTATTTTCTTAGTGGGTGACAATTCCCACATTGGTTTTTCCCAAAGTTGGGTTTCCATGATAAATACTAGTGTTAATTGTGTTGAATGGTTTATGTAATTGAATTACTATTTGATAAAGTTTATTTACAGTTGTGGGTAAATAGTGAATTGTGTTTAACTGAGCTATCACCGAGTTAATCAGAGGAAATATTTTTAAGTATTTGGAATCAGGGATTATTGATTCACTCCCCCCCTCTCTGTAATCCAACAATTGGTATAAGAGCTAAGTACTATAGAGAGATAAGTTTGAAAGACTTGAGTAAAATATCCAAAGATGTATAGGAGAGAAGTACCTAAGTTGAATAAAGAAAGTTTCTCAACATGGAAAAGAATGAGGTTGTATCTATCTGGGATTAGAGAATTTGCATTGAATCTTTTTGAAATTTTTCTTGCAGATTTCTATATAGAAAAAATGTAGGTATGACTCTCTACAACCCAACTCCAAATATAGCAAGTAAAAGTTAAACTTACCATGGACTGATCCTCTTGCACCTCGAGATCCATATGCTCAAGAAAGTATACCTATTTGATTTAATCCCTTCAAAAAATCATATAGGGGATTGTTCCTTTTGACACAGATATTCAACATTCAAACATAGAAATTGTAAATAAAGATTTGAATTATTTTGAAG
The DNA here is from genome assembly GCA_027943335.1 of Chamaecyparis obtusa. Taxonomy (NCBI): domain Eukaryota; kingdom Viridiplantae; phylum Streptophyta; class Pinopsida; order Cupressales; family Cupressaceae; genus Chamaecyparis; species Chamaecyparis obtusa. The sequence goes on along the minus strand of BSBK01001798.1, from coordinate 381,343 downwards.
GCTTTCTCCACTTCTAGAACTTGACTACTGCCTAATCCTAGGGTACAAAGTTTTGATGAACATACATCCACTCAAATATATATCACTGAGAAAAATTATAATCCATGAAAGATCATTATGCCTTACATATCACTTCCTTCAATCTAATACAAAATCATCAAATTTATATGCATTTTTTGAAACCCCTTGAAATCATTCTCAGGAATTAAACTTCCCCTGAAAGTAACCTAAAAAAATATTTAACAATTTACCTTATAAAATGATGAATTAGAAGTTCCTTACAATTCTAATCCACAAGAACTTAGAAAAAACATATAAAGACAAGGATATACTAGAAAGGAGCTCAATTGTATTTTCATTGATATATCTTCAGCTTTAGTAGATTCAAAAAAGACTAAGTATACTAGAGCTAAAAAAAAAGTCTCAAACTAGAACTTGCATTCAATTTTTTTCCTTTTTTTTACCCACTTCCTTTTCTAAACAATTTCCTCCTAACTATATATCCATAGAAATCTTGGGATCATGCTTTGATTCCAAGATGCAAAAAGTTTTGGATTGCTAGGATAGAGACAAAAATGATTACAAAAGACAATCATTTCTTTTTCTCAAAAAATCATGCCTAGAAGTATTCAAGATAGCTTCTTTGGTTGTATTGAATGACCCTAGTGGATTTCAGATAAGTAACCTCCTTGTGCTCATTGATCAGGCACCATGTTACCCTCCACTCCACTGCAACACAAGCACCACACAAAATCAACCAAAAAAAGCATAATAGTAGAGTACTTAGAGAATGAAGTCACACAATCCTTTAAAAATTCTTGAGCCACCTCCATGCCATCACCTCACCACACCATCTATGTCAATCATGAAAATCCCTGTAACAATCTATTCCTCATAATTTCCATCACCGACTTGATGTACTATAACAAATTCACCCTTTTTCTTTAAATATTTTAAAGAACATAACCATCCACATAATGGGTAGCTCCAAATGTCAATTCATGATTAGTTAGACCCCCCTTTTCCTCTTCATCTCAATGCATAACCATTGCTAAGTCATCACATTAATATACACTCTGGTAGAAAACCTTGCGACCTAGCAACAAGATGAATAAAAAATTCACCACAAACTCGCAATACTTCAATGATTTAACCTCTTACCATCTTCGAGCCAGCGACCAAAAGAAACATATCTTTTGTTAAATCACTATAATTTAATGTCATGGTTTCCTTATAATTGTGAGTTACCAATTAAATTCTGCCAAACCACTACTCGCCAAGTCACCAATATTTATCATTAAGTTCAACTAACCATAGTGAGTCAATGATGAAACCCAACTACACATTTTCTAATTTGTCATCTAATTTTAGTTAACCACTACTTCATCTATGAGCTAGTGATTAACTTCAAACTTTCCTCTTTCATATGTGACGTGGCACCTTCTTGTCAACTCATTAGGAGATCAGGGAATACGCCTTGATGCCTCACGAGATAGTGACCATCATAGATATAATATTCAATATGTGTTGTAATATGGACACTTGGCACATTCTCGCTAACTCGCAAGGAAAAGCACTTAACCTCTAATAGGGTCTTCAATTTAGAGATAATTACCAAGAAACAAAGACACTTGCTAACTTGAAGAGAACAACTTAAACCTCTAAAAAATTCCATGGTCTAGTGGTTGTCATCTTAATAGCTAACGAGTTGGTGACTAAGCATGAAAAAGTAAGATTAACTCTAAAGCACTTTCTTGGCCATTTAAAAAGAACGTGTTAGCATGTGGTGACTGATTAGGAAAGTACTATCTAGGAAAGTATTATCTAGGAAACTACTGTACACTTTTCCTCCCGACCTCACCAGGGTTCAGGCCAGGCCGGGCCCCGAGTGGGGGTTTGGAGGTGACAACCCCCAATAGCGGGTGTTCGGGGGTGCAGCCCCTGAGGTGAATTTTTTTTGAGGCCGACATATTTTTGGCTATTTTTGTGCCAACATATTGTAACTCATTATAACCCTAAAGCAGCAAAATATTGTATAATATGGCTTAGGGTTAGGGATTTTCATAATGTATGATTTTAGTACTTGCAATCGAATTGAGCTGTAAGGGATTACAAATTGTAATAAGGTTGTAATCATTGGATAATAATAATAATATTGGACTCGCTATTGGTGGACGTAGCCCAGGGATTGGGTGAACCATGTTAAACCTTTGTGTATTGTGTTCTCTTCAGTCTGGTTTATTATTTTCTGATATTGGTTATATTTGCATGTAATTGTTATTTATGTCTTGTTAATCCTAACAGAACGTGCTCAAAACCTAAGGTGGGAAAGGAAGATTTAAATCACAGTAGACCAATACCAAGGAAAAACTTATGCAAAACCATGATATGCAATGAAAAATATATGACCAATAAAGGCTCTGACTAAGGATGCTTGGATACAAGATCAAGGCAAGAACTTAGAACTCTAGAACATAGACCACACACAACCCTAAAATATGTACATATATACATAACTACTATGCATGGAGAAGATTTTTAATTAAAGAAAGGGTTTAGGAATTATCCATGCACTGGAAATTCCTTTACCTCACTATCTAGATTTTTCAAAAAATATGAATCCTTCCCATGTACTTCATGAATAACATACAGACCCAACCACAAGGATTCAATTTTGTTTGTTTCTCCTTATCTTATGCCCTAGCATTCCACTAAAGTACCATGTCACCAGGCTGAAATTTCCTTCTACTGGCCCTTTTATCAAATAGATACTTCATTTTTTGTCAATTTTTCAATTTTTACTTTTTTCCTTCCCTTCTAATTTCTTCCAGCTCTACCAATTACATCATCTTGTCATGCATGGCATCAATCACTTCCAATTATTCATCTTTTATAAACTTATATATAGGGAGAAAATTATTCAAGGGTAACCTTGCCTGAGCTCCATACACTATTTCAAAAGGGGATTTACCTATAGCTCTTTTAACAGTAACTCTGTCAGCCCACAAAGCCAATCTCAACCTTGAATGCCAAGCTCGTTTGTTATTCTCTAAAATTTTCTTCAAGATTTGAAAAATAATTTTATTACTCGATTCTTCCTATCCATTACCTTGTGGGTGGTATGGATAAGAATATGACAAAACAATTCCATTTTCAATACAAAATTCTTTGAAATCCTTTGACTTAAAGCACATTGCATTATCCATCACCAACTTAACAGGGACATCACAACCCTGCTACTTTCCCTCTTGGTAGGAATTTCTTCGATCCACTTTGTGAAATAGTCTATGGAAACTAAAATCCAACTATGTCCACCACTAGACTTCTCTATAAATTCTCCAATAAAGTCAATTCCCCACATAGAGAAAGGTTCTTCAACTACTACTAGATTCAGCAACAGGGTACCCAAATATTTCAACTTAGTAGAAATTTTTTGACATGATTCACATTTTAGAACAAACTTATATGTATCCTTGAATAAACAATGCCAGTAATAACCAGTCCTCAAGATTTTATGAGCTGTTGTTCTGGATTAGTAGTTTCCTCAACAAACTCCAACATGCATTTCTTTCAAAACCTTATCAGCCTACCACTCATCCAAACACATTAGTAACACACAATCTCTATCTTTCTAGTACAAATCACCTTGTATCAATACATACCTTTGAGCTTGTAGCCTAAGGGTTCTCTTCTGATTATCATTCATACTCTCAAGGAACTTGGCATTCTTAATGAAATAAATAATGTCTTAATACCTAGGTTGCATTGAAATGCTAGTCACTATCTGGTCTTGTATTTTGAAACACTATTAACCTAAACCAAATCCATATTTTCCTCTGTCATCATTTTTTCAAAACCTAGTCCTCATACCAACTTAGTGATATAGATTTATAGATTGAACTCTTGAATCCTATTTACCCATTTTCACCTTTTATAAGTAACCTCTGACTATGTAACAATATCTTTGACTATTGCATGAGGAACATATAACATTCTCCTCAAAATTTTACCTCTACATAATTCAGTTTAAAGGCTTCATGTGTGTAACTTATGCATGATCCTTCAACAACCTCAATGTCTTCATACCTGTAACTACACATGAAACAAACATGTTAGCATAAAAATTGGTTGACTTTTAGATGTTAGTCTTTCTTTTGCATCCTTTAAATGCATATATTTGAATGACCATATTGTAGGAATTGTTTGCATTGCATAGATATTTAGAGTAGCTTCCATTTCTCAATTCATATGAACTGACCCTCTATTTTATTTTGTAGGTTTACTCAAGCTGATGATATGGGCCCAGGTCTTCTTCAAAATTCAACTAAATGGCCTTCCATTCAGGAAATGGAGGGTCTTCCTTCTCTCTCTCCGTACTTTTTTTTTTACAATGTGTTTATTCAGATAAATATTTTAAGAGCTACCACAACTTGTGTGGTATCTGAATGCATTGTATCAAGTGCTTGTATAAAATTTGAATATTTGTACCTTGTAAAGTAGCTCCGTAATACATTTCTATATAATATTTAATTACTTTTCTATCCATATGTAAATTTGAATAAAAATGATCAAATTTCACTATTTTAGGGATTATACTCTTTACATTCTACATTCAAATCTTTATATAATGTGTATGGACAATAACTTAAAACTTGTAACTTTAATTCAGAGGTAAATTCTAGATCAAACAATTTAGCTAAACTAAATTGGTAACATTTTTGGTAACCTCTCAAGGGTGTTTTCTTGCTAAACAGAAATAGACTAGCTGTCTTTTGCATATCCATTGGGCACAAAGTATTCAACTTAGAAAAAAATGAACCTTCTCAAACTTTTGAAAAACTATCAAACTTTGAAATCTGAAACACATGTGCTGAAAATAAACACACCACTCAAACTGCTGAAATTCACAATTGAAACTAAAATAGACAAATTTATGTAAGCTATTTTTAGAAATTAGTATCTACATGTCTTGATCATTATGATATCTTTGTTATACCATCTTTTCTTGAGTGAGTATTATCTCCTTTACATATTTCAAGTCAATGTATTAGGTATACATCTGTATGATGATGTTGATGGGAAGCATCTATTAATCTCTAAAATAACTTACTAAAATTTGGAAGCAAACTTGGGTCAACCTTTCTATTTTATAACTGATTAGGACCAGCTTCTTGATATCTGACAATGGAATAAGTTCCATTGTATATATGAATAAGCTAGTTTTAATCAATATCATACTGTACCAAGCACGTTTTTCCTAAAAAAATTACTCTCTCAGCTAAAAATGGTAAGTTAAGATATGTCATCATTAATTTGTTATGAAGTGTGGATATTGAGCATGATTTGAAACATTGGAATATTCAATGTTTCACATTATGATTAATCTATAGCTTTCACAACAGCTTAACTGTGAAGTAATGTATCTTACAAATTTCAAAAAGCTAACAACTGATAACTAACACACCAAAGCTTGAAACTTAATGTGTTGAAGTAACACTTATTGAGAAAATTAAATCCTAATCACACTCTTAATCTATATATTATGCAACTGCACTTATTTTCAAAATAGAAAAATACCCCAAAAGAAATGTTTGAGGTGAATCCCTTTGACTGATATTCCTAACTCCTCTCCTTCAAGTGTAGATAAATAGAAAGCATTGCATGGTGTACTGGCTATCATGATATACAAACCACCCCACATGGCATCAAACTTTGTATGCCTTTCAGGCCTAATTTTCAATTCATCCCATTTCAATATAATTTCACTGGGATGGATGTTCTTAGGAGATGCTTTCTTATCAAATGTTATCTTCATTTGATCTTGATGAAGCTCAATTTTTTGTAAGGTATCTCTCATTTTCTCTTATACTTCATTGATTTGAACCAACCTTACTATCATAGGTTCCTCATTAATCATATCTAATTGATACATAAAATCAAGTGTTGGAACTCAATTGAAATAGGAAATCTAGCTTCCTTACCATAAGCCAACGTGTAAGGAGACATACCAAATGACCTTTTTGGAGTTATTCTATCAGCCCACAATGTTGATTTCAATTTCTTATGCCAAAAATACTAATTCCCTCCCAAGGTCTTCTTTATAATTTGAATCAGGTTCTTTTTAGTGGATTCAACTTGCCCATTACCCCATAGGTAATAATTTGATGAAGTATTAAAAAACACACCTTTCTTAACATCTCATTTTGAAATTTTGTTTCCTATAAATGCAGGTGTTTTATCTAAAATAATTGAATGTGGTACACCAAATCTACAAATTAAACCATCATAATTATTTAAACCAACAGTTTCATTTTCATCTTTGAGAGCAACTGCTTCAGTCCACTTTGTAAAATAATTTGTGCCCATCAATACCCACTTATGACTTTCACTTGAAGGTGGGTTAATGACGACAATAAAGTCTAGACCCCATTTCATAATGGTTAGTCCACTTGAATGTGTTGCAAGGACAGTACTGCTAATTTTTTCTTACCGGCAAAAGTTGTACATTGTTTGCATTTTCTTACCCAAGAATGTGCATCTTTAAACACACTTGGCCAATAATAGCCTACTTTCATCACCTTGAGAATTGTAGCTCTTAGTGAAAAGTTGCCTCCAAGTAGCCCTTCATGAAACTGATGTAAAATATGCTCAATCTGACTTGATTTTTAATATATTTCAATAAAATACCTTGTAAATCCTTCTTAAATAAAATACCATTCAATAAATAGTAAGGAATAGACTGCAATCTATAATACCTTTGCCTTGACCTTTCCAAACCTTCAGGATAGTGTCCTATTGGTAAGAAAATAATCATATCATGTATCCACTCATTTTGAATATCTAAATTAGCTAGTTATTCATCATCAATTAAAGCTAAAACAACATTAGCATCATTTAAATTCTCATTTCCATTTCCTACAAGATGTTCACACAAACCTTTACCTGTAACCAACTTACTCACCTTGATTTCAATATCATATTCTATATCCTTGGTAATCCAACCCGCTCTTTTTGTATTTAAATCCTTATTCAACAAGAAATCCTTAACAAAAGGATGTGCAACAATTAGTTTAATCTTATTGTTTGAAAGCATGTGCCTGAAATTTTTTCAAACTTCTTATTACAACAAGAACATATTTCTCAACAAATGAATAATGTAACTCATAATCCTTAAGACCTTGACTGAAAAATGCTAACGATTTCTAAAAACCTCATCATTTTGTTTTACTAACATAGCAGTAATGTTGTCAATATTTCCATAGGAATATAAAATGAATTCTTTAAAAAAATCAAGATTCAATAACGCAGGAGAAGCAACTACAACCTCTTTTATCAACTCAAAACTACGTTTACCTTCTGTAGTCCAGCTGAAAGTCATGTTTTTCCAAAGCATAGTTGTTAATGACATTAATATTTCAACAATGTCAAGAATGAATCTCCTCACAAAATTAATCCTACCCAAGAAACTTTGAAGTCCCTTCTTATGAGCTAGAAGCGGTAAGGAAAGAAAGGAACTTACTCTTTTAGGTTCAATGGTAATACCTTCTTTAGAAATAATAAATCCCAATAACTTACCCTCATGAACAAAAAATACACTTTTCTTGGGATTTAAAGAAATGCCACATTCTATGCATCTATCAAAGATGACTCTTAAGTGCTAAAAGTGAACTGATACATCTTTGAAAAAATAGTAATATCATCAAGATAAACAAGTACAAACTTGTACATTAAGTTTATAAAATCCTTATCCATTACTTTTTGAAAATTTGCACCTAAATTTGACAAACCAAATGACATCTTCTAATAAGCCATATTTCCCCATTTGGTTGTAAATGCTAATTTAAATATGTCTTCCTCCTTTACCAAAATTTGGTTATAACTAGACAAACCATCAAGTAATGAAAATCATTCTGATCCTAAAACTACTTGTAAAATATGCTCCATTGAAGGAAAATGATGTCTATCCTTCAATGAAGCTCTATTTAAATCACAAAAATCAACACACAATCTGATTTTTTCATTCTTTTTCCTAACTAGAACCAAATTTGACACCCAAGAGGTATGTTTGATTGGGAATATTATATTACTCTCAATGATTTTATCCAATTCTTTAATCATAAGAGGCTCTAACTTAGGATTTGTTGGCCTTTGTTTTCATCTAACTAGTTTTTCTCTAGGTTCTAACTCAATAGTATGCTGAGATATCCTAGGAATCCTTTTAAATCTGAATAATTCCAAGGAACAGTTTCATGAAATTCCATGCATAAATTAACAAAGATCTGATGCTCTTCAAGTGTACATACCTTCCCAATTTTCAACATCTTATCTTTAGCAACTTCCATATCTTTTCAATGTTATTCTTTAATCTGCAAGTTGGATTTATCTTTCTTTAATTGATCATCAGTGGTGAAAATTGATTATAAGGAGAAAAGACATTTGAGTAGCTTGTTTTTCCTTAATTATATAATTTGATCCTCATATTGGTCATGTAATTTCTGCTAGTTAGGCTCAACAAAATAAGCTTCTTCTCTTAATAAGTTAACAATATGTTGATCAGATTAAAAAATATGCCAACTATCAGCATTATTCAGTACTGCAAGTCTAACAATCACTTTTACATAATTTTGCCCTTTAACTTTGTCAATTTCAGTTGGAATATCATATTGTGCACCAACTGCAACAAGTCTATCAACATGCTTATTCTAATTTCTAGGTACTGATTGCAAGTTGAAAGCTTCTAATCCTTCAATTAAATCCCATAGAACATTCTTATAAATTTTCAATAAATTATTTTTAGTTGTATGAATGTTTCTAATTTGGTTAACAATAAGTTTTGAATCACCAAACACTTGTAAATAATAGATGTCTCTTTTAATGGCCCACTTTAATCTATGCACGAGTGCTTCATATTCAACAACATTATTGGTACAACTGAAAATAAATTTGAATGACTTATAATACCTTTCATTTTCTAGTCAAATCAACATACAACCTCCTCCTGCACCTATCTTGATGTGTGAACCATCAAAGAAAAATTTACTAACAACATTATCTTGTTGTTATGAACTTAAATCTTTACCTTTTATGATATTTGGCAAGAAATCAGTGGTTTCATGAATGACATAATTGCCCAAACTTGGCTCTTCAATATGTTCCTCTGTAATTTCAACATTTTTAATAGCTCATATGTCCAATAATATATCAGGAACATGGTCTATCCATGTTTGAAACTCATGACTAGTGGTAATTTCCTCTTGAACAAATAACACATCCACTGCTTCATTTTTAGTACTAACAATATGTTGTTTGATACAAACTTTTGCAATAGGTTCTAAGGGAATAGTAACCTTAGTACCATACCTACTATGAAAAAGAATATGGGACCAATCCACGGATAAATAACCTTCCATTTTGGCAATGAAATCTCATGATAAAAAAATAGAAAAATTAGGAGGCAAATCAATAATGTAAACAACCATAGGGACTCAAAAATTAGGACAAGCATGCAAGGTAAAATCTAGGTCCCTTATAACTCCAACGATGTCAATAGCCATCCCATCTAGTTAAACTACCCTTTTTTCAAGTGGCTTATACTTAAGGCCTAGCTGATTTATAATTTTATTTGGCATAACTGAGATAGAAGCACCATAATCAATAATGTAATTATGAACTAGGTGCTTTCCTATTATAACAATAACATAAAGAGGTGATGGTTTAACTATCTTGGATGGTTGTTGGGTTGTATTGGTATTTTCATCTATTAGGACCTTAGGAGTTTGCAGAGCCAAAGCATCATCAAACATTAAAAGTGATTTTAATTCTTCATGTAGCATATCTTTATGGCCTATAAGTACTAAGACATCCCATATGGATACATGAACATGTATTTTCTTTAAATGATCAACTATATTGAAATTTTGCATACTAACCTTTAGTTGTTGTTTTGGAACAACAAGGTCCTTTGCTGGTTGTGATGGTTGTATTATCACTTTTTGAGCATGTACTTGTTGTACTTAAGGTACAGACTATGTCTTTTACATATTGAATGACCTAGGCTAGTTATTGTTAGCATTAACTTGTTATTGTTTGGCTTTATTAGCTTTCTATTATGGGATAAAAATAGGTTGTTCTACCTTATCAATTTGTTGCTAATCATTTGCAACCTTGTTTTTTTTTATCTTGTACTTGTTTCTATAGGTCTCCATACTTGATTTGGATCAAAATTTGTTGCTATAACAACCTCATCTTCATTAAGATTCATTAGAGTAACATCAATATTACCTTGTGGCTGTATTTGGTCATGTTGTACTTCTCTTTGAATATTTACTAGTTTTCCCTTTAGAATATCTTTCTTTCTTTCTTCAAGTGCATGAGGACAATGAAGCCAAAAGTGGCTAGTATTGCAAGTATTACACCACTCCTCATCTTGTGCATAGTTATTTATAGGAATAACTATCATCTCCTTATAAGTACTAGGATTTTCATAATTATAAGGTTGACCATCTCCTTGACCATAATTCCTTTGGTATCCTTGAACTTTTGGTGGCTGGTTTTAACTTGAAGCTTGATTTGATTGCCTACTTTGTTGATAAGAAACTTGAGGAGGCCTATTATATTGGCCTTATTGCCTCTTAAAGTTTTTTATTTCATTTCCATAGCTTTGCAAATTTCTCATCATATTGTCACTTTTATCTTTTAACTCTAGATTCTTCTCTTTTAACTCTCTAATAGGAGTTGTAGCAGCGTGTTCTTCTACCGCAACTTGCATATTAAATGCTAGTAATGTTTACAATGGTGGAACAAAAACTATTGGTGAAACAAAAATTGGTACAACCAGTTGTATTTATACAAAATAAGGCACCAGAGGCCTAGGAGGTAACTTACCAACTTGTATAAACCTCCTCACAAAAAATCCCCTTCCTCCTCTACTACTGTCATAGAGATAACTGGTTGGAAGTGTTGTCACTGGGGATTGCACTCATGATGGCTAAGTATAAAACCCAGGAATCTCGTGAAACATGGGAATACTCTCAAGATGTGGGACTGCTTCATGAGAATAGACCTCTGGATTAAGGGCCGGCTTCCCCATTTGTATCACCTGAAACTATGCTAACTTTGAAGGGAAAGGGATAGAGGGATTTGCATAAAAACTGAAACTAAATCTAACTTAGGTGATTCACCAAACTGAGTAGATCCAAAAATTGAAACCAACTCACAATATAACTCCAACACATAACAAGGATTCCACAACTTCCTCAAATATGATTTTCTTTTAGAAAAAACAATCAGATGCTGAGTGTGAATGAGAAGGAAAGATGATTTTCACAACTCAACACAATATAATGCACACAGATTTGAAAACCTTCTAGAACATCAAATTTTGCAAAACCATCAAATGAACATAGTACTACTTAAAGGATCAAATTCAATCACAATACATAACACTAAACTCATTAACAATCTCACAAACTACAGAAAGAAGGGATAGTTTTGCTATTAGCTGGAATAAAAGGAGCTACAATATCAAATTGCTTCATAAGAGCTACACAATTCACCTCCTCAGAATGAGGGAATGAAGAACCAGCCTTCTATCACCTAAGTGAGAGGCATAAATAGGAAATTTGGAGAATCTGCAATGAAGACCACCACCTTGCCAAGAATAGAAAAGCCTCAACCATGATTTGATCACTCTGAATTTCAGATGCCCCACTCCCGAGAAAATAGGGGAAATGGAAAAAGTGGAGACCATAGAATAGATTTAGTCAAAGAAGACTCAGGACCCACCAAGTCATGCGGAATAATGATATTCTGACAGCGGTTTATAAAACACCACATGTCCAAAATATCTTACAATGAAATCCTTGCAATGACTTTTACAATTAGGATATTCTCCCACTATGCCAAACCAAAAGTAGTGGATTTTGAATATATTAAAGGCAATCTCAACTCAAAAGAGGAGAAAACCTAAAATATTTACAATTAATTACATATCCACATTACCAAAATATCAACCAAAACAAAACACCCCCCCCCCCCCCCCCCCCCATACATGAAAACATGATTGCAATATAACATTCACCTAAGTCACACATGACTTCAATGCTTGGGCACTTAATAGCATCAAAATTTAATATAATTACCTCTAAAAGAGATGACTATATTAAATCTTTACATAAAAAATAATCTATGCCCATGAATATTATATTAAAAGAGGGCTAAATGATCACTCAACCCTAAAAGGGGAGACAAAGAAAACATGCTATAATGAAATCCTTGATTGAGAAATGGAAACATCACTGCAAATAATGATGGGACTCAGCATCTGGCAAACACTGAACACCTCGACAACTCGAAACAACAACTTCTATTTTCAGTTTTGGAAACAACAAATACATCCCAACATTATGCTTGGAGGTAGGCATCGATTTCCTTATTCATTGCACCATGATAGTCATTTGTGTGACCTTCAAGTTCATTGTCTTCTCTACAAATCCATTGTTTTAATGTTGAATGAGGGCATAGATCTCTGTATTTTCTTTTAATCTTTGTAATGATATTTGATTGTATCTACTGTATTTGAAATGCTAGGGCATCATTTCTTCCATATTCTCTATTTGAAAAGCCCGAGAACTAGGGCATTAGCAATTGTTGTTGGCATCGTTATTATGTCTTCACATTTCTTTGTTTATGGCAATTGATACATTTGGCTCTGTACTGTAGTATTGATGCCCTAATGTTTGCTTGAATTTATTGCATTTTATACATCCTATTCATCCTCCTCTGTTATGAAGTTCTGAAAAGACTCGGGCATGACTTTCTATTGAATTTTTCTGCATTGTTGATGCTCGAATTGCTAGGGTACTGTTCTAACTTTATTGTTTTATTGCTACATGGTCCTTTTTGATGCCGACTAGTAGATTGTATTTCTCTATTATAGCACGGAACTTGACCTGCCACTCCTTGTATTTCAAAGGCACTATTGGTTATTATCTTTGGTTGCTATTTGTATTCCATTTGAAGAACCCAAGAACAATATGCCAGACTATCCGATTTCATTTTGTCTCCTCTGTTGTATTCGATTCTAGTGAGGGTATCATGGCACGGGCTCTGTACTTGATTAAATTTGAAACAGAGGGCATATTTCATTGTCATGACATTGCTATTGTATCCATCTATTTGAAGATGGCACCTCTACTTTTTATCTACTGTAGATTTTGTTTTGTTACTCAATGAGAGATCACATTTGTTCACTTTTTTCTATTTGATCTAGGGCATCGTACTGTAGTTATGATCTCTATTTGGCGAAGGCAATGAAGGTGCCATCTCTCTGCAATTTGTATTGTTGTTCCTTCAATGGCATTGATACTTGGATATGTGTGTTATTTGATGTTGTCATCATTGATTGTATGTTTTAGCCCGTGAAACTTATTTGCATCTTGGGCCCGCACTATTATCTAAAGGATGTCGATACCCCTGTTATTAGTGAACTGAATGTTTGAATGCTTCACATATGAGAGCCTTGAGTTCTGCATTATTGGAGGGCACTATCTGACATGCTAGGGCATGGTTTTGATTATTGAGACTGTGTCTTTCCTTTGCATATGTGTTTGGTTGTGTGTCTTGTGAGCCATGACATAGTATTGCTTGTAAATTTGTTGGATGCAGGCTCAGGAGCTTGTTGTATTGCTCATCATACATTGAGGGCATCATATTGACACCATGTGTTTGTTGTTGCCATGAGTTATTTCCATCATTGATGTTGTTGGATCTGATAGTAGTGTAGAGATCCCTCTTACTCCATTGATTGTTGTGTGAATACGTTATTTATTCTTGTGAGCCTGAAAGCATTAAAGCTGATGTTGTAGATGCGCCACTTGTTCATAATATTGAAGTTTGTCAACATGCTTTTATATGTTACTATTCTCTTTATATTCCATTACTTTTTGAAATGAATTTGGAGCCCTGCTATAGCCTTAGACACTAGTCCATATATCCTAAAGATACATGTTAACCTATTATATAGACCTCATGGTGCCATATTGAGGTTTTCTGTTATGATGTCCACACTAGCATCAAGTATCTTTTAAATGGGACACCATGGTGTGTTGATTTTTCCATTGGCTCATAATGCAGAATTAACATATTTATACCATAGCACCATTGAATAGAATGCAGACTTGAAGAACATTAATGCCCTAAATGCAATGCATTGAGTTTATCTTTAGGCATTCTCTGTTGTACCTTTCCTAGATTTTTGGATTGTGTGCCCTCAACATGTATGTGCCATCTGAACACCTATGTAATAGGGTGCCTTATCTTCTTTATAGATCTGTGTACTCTGCCATTAGCTCTATTCTATCCTTGATGCCATGTAGCTCTTTGTAAATGCTAGTGTTCTGATCATGCTTCACTCAATATGTATCCATGGTTCTTGAGTGTCTTACTTACTGAATGGCTCTCTAAATGAGTCAGTGCCTCTCATTGAGATGGTTAGAGTTGTCAAAAACTCTATGGGAATAGAGCTTCTGATAACCCTCACTGGTTCAGTGTAGGGTACTGGGAGACTCAATATTGATCATGGGTGCTTTTGGCCTGTGATGTGGTCTCTCTCCAGGAAATTGAGATTTTCCTGAGAGAGCCCACATTATAGGGCATCATCATTCATCTGCACATGGAACAAACACATTAGTAAAAGCAATGGTATTTCATTTATTTCTAGAGGCTCCTTGATGCACATGCCCTGAGCACAGCCCGTGCCAGAGGTGCATGACTGAGTGTACGTATGCATGTTCATAGATGTTGTGGCACCATTCATTGCTTAGATCCATTGGATCTAACCCATTTCTCTCTCCTTCTTGTAGGTTCAGGATCACAGGAGCACACCGGGAACATAGTAGACCAACTTGCTACTAGGCAATGTCTGGTACCCCCTACATCTAGCTTTATTTATTCTATATACTTGCACTCATTTATGAAACTCTTGCATTTTCTATGTTCATGGCATGTGTGAGCTCATATGAATGTTCTCTTTTCAGTTATTTTTTCCTTTTCTGTACAACATACTCAGGATATGATATTTAATCTTAGTTTCAATTCTATTTCTTTTCTTTTCATGTATTTGCAATGAATGAACACAAATCATAATCAGATCACATAATAATGCAAACTAGGGGATAGCTCATCTAGTAATTAGCTTTTCCAAATGTGTCAAAAATATGACAACATTCTGGCAACCTCTATGGAGTGCTTGCTTGCCAAGCAATTGACCAGCTACCTAATAGATCCATTGGGCAATAGAGTCCCTAAGCCTCAAACTGAACTTGGCTCCTAGCCGAAACAACCTCCTTCCTCCCAACAAAAATGAACCAACTGCTTGACAACTACTCAGGCTTATTTCTAACTGAAACTCAACTGGACAACTGAACTGAAAAAACTATGCTCAGGCACTTAGGGGAAATAGGAAACAAAAACTTCTACTCTACCCTACTCTAACCAGTCTCAGCACACTGGTCAAAAAAATCCGTTAACTGGATTATTAAAATAACTTCCCATTCTTCTCAAAATGCTATACTTGTCACATTTAATGCTAGTAGGAAGAATATGAAACATGAAAATGTACTGAACTATCTGGCATATCAACTTTTGAAACTTGTAGTCCAGGCCACTCACCTCAAATAGATCATAAGCACTGTCTTCCCAGGGAGGTTGATAACTCTGAACAAGCTCAGGTTCACTAATGAATGAACTCTTGGTATCACTTTTCATCAGATCATTGTGTATAGATGCCTTGCTTGACTCCATCTGAGCTAGATATCTGATAGGACAACCCCTGGTGATCATAAAACTAGGCCTCTCCTACACCTTACAAATAGAATCATGTTCTTCCATGATCATCTGCCACAACAATTCTTCTTTTGCAGTTAGAGGATTATCCTTGTCATCGGTTATAACATCCAACAGCTCATCAAATCCATCAAACTGCATCAGGTTTTTAGCAACTACTGGCCCCATCTCATAATCTAGAAAGCATGAATCCTGAGATTCATCAACCACTTTACTGCAAATAGGCCCAAGCTTAATCATTGGTGCAACATTAGCTTCTTGAAATGAAAGGACCTTCTTAGGAACATGCATGTTATCATTTATTTCAGGAAGATGAGGGACACAAAGAAAAGATGACCAGAAAGCATTTATCATAGAATCAAAATCTTCTTGCTATCTTAAGTTAACAACAACTACATCATCTTTCTTGTCATAATTAGTGAGCTCAACAAGTGCATCCTGTACTATTTCATCTTGCTCAATATAAGAAGGCATTTCTTCAAATAAATTAGTTAGGGTCTCACCTTCATTTGCTTCCTGATCACTATTTGGCTGCTCTAATTCTTCAACATGTGTCAAACTTACTTGTTCCTCATTGTCATCATGGAAAAGTACATTCAAAGGATAAGATTCATCTTCTTCCTAGTTTAGGGAAATTTCATGAGGTATAGGGGGCTCTTTAGGAAGTGGCTTATAGGGCTTAATCTGCTGCAGGATAGGCTGACCATCATATAGGAAGTCGAACATCACTGGTGTTTCTTCTATAGGAATGGGATGAATTGGCTAGAAATCAGAGATAGGATCATGAATGGGTTCTAAACATGCATGGGGATTAGGCTCTTTTTGACCAAGATTCTAAATTGAAGGAGAAATCCTAAAGCTTGGAATTTCAATAGAACTGCTAGTGAACTTAGTAGGCAAGAAACTTGGGATTTGAACCTTGTGAGTCTCCTGTCTGATCTGCAAAGCTTCTAGGTTCTCTTTAGCAACATGAGGCATCTCCTCCCTAAAAAGAGCTGGCATCTCGTAACCCAGAAACGTAGTCCATGAGGGTCTCCAAGACTGCATTATGTTTGTATTGCTCTCAGATGGATCTGGTGAGATTTCTTGCATTGGGGGAGTAGTGACTTCTCGATCTCCTTGCTTCAGTACTCATGCCAATAGATCCTCAATTAATTTATCCTTTTCTGCAATCTGTTTGGCAAGTGTCTCCTACTCATGATCATGAAATTCATCTTTTTCTGCTAACCTTTTTTGGAAGTCCTTCTCCTTCTCTGTAGCTATCTGGTAGATGCTCTTTATGAATGATTCATGATCCTCAAGATTCTTCTCATAAACATTCTTTTGTGTCAAGATTAGATTATTCTGATCGTGTAGCAACCTTGAGAGCTCCTCCTTCTGAGACTTCATTTCTGCATAGTCTTTCATGAAAGAGCTCATTTCCTTCTGAAAAATTGCCAACCAATCATTAGAGCTTGAATTTGAAGTGGTGCAAGGCTGATTTTGAGGATTGTAATGGTGATCTTCATAGGGCGGTTGGTAGGAGTGCTGCATAGATGCTTGATGCTGGGTGGGAGGGTATGGTAGTGCATGCTGGTAACTTGTTGTTGGTGTGGCATTTTGATTATACGCTACTACTTGGCTAGCTTGATATGACACAAATGCTGGAACATAGGCAAGATTTTCATGGTATGGGGGGTGATAGGGAGAATATGCATTAGGAACTGACATGATTGCTCATCAAATGAGTTGATAAAACATATATTTTTGAAAATTTTCAGCACTAAACTGCTAAAACCAGTAGATTTCTCATAGAGTCGCCATGGTGCTAGAAACAAACCACCTCTTAAAAGGATGATTACATTGAGATCACACCAAAATCTCGATGGATGATGGGAAACAAAGTCCCACCGAGCATGCCAAAAACTATTGTCACTGGGGATTGCACCCGTGATGGCTAAGTATAAAACCCAGCAATCTCATGAAACATGGGAATACTCTCAAGATGTGGGACTGCTTCCTAAGAATAGACCTCTAGATTAAGGGCTGGCTTCCCCATTTGTATCACCTGAAACTACGCTAACTTTGAAGGGAAAGGGATAGAGGGATTTGCATAAAAACTAAAACTAAATCTAAGTTAGGTGATTCACCAAACTGAGTAGATCCACAAACTGAAACCAACTCACAATATAACTCCAGCACATAACAAGGATTCCACAACTTCCTCAAATATGATTTTCTTTTAGAAAAAACAATCAGATGCTGAGTGTGAATGAGAAGGAAAGATGATTTTCACAACTCAACACAATATAATGCCAATAGATTTGAAAACCTTCCAGAACATCAACTTTTGTAAAACCATCAAACGAACATAGTACTATGTAAAGGATCAAATTCAATCACAATACATAACACTAAACTCATTAACAATCTCACAAACTACAAAAAGAAGGGATAGTTTTTCTATTAGCTAGAATAAAAGGAGCTACAATATCAGATTGCTTCGCAAGAGCTAAAAAATTCACCTCCTCAGAATGAGGGAATGAAGAACTAGCCTTCTATCACCTAAGTGAGAGGCATAAATAGGAAATCTAGAGAATCTGCAATGAAGACCACCACCTTGCCAAGAATAGAAAAGCCTCAGCCATGATTTGATCACTCTGAATTTCAGATGCCCCACTCCCGAGAAAATAGGGGAAACGGAAAAGTGGAGTCCCTAGAATAGATTTAGTCAAAGAAGACTCAAGACCCACCAAGTCATGCAGAATAATGATATTTTGATAGTGGTTTATAAAACACCACATGTCCAAAATATCTTACAATGAAATCCTTGCAATGACTTTTACAATTAGGATATTCCCCCACTATGCCAAACCAAAAGTAGTGGATTTTGAATATATTAAAGGCAATCTCAACTCAAAAGAGGAGAAAACCTAAAATATTTACAATTAATTACATATCCACATTACCAAAATATTAACCAAAACAAAACACACCCCCCCCCCCCCCCCATACAGGAAAACATGATTGCAATATAACATTCACCTAAGTCACACATGACTTCAATGCTTGGGCACTTAATAGCATCAAAATTTAATATAATTACCTCTAAAAGAGATGACTATATTAAATCTTTTCATAAAAAATAGTCTATGCCCATGAATATTATATTAAAAGAGGGCTAAATGATCGCTCAACCCTAAAAGGGGAGACAAAGAAAACATGCTATAATGAAACCCTTGATTGAGAAATGGAAACATCATTGCAAATAATGATGGGATTCAGCATCTGGCAAACACTGAACACCTCAGCAACTCAAAATAGCAACTTCTATTTTCGGTTTTGCAAATAGAAAATACATCCCAACATTATGCTTGGAGGTAGGCATCGATTTCCTTATTCATTGCACCATGATAGTCATTTGTGTGACCTTCGAGTTTATTGTCTTCTCTACAAATCCATTGTTTTAATGTTGAATGAGGGCATAGATCTCTGTATTTTCTTTTAATCTCTGCAATGATATTTGATTGTATTTGCTATATTTGAAATGCTAGGGCATCATTTCTTCCATATTCTCTATTTGAAAAGCCTGAGAACTAGGGCATTAGCAATTGTTGTTGGCATCATTATTATGTCTTCACATTTCTCTATTTATGGCACTTGATACATTTGGCTCCATACTATAGTATCGATGCCCTAATGTTTGCTCAAATTTATGGCATTTGATACATCCTATTCATCCTCCTCTGTTATGAAGTTCTGAAAAGACTCGGGCATGACTTTCTATTGAATTTTTCTGCATTGTTGATGCTCAAATTGCTAGGGCACTATTCTAACTTTATTGTTTTATTGCTACATGGTCCTGTTTGATGCTGACTAGTAGATTGTATTTCTCTATTATAGCACGACACTTGACCTACCACTCCTTTTATTTTGAAGGCACTGTTGGTTATTATCTTTGGTTGCTATTTGTATTCCATTTGAAGAACCTGAGAACAATATGCACGAGCTCTGTACTTGATTAAATTTGAAACTGAGGGCATATTTCATTATCATGACATTGCTATTGTATCCCTCTATTTGAAGATGGCACCTCTACTTGTTATCTACTATAGATTTTGTTCTGTTACTCAATGAGAGATCACATTTGTTCACTTTTTTCTATTTGAGCTAGGGCACCGTACTATAGTTATGATCTCTATTTGGTGAAGGCAATGAAGGCATCGTGTCTCTGCAATTTGTATTGTTGTTCCTTCTATGGCATTGATACTTGGATATTGTGTGTTATTTGATGTTGTCACCGTTGATTGCATGTTTTAGCCCATGAAACTTATTTGCATCTTGGGCCTGCACTGTTATCTGAAGGATGCCGATACCCGTGTTATTAGTGAACTAAATGTTTGAATGCTCCGCATATGAGAGCCTCAAGTTTGGCATTATTGGAGGGCACTATTTGACATGCTAGGGCATGGTTTTGCTTATTGAGACTGTGTCTTTCCTTTTCATATGTGTTCGGTTGTGTGTCTTGTGAGCCATGACATAGTATTGCTTGTAAATTTGTTGGATGTAGGCTCGGGAGCTTACTATATTGCTCATTATACATTGAGGGCATCATATTGACACTATGGTGTTTGCTGTTGCCATGAGTTATTTCCATCATTGATGTTGTTGGATCTGACAGTAGTGTAGAGATCCCACTTACTCCATTGATTGTTGTATGAATACATTATTTATTCTTGTGAGCCTAAAAGCATTAAAGCTGATGTTGTAGATGTGCCACTTGTTCATAATATTGAAGTTTGTCAACATGCTTTTATATGTTACTATTCTCTTTATATTCCATTGCATTCTGAAATGAATTTGGAACCCTGCTACAGCCTTAGACACTGGTCCATATATCCTAAAGATACATGTTAACCTATTATATAGACCTCATGGTGCCATATTGAGGTTTGCTATTATGATGTCCACATTAGCATCAAGTATCTTTTATACAGGACACCATGGTGTGTTGATTTTTCCATTGGCTCATAATGTAGAATTAACATATTTATACCATAGCACCATTGAATAGAATACAGACTTGAAGAACATTAATGCCCTAAATGCAATGCATTGAGTTTATCTTTAGGCATTCTCTATTGTACCTTTTCTAGATTTTTGGATTGTGTGCCCTCAACATGTATGTGCCATTTGAACACCTATGCAACAGAGTGCCTTATCTTCTTTATAGATTTGTGTACTTTGCGATTAGCTCTGTTCTGTCCTTGATGCCATGTAGCCCTTTGTAAATGCTAGTGTTCTAATCATGCTTCACTCAATATGTATCCATGGTTCTTGAGTGTCTTACTTACTGAATGCCTCTCTAGATGAGTCAGTGCCTCTCATTGAGATGGTTAGAGTTGCCAGAAACTCTGTGGGAATAGAGCTTCTAAAAACCCTCACCGGTTTAGTGTAGGGTACTAGGAGACTCAATACTGATCATGGGTGCTTTTGGCCTGTGATGTGGTCTCTCTCCAGGAAATTGAGATTTTCCTGAGAGAGCCCACATTATAGGGCATCATCATTCATCTGCACATGGAACAAACACATTAGTAAAAACAATGGTATTTCATTTATTTCTAGAGGCTCCTTGATGCACATGCCCTGAGCACACCCATGCCAGAGGTGCATGACTGAGTGTACATATGCATGTTCATAGATGTTGTGGCACCATTCATTGCTTAGATCCATTGGATCTAACCCATTTCTCTCTCCTTCTTGCAGGTTCAGGATCATAGGAGCACACCAGGAACACAGAAGACCAACTCACTACCAGGCAATGTCTGGTACCAGTGCATCTAGCTTTATTTATTCTATATACTTGCACTCATTTATGCAACTCTTGCATTTGCTATGCTCAAGGCATGTGTGAGCTCATATGAATGTTCTCTTTTCAGTTCTTTTTTCCTTTTCTGTACAACATACTCAGGATATGATATTTAATCTTAGTTGCAATTCTATTTCTTTTCTTTTCATGTATTTGCAATGAATGAACACAAATCATAATCAAATCACATAATAATGCAAACTAGGGGATAGCTCATCTAGTAATTATTTTTCCCAAATGTGTCAAAAATATGACAATAGGAAGGAGGGTGGGGAGGTAGAGAAGGAACCCTCGGGCAAAGATATTTCTGTGATCAAAGAGGAAAATGTGGCCACTAAAGAATATTCTAGGTCGAAAGACTGTCAGGAGATAACGGCCGATGAAATGGATAAAGCTGAGGTTGTGAAAGATGACAATGAGAATAGGAAAACTACTGAGAAGGCTACAATTGAAGTCATCGAGTCTGTCAAAGATCATGAGGATGTTGCCATCTCCTGTACCCAAGCTACTGAGGAGGAGGTCATGGTGAACCCTAAAGATGTAACAAAAAATATCATTGACATGGTGGAGGGCTACTTTGGGACCGAGCATGAGAATCCCAATGTGTCTAAGGAAGACACTAATAATTCTGATGATATCAGGGAGAAGGACAATCTAGAGACCTCGGCTGCTAGTGATGGTAGCAGTCATGAGCCTGAGGGAGTGGACAATCAAGTCCATGATGTTGACAAGGAGGGTAATAAAGAGGATATCAACATTGCATATGATGATTCTATTAAAGAGGACCTCAGGGCTATGGAGGAGGATACCCCTACTATTTATGAGTCCCCCATCTCTAGAAAGGCCAATGATAATAAGGACTATGAGATTAGTTCTGAAAGGTATTTTCATAGACCCCTTGAGGTTGATCTTAGGAAAAGGGAATCTCATGTTGAGAGAGCTGTTTCTATGACCGCTCTCCAACTTGTTAAGAACAAGTCTATCTATAGTTACAACCTTGACAAATGGGTCCAAAATGACCTTGTAGAGTTGAAGAACATGTGTATTAGGATGGAAATAAGGAATTTCACGTTGGAGGATACCATCGATAATATTAGGAAGGAATTTGCTTCAAACAAAGGTAATGAGGAGGTTTTTGATAAAGGTACAGATGACTCCACTAAGCTGGAGGAAATAATTAACAAAGCTTTGGAGAAAGCTATGATTCCAATTAATGACAAGTGTTTGGGTGAAAATTGTACCTGATCTGTAGACACAACACTTCAGTAAAACATTAGAGGTTAGCTA
This sequence comes from Chamaecyparis obtusa, assembly GCA_027943335.1. Taxonomy (NCBI): domain Eukaryota; kingdom Viridiplantae; phylum Streptophyta; class Pinopsida; order Cupressales; family Cupressaceae; genus Chamaecyparis; species Chamaecyparis obtusa. Next base: position 358,365 of record BSBK01001798.1, on the reverse strand, counting down.
TAATCAAAATTGTGCAAAATTGAAATCTAATTTAACCAAGCGATTTACTGCCTTCTAGTAGGTGCGAGATTGATGTTCTCAGATTGTTATCGAGATCAGTAAACTAGACGACACCTAAATGAAGGATTTGAATGCAATTGATCTAGATATGAATTGAATGCAATTAAGCTATTTTTTTGGATTTTCTATGCAATAAGAATGATAAAAACTTGATATGAAATCTAATCTATATGAAATTGATCTGCTAAAATGATCTAACAATGATATGAAAAAGAATCTAAATGAATGTAAAAAAAACAAATTGATCTCACAATAGCCTTGATTCACAATAAGCTTTGATTCTCCCAATTCTGATTCTCCAACATGATTGTGCAAAAAATATGAGATATGAATTATGAAGAGCTGAGCCTTGGTTTTATAGAAATCCAGGGCTTTGGAGGTGCATGGAAGAAAGCCATAAATCACTCAAATAACTCAGCTTGATTTTTGAGTTATTTTTAAATAAAGATAATTTAATTCACAAAAACATGCAAATCATGCAAAAACAACTTTTTAACTCAAATTAGAGTTTAGATCAGCTTTTTGAACTCCAAAAGGATGTTGAGTTCTAAAAAGTCAACACTTTGCATTGATTTTCTAATTTGGAGTTTAACTGTTTCTTTTGAATGTGCATAATAATTATGAATTAATTAAATAAATAAAGTGATTTATGCTCAACTTAACTGATTTTTGAAAATAAATAATTGATTTATGGGTTAATCAATTATTTAATCAAACTTTTATTAAAAACTATATTATTAAATAATGACAACTTGCTTTAATTAATTAAATAAAAATTTAATCAATTATTCATAGGATATTGAATTTATTGTCAAAATTAAATAATACAATTAATAATAGATAGAATTAAATTTAATTACACAATTAAGTGGCAATATATTAAATCTAATTAATTAAATATGAAAATATTCAATTAATCAAACTTTAGGACAAATGTGATTTATCACCAAATAATCATTAAATTAAAGGTAATTAAGATAATTAAGAATATTGCTAGGAATATTCCCTAATGCAGAATTTAAGATAATCAATTAGATTTGATGATGTGCAGGTGTGCCTTTGGTTAGGACTTTGATGTCGATTTCGTTCGATTTGAGGATGTAGGAGGTTAATGAACATATAGCCCATTTTTTGGGGTATTACATTTTTCCCCTCTTTGAATTACTGTGTGAAGCGTAGTGGCTCAAAGAAAGTTTGTGTTTGATAGAGATATGAAACTAATTCAAAATTGATAATTGATATGAGATAGAAGCTGATTAATATTGATTTGATATGGAGATAATAGGTCCTGAATGGCCAAGGATAATGTTCACTATAGCAGTGATGAATCGATGATTGCGAAAGAGTGTCAAAACACCTGATTCCAAACCTTATGATTGTGAAGAAGTGAGTGACCGATTCTAGACTCGATTATCTTAGCAGAACTAGTAGGTATTACATCTGAATCCTTCAGTTGTCGAAGAACTAAGGAAAGAACATTATGATCCGATGGTTGCAAAAACTGATACAGTTTACAAGATTAGGAGAATACTAGATTGATATGGATCTTGATGAATCTGATATGCCCCAAGTGATGATAGATTTGCCCTGAGCGATGAGGTCTTTTGATGAATTAGCAACTAGACATGGTTGTTGTCTTGATTACTAAGGAAAGATACGATTTCAGCAAAGATATGATTTCAAATTAGATTACAGACTTTGAATGATGTGCAATACCATGCCCCCTTCGGGATTAAAATTGAAATCTGACAAGAAAAAGTCAGCGTTGATAGTTCAGAAGCATGTGAATTGATTGGAAAAGTGGTTATACACGTCCGGGAATGCATTCTGCATTGTTTAGAGGTCCAGACGACCAAGTTTGACTAGGTGAAACCATGAGTTGACCATAGTTGACCAAGTTGAAATTTTGATAGTTTGATGTAAGATAATCAATTAAGTTGAATTATGGATTTCTATGATGATCGAAGGTCGAATAAGCAGTTAATAATATGAATGATCTCAGATTTTGATTTTGATCCCGAAAAAAGATTCTACTTGTTGTTTCATTGGAGGAACCTTCATGTGAGATTCAGCTCTTGTTTGATTTGAAGATGCGATTTGAAGAATCATTTAAGCATTGAAGTTCGTTTAATCATTGTGAGATCATGAAAACATGCAAATTGCAAAGAGACATGCAAAATGAAATGCAACCTAAGACCTAGGACCTAGTCATTGATCATGTGTCAATTTTTTATCATCATTGAACTTTTAGGTAACCGGATAAATCAATACAATGCCCACTAGCTAAAAAAAAACCATAGACATATGAATATTGATTTGTATGTGCAAGAATCAATACAACACCCACTGGTCAACAACCATGGATATATGAATATTGATTTTGTTTTTGGAATGTCGGATTAGATATAAGCATCAAGGCACAAACGCCAGGATGACCTGAATATCATGTCCATTTTGATATAGCAATTTTTATAAGCATCAAATCATAAACATCATGATGACCTGAATACACCTTGCATTACAAACTATCAAACAGTCAAGAGATCATTCTAAATCCAATGTGAATTACCCGTAGTGACCCTTTATCATTCACATCCTTAGGTAAGATCGCGTTTCACAGTAGGAGAAAGAACTCACTCAAAAAGACAATAGTTAGATCAAACTTTCTTGAATTTTTTGGGTATCTATGGTCGAGGTACGCATGGCCATCCAATTTGAGATAGAGGCTCTTATAGTCAGACACCATTGCAATCCATAATTTCCAAAGTTGTTAGATTTTCACATACAAGCAGAAAATAAAGAAAAGATTATGTCCCCAGTCATCACTCTCTAAATCCTATAAAGGACGTCATCAAAGAGCTCAAAGGGACACAATATGAAAAAATCTCAATGCGAATCAGTAAGCATACAAGGAGATAAAAGCATGTAAAAAAGCATAGATTGTTTTCAGTTTGATGTTTGATTGTGTTGTTGTAGATGCAAAATCCTTTTTGGAGACAAGACCGACTTGATTGACTCACATGAAGCTTCAAAGGACTCTGACTAGATATGATACGTCTAAGATATACTGGGGACCATAGGATATGACATTGATTACCCCCAAGTGTTAAGCATTGATAGGATACAGATGCTTGAGTTGAGTGGTGTACAAATCGACTTATTGAAAACTGGAAATGCAAAAACAAACCGGGAGATATGTACAAACTAAAGCAAGACTAAAAGCTAGGAAAGACCAAGATTGCGCTGATAGATGGAGCATTTTGAAACAAGTGGCACCCGTTTGCCGGGTTTTCACCATCTTGGCAGAGATTCTATTTTTGCTACCAAGGCACCTGTTTCCAAGTTTTCACCAAGGCACTTTTTCTTTTTCTCATTTTTTTTGTATTTTTCATTTTTTAATTTTTTTTAATTTTTGATATTTTCTTATTTTTTTGTGAATCATCAAGGTGCCTATTGCTAGGTTTTCACCAAGATGTTCATTTTTTCAGGACTTTTTTCGATTTTTAAGATTTTTTCAAGACATTTTACCATAGACTGAATGCCTTAGGTGTAGAATTTCTTCAGATGGAGAACGTTGATTAGTTCTCAGAGCTGTTCTTCTTTAGTCATTGAGAGTTGATAGGCACTAGAGCCAAAAGTAGCAGTGATTACAAAGGGACCCAGCCAATTGGGTTTGAACTTCCCCTTGTGTTCTTGATGTGATTGATTTTTAGGATTCTCTCTCAAAACTAGATCGCCAACCTAAAATTCTCTATGTCTGACTTTCTTGTTGTAGCCTCTAGAAATTCTCTTCTGATATACTCTAAGATGATCATATGCTGCTTGTCTATGCTCATCTAGTAGTTCAAGTTCTTGCAACCTAGACACTCTATAGTCATCATCAGTTACTAGACCATGCATTCTGATTCTTAGTGATGGGATTTCAACCTCAATAGGTAGTACCGCTTCAGACCCATAAACTAAAGTGAAAGGTGTAGCCCCAGTGGGTGTTCTGATACTTGTTCTGACACTTTTTCTGATACTTGTTTTGATACTAGTTCTGATACTGATTTTGATACTTGTTCTGATACTCATTCTGATAGTGGTTCAGACACTGGTTCTGATACTCATTGTGATAGTGGTTCTGATACTTGGTATACTTGATAGCATCCTTTTCCATTTCAAAATCCCAAGCAAGATCATATCGTGTAGTCCCAATGTTTAGCAAGGTGGAGAACAAGAGGGATTAGCAAGTTGGTGGAAGAGATGGAAGACAAGAGAATGAAGGAGAATGAAGGATAGGATGTAGTCCAAAGGAGTAGACATGTCAAGAGGTTTCAAAGCATCACATTTCACTCTTTCTTTCTTTTTATTAGATCAAGACCAAAGGGGAAAAGGATAGCGATAGGTGAAAATGAATGGAGGAAGATAGAAATGAAGGCTAAAAATGGAAGGAATGAAAGCAAGATCATCATTAGACAACTCACAAAATAGCCAAATGTTCATTTATAGGTCAACCTTGTCAAGATCCAAGAGAGAAGATGGAATGGATGAAATATGTAGAAGAACTATGCATGATGCCTGATTGCTAGGTTTTCATCATGGTACTTATCCAAGGCACCACAAGGGAGTGGTTTTCACCATAGGATGAATTTATTTCTCTTTACTTTTCCTACCAAGGTGCCTATTTCTAGGTTTTCACCAAGGCACATTTTCAATTTTTTTTTTTATTTCTCTTTTTTTTTTAATAAAAAATTTCTCTTTTAGAAGAAGGCAAGCTTTTTAGATAATGCTCCTTGAAAGGATAAACCATGATATGCGAAAGATTCAAAATGATACGCTCAAAGATGTTGATAGGGAAAGGGAGATGGAAGAGAGAAATGGAGGATAAGGTTTTATGTAAAGCGAGTGAGGTTGGAAGATATGAGGAATAGGAAAATGAGGAAAAAGGATAGAAGGTAGAAGGATAATGCATGGAAGAATTGTGAAAGGGTAGATGGAAAGGAAGGCAAGATCAACATCAACACACACCTTGAAGGGTGGTGAGAGAATGGAAGAAATGTGAATGAAGGAATATGGTGAATGGATAGCAGAGGTTGACATTTAGGCACATGGAATGGAAGAATATTTTTGGAAGAAGATGAAGTGGAAGTCTTTGGAAGCTTGAATGTCAACTTCACTTGTTGCTCAACACCAGACTCTTTCAAGAGAGATTTTGGAATCCATATAGCCGTAGGCTTTTTATTTCCTTTTGATGATCTAGAGAGAATATCTTCAATGATTGATTTTGGAACCCATACTTGTCTTGTAGTTTTTTTCTTAGATATCTCTTTTGACTTTATGTTTCCATGTCTATTAGAGGAGACATGGTGATCTTCTTTTTTTGATGGATTCTTGTATTGCTTCTTTTTCTTGTATTGAAAATTCAAGTTACTTCCAAAAGACTTGGGACTTGTGGAAGAAGAAGGAGGATATGACTGGTTTAAATGGGTAGGTGGATGAAAAGGATTCAAGAGTATGCATCTATGTTGATCTTGAGGAAAGATGGAAGATGGAGGGATGTAAGGACCCAAGATGGATGGTGAATTAGGAGAGTTAGGAGGGGAAAGTGAAGGGACATAAGGACCCAAGATGGAAGGTAGAAGTAAAGCCATTAGTAGTGGTGGAAGAGGTCCAAGGATGGAAGTGGAAGACACAAAAGGAAAATCAATAAGCTCATCATCATCTATATGAAAACCAAGGACATCAACATCTTTAGAGTGAGCATTAGGATTTTCAATAGAATCATGGACATCATGAATATGAGCACCTTCTTTGATAGAATTATTCAAAGCTTGCAAAGACTTAGGAAGAGTAGAAAGTGGAAGTGAACATGGAGTGGTAGAACAAGAAGATGGAAGACTTTGATCTTGACAAGGATCTTTAGATAGCATAAGCTCATAATTTTTCTCTTGATTGTCAATGGGCTTAACATTGGAAGTAACAACACCATTTTTACTAACCTTAATGGAAGTATCATCTTTGGAAAGCACAAGTGTAGTAAGGTTATTTTGATTGTCAATAAGCTCAACAATGTAAGTGGTAGCTTGATCTTGCTTAGGAGAAGACTTAAGACATGGTGGAATGCATGAAAAAGGGTGTGCAGGATCAAAAGAACCATGAAGCAGATAAGAGACATCACGAAAGGGATTGGATGACATGGAGGGTTCTTGATCTTGATCTTTCTTTATGTTCTTTTCTTTATCATTTCTGGAGTCCTCTTGACATGGAGCCACTTCTAAGGACAAGGAAGCATGTTGGGATTGTATGGATGACTTTGGAAGAGATGGTGGAGGACTAGCTGAAATAGGGATTATAGCATATGAAGGCTTAGGCTCTTTAGGTTTATCATTATTGAAAGTATTTACAGCCAAGTGAAGGTTAGCTTGAGTTTCTTTAAGAGGTAGCCCTAGAGGATAACTATAGGGAACCACATGAAAAGTATCAGGGCTTGTGTCGGATGAAGGTTCTGTGAAAGATTTGAAAGACTCAGAAGCTTTAGGAAATGTATGGGTATTGGAGGAAGTAGGGGATGGAAGGGAACCATCACTAGATAAAGGTTCAACATTAACATGACCTTGCTTGAGAAGATACTCTTTATTTTCAGCAAGAGAGTCTTTAGGAGAAGGATTCTTATAATATTGATGCTTCAAGCTAGCATGATGCATTTTATAGTCCTCAGTAGTAGTAGATGGATCATAATAAAGGTATTGTCCAAAAAAGCCATCAAAATCTCTTTCAAAATGAGAATCATATGGATCACCATCATGATCTATCCAATGTGATGGCCCATTTGTAGTAAGTAGGAACACACGACGAGGAGGACTCTCAGGAACAGAGGTGTCATAGGTATCATTACATTGTCTGTCATCATAGTCATCATAGTCTTCAAAGCTTGATGTGTCACTCTCTGTGGAAGAGGTATCATAAGGGTTGTCACGTTGCTCACATTTTTTCTGAGGGCATGGTGACATGTACAAGTCTTTATCAAATGGAAAAGAGCATAGAGTTTCCATGGAGAACTCTTTAGGTTCCTTTTCTTTCTCAAGTTTGTCAAGCTGGACTTGCATAGCTTGCAGCTGCTTCATCATAGTGGTGATTAGAGCTTCTTCCTCTTGTGTACTAATTCTTTGAGACATGTGTACTGATTCCCAATGGCTACTGCTCTATTCTTGACACAGTGATTTGTTCGATAGATTTTGAAAATAGGGTGAAAAAGCTAAATATCTGGCAATTCTAACAATTTTTTGACAACTCTTCAAAATTTTCCAAATGACACTCTATAGACTTGTACGACAGTGGGTAGGCTATGAAACAATAGTTGAAAAGCTTGTACGATAGTTGCAAAGCTCGTACGACAGTGGGTATGCAATGAAATGATAGTTGAAAATCTCATACGACAGTTGTAAGCAGGATTTGATTTCTTGAAATTTGCTGGTATGAAAACTCATACGACACTGGGTTGGTTATCATATGACAGTTGGGTTGTAATGAAATGACACTTGATGGAAACTCGTATGACTTTTTGACCTCCTGAGATGACTTTTGACTCCAGAAAAGGATTTTACTTTAGATTTTGCAAATTTTGAGTTTTCAGATTTGAATTGTTTGCAAATTTCAATGTCCAGATTTGAGGATTGTAACAGATTTGTCAGTTTTCAATAACCAGATAGATAAACAAGCATGCAAAATAGCAAGCAAGTGATTTCAAGCATGTCTGAAAATAATGAACAAGGGCAAAAGCAACCTTGCGCATGAACAATCAAGTGACTTATTCGTTCTAATCCTCAGAAGGGCTAATTTTGTATGTTCCAAAAATGTTTTGCAATAACACACATATACCCTATAAAATGAAAATTTGGCTTCGCTAGGGTTTTTAGCAATGGTTTGACTCTGTAAATTTTATGATCCAAAGGGGTGAACTCCAACCTGGTGCACTAGGGTTTTGACACAGTCCAAGAACTTAATCTTCAGGAGCTGCTAGGGAGATCTAACAACCCAACAAGGAACCATACATGTGGAGATTTCTTCCACAAGGACATTTATATAGCGGCTGTCATTACCACAGTGAAAATGGCTATTACCGCTTGAGGTTCCATCAACGTAGTTTACCCTATGAAGGGATTGTCCACTATGGTTAACCCTCTCTAAAGGTGACTCACAATAGTATACCACAAGGGGACTTGGCTCCAGATCCAAGGTTTTGATGCCTCTTCACTTTTAACCCAAACAAAGCAAGCAGATTAATCCGACACGCTAAGACAAAGTTTTGCTTCACCAAGGTCTATGATGTCAACTCCACGTGATCTATCAACCTCTCCAGGGAGAGAATGTATCAATCAATAAGAGAAGATGCACTAACCAATTTTGATTCACCAAAGCTCATGATGTCAACCCCACGTGATCTATCAACCTCTCCTGGGAGAGAATGTATCGATCAATAAGAGAAGATGCACTAACCGAGTTGAATGTGAAATGCACTAAGTATCCTCCCTACCTACAAGGATTCTGTCATCAAGAAGGATTTCGCTGGGAATCCAATCTCTCAAGAATCACAAATAGTGTTCATAGGGCCTAATTACTATGTGAGCACAGATGTATGTTTCCAAAAGCAAATCTACCAAAAGTACCCAAAAAAAGCAGAAAAAGGAACACTTAACGCTTAAAGGGAATATGAGATGATTCCACGAGGTGGAACACTTAACACCTCACACAAGCTGAAAATGAGTCCCCAACTTAGAAAACAAGTGAGTTCTAAAAAGCACAAAAGGGTTGCCAAGTGGAACACTTAACGCTTCTGTCCTATTGACCCCTCCCCTTTATGGCACTGAGATTGCAACCATGGGGTGGAATGAGGGGCTGGTGGATTAGTGAGTCCAATAACCCAAGATAGCAATCAAGATCAATCACAAGTATCTAAGACTGCCAATAAATACCTAAGGTGTCACAACCTAGTATTCAATTATGCAAATTCATAGAAAAAGCATGCAAAGAAACACTCAAGCTAAACACATGAGAGATTTATTTGAAGGCCAAATTGAAATGTTATTAGATGAAGGAGAATACTTAGGATCCTTGCAACGCGCTTAGTATATTTTACCTAATTTTTAGCAATTCTTGTTGAGCTTTTCTATGCAAGCAAGTGACGAACTCTCCAACAAGCAAACAAGCAAACAAGATATGCAAAATATATTCAACTTATAAAAACCATAGGGTTAGCTCTAAAAATCAATTATTATTAGCAATAATAACCAGCAACTAACCCAAATGACAACTCATATCATTCATTGAACCATGTAAAAAAATAAGTGCATACCCATCACAAAACATTATTTTTTTTGCTGCATTTGACCTAGTCAACAAGATCTAATTTTTTTTTATATGATTTTGGCCACAAAAATAGAAATTCAGAATAGAGACCCCTACTAAAAAATAGAGAGCTTTCCAAAAATGTAGAAATTTTAGAAAAATTTCTTCATTTGTGCCCTAGAGACCCATTTTATCAAAATAGACCAGTTTTTGTAAATTGACTATTTGAGCTATTATATTACATCCAAATTTAAAGTACAAATAATGAACCCCCTATAGAATTTAAAGAGCTTTTTGAAAATATAAATTTTTTTGAAAAATATGTTTATTTTCATCAGATATTAATTTTTTCTGGAATTTCAAGAAAAAATTATTTAAAATTCAAACCATCTCAAAAAATTCTAAATTTTGTACTGTAGTTTTTCTAATATATATCCAAGCTGCAAAAAAAATTTCAGAGCAAAAATTTTAGCCGTTTGAGAGATAAAATTAAATCTTTGAAACTTTAGGGCTTTAGCTCCCCAAAAAAATCAAAACTAGCATGTAAAGGTGGGTTGCCCCACGGTGGGCGCCAGAAATGTGTGTGTGAAAATTGTACCTGATCTATAGACACAACACTTTAGTAAAACATTAGAGGTTAGCTATAATCAAAATCATGCAAAATTGAAATCTAATTTAACCAAGCGATTTACTGCCTTCTAGTAGGTGCGAGATTGATGTTCTTAGATTGTTATCGAGATCAGTGACCTAGATGACACCTAAATGAAGGATTTGAATGCAATTGATCTAGATATGAATTGAATGCAATTAAGCTATTTTTTTGGATTTTCTATGCAATAATAATGATAAAAACTTGATATGAAATCTAATCTATATGAAATTGATCTGCTAAAATGATCTAACAATGATATGAAAAAGAATCTAAATGAATGTAAAAAAAAACAAATTGATCTCACAATAGCCTTGATTTGCAATAAGCTTTGATTCTCCCGATTCTGATTCTCCAACGTGATTGTGCAAAAAATATGAGATATGAATTATGAAGAGCTGAGCCTTGGTTTTATAGAAATCCAGGGCTCTGGAGGTGCATGGAAGAAAGCCATAAATCACTCAAATAACTCAGCTTGATTTTTGAGTTATTTTTAAATAAAGATAATTTAATTCACAAAAACATGCAAATCATGCAAAAATAACTTTTTAACTCAAATTAGAGTTTAGATCAGCTTTTTGAACTCCAAAAGGATGTTGAGTTCTAAAAAGTCAACACTTTGCATTGATTTTCTAATTTGGAGTTTAACTGTTTCTTTTGAATGTGCATAATAATTATGAATTAATTAAATAAATAAAGTGATTTATGCTGAACTTAACTAATTTTTGAAAATAAATAATTGATTTATGGGTTAATCAATTATTTAATCAAACTTTTATTAAAAACTATATTATTAAATAATGACAACTTGCTTTAATTAATTAAATAAAAATTTAATCAATTATTCATAGGATATTGGATTTATTGTCAAAATTAAATAATACAATTAATAATAGATAGAATTAAATTTAATTAAACAATTAAGTGGCAAGATATTAAATCTAATTAATTAAATATGAAAATATTCAATTAATCAAACTTAGGATAAATGTGATTTATCACCAAATAATCATTAAATTAAAGATAATTAAGATAATTAGGAATATTGCTAGGAATATTCCCTGATGCAGAATTTAAGATAATCAATTAGGATTTGATGATGTGCAGATGTGCCTTTGGTTAGGACTTTGATGTTGAGTTCATTCGATTTGAGGATGTAGGAGGTTAATGAACATATAACCCATTTTTGGGGTATTACAACAAGATCAGCAAGAATGAAGCTATGTTAAAAAATATGCTTACTCTATCCAACACTGGTATGAAATATACTCTGGATTATTTGAAGTTGTTGAGCAGTGTGCTAGAAGGCAACACCAAGGACATAATGATTGAGAAAAAATATATGACTCATCCTAGTCAACAAATGGGTCCAGGGACTAGAACAAGATCTACTACTAGGAAGAAGACCAAAATAGAGGTCTAGGAAATCATGAACTTGAAAGAATCAATCAAGACCATGTAGAACCAGCTGGTGGAGTCAGAGTGCTTCTTGAAGACTTTGTCCTGATTCTGCTGCTAGAGGCCTTTTTGGCCCTATCTTGCTGAGGGCTTTTCATTTTTTGTCTTGTTCTCTAGTGTTTTTTGTGCTTTTGTTTATTGAAAATTTGGGAAGTGTCCCTTTTGGGGACTGTCCCTTCGTGGGATAGTATGTTGTCCTTCAATTTTTCATGCTTATCTTTTATAATCTTTGTTAAAGGGTTTCAGGGCCCCTTAAAAACCTATTGTTACCTTAATAAAAAAAACTTACCAGCTTGTATCAAACTATTTTCATCCCGTGTAGCAATATCAAATGAATCAGGCAAAGTACATCCTCCCATGGACTGTATCATAACTGAAATATCACTATTAAAATCCTTCAAATAAAATAAAAGTGCATAATCATTAGAAGGTTTAATAGATACCATAATTATGTCCCAAGTCTGCTGAAAATGAAAATTAAAATTAGAAATATTCTCATTAGGATTCCTTTTAATAGTAGTCAATTGTTCAACCAATGAGAGATTATCAAACTTATCCTCAAATTTACTGATCAAAATAGTTCAAAATTATCCTACGTGGTAATAGAATTTACTGCTAAACCTCAGAACCAAATTAATGCTTTACCTTTGAGAGAAGTTTCCAACAACTTTAATGCTATATCATCATGTGTAACTTGATGTAATCCATAAAGAGTGGCTACATCCTTGATATGTTCAACTCCTAAAACATGATTTTCACCACTAAAATATGACAAACCTTTTAGTGCTATTGATAGAATATCATGGTACATAGCAATCTGTAAGGGATAACAGTATTAAAAGATAAAAATGGAACATTTTGGGCTATTTAATGAACTGATGGTACTTGTTGCTGAATTACAAGTGGTAGAAAAAATTGATTAGGCTGAATTACCTTTCACTGATATGTTTTCAAACCTTGAAGAGTAGTTGTAGTACCACTTGTAGATGCTATAGAAGCTAATTGATTCATTGGTAGTTTCTCAAAAATAGGTAATTCAGATCCAAAATTATCAGGAACACTTGAATCTTCAGGGAAATTGATATCTTCAATAATTACCTTAGGTTCTTCTAAATTTGTAGCTTGATCTTCAAATATAGGATTATCACATGATGAAAAATTAGAACCAAATAAATAAGATCTTCCTCCTACAACCTGTGGTGTCCTTCCTCTTCTTGCTGATCTACTTCCCCTTCTTCTCGACTTTAATTCCTGATATAAAAAACCTTCTTTGTTTGATCTTGTTGGATTTCCTTTAATTAAAATAATAATGCAATCTGCAACTGAATCTAGCATAAAACTTCAAAATAGAGTTGCTAGGTGCTAAAATAAACCTTCAAAAAGGTTGGAATACTATTTTTCACACCAAAACAACCGTAAAAAACTATAATTTAGGGAACTGAGGAGCAGTTTGTGTCCCATCGGGCATGCTAAAAATTGTTGTCAATAAGGATTGTGCCTATATCTTGATATAATATCTAGCTATGCACTTGGTAAAATATCTAGCTTTATCCTATTGAAACATGGAAACTCTCTTGATTGCTGGTTTGTCCTAAAACAAGAGACACATCTTCAGATCCGACTGGTTCCTAAATAGTGGTCACCTAAAACTAAATTATATGTGGGAAAAGGGATGAGAAATGAATAATGTAAATCAATACTAAACCTAAATAAGGTGATACACCAATAATTGGTATGCAACTTCAATTGAATCAACATGAATTATTGAAGATACTAATGATTCCCAATACCCAAACAACCAAGCAACTACAATAATGATTGCATGCAAAGACCTAGAATCTTTTGTTTCAAAAGGAAAACATAAGCTTTTTTTTTGCAAAAGAATAAGGACACAAACAAATACCTATAACTGCAAGTATCTAGATTCAAATATGCAATAAGGAATGTAGTTTGAATTAAGGATAAACACAACATAAAAATAAAGAACCCACAATGTTACACTTGAATCAATGAGAACGAACTATTGTATGTATATAACCAATACTAAAAAAATCTATGCTACAAAGTGCTCCCACAATCCATTCAAAAATTTATAATGTGCAAAAATAAGAGCCAAAGAGGAACCCCCAAAAATGAGGTGAAAATACAATAAATAGAGTTCAAAACCCTTACAAGGATGCAAACAATCATGCATGAAAATCCATGTCAAACTTGCTCCAAACTATGAAGAAACCCATCTAAAATGCTCTCTAGTCCATGTCCAATTGATATCTCACTAAAAACTGCCCCAATATACTAAAAACTAGCATGTAATTGCTCATTGACTACATGGTAAAAAATAACTTCCCCTAGACTGAAAATGAAGTCCGTCTAGCATGTAGTTAACTAAAATAATCTCCAATTACTAAAATTTTGAACTCTTAAGTTCACATGGAAATCATCTCAAGTCCACCCCTTTCCTATTCTTGCATGTAAAAGCATTCAATTGACTCTAAGTGTCTTATAATTTCAATACTTTAGAATACTAATTTTACAATGTAGTATGCATGCAAGAATTTATTATTTTATTTATTATGTTATTTAATATTTATTAAATAATAATATTTAATAAATATTAAATAAAATAATAAAATGAAGATAAACATAATAAGGATTATTTATATATATTAAATGAAAGACATTTAATATACATAAATAATTATTAATTTAAAATAAAAGGAAAAACATTCCCATATATAGTAATCGGACTTGAATTCCTTATCAGCTAAAAACTATAGAGAAAAAGGCATCTGGTTATGAAAAGGGAATAAACCCTAAACATATGTTCATTTGGTATTTCCTTTCTCTAGTTCGCCATGCTACCACCATTCTAGGGTTTGGATATTTGGCTCAATTTTTATCTTGCTTGAAAGCTCTGTTATAATGGCACATGTTCCTCAATCTTACTGGTTTTATGTTACATATTTCCATCACTATAATAAATGTTGGGTCCTTCTTTGAATGATATTTTATGGAAATCGCAAAAATATATAAAGTTTACTATAGAAAAAATAAACTATTCCATTTCCCTTTCTATTTGCTATGAGTTCTCTGTAACATTTCAATTTTCATTTCTATTTACTTGTCTTGTCACCTCTGAGATGTGGTTTTTTTAAAAAAAATAATGAAGATTTTAAGTTCTCAAAAACCCTTGATCATATGTTGTTTGTGAAGAATGTATACTTTTACCATAGCTTACTACGATATGGCAGAGATAACTTTCAAATAGTGGTACTTTGTAAGTAAAAATTTTATATATGTTTAGCTACAGGATCTTGGTTAAATCTGTAATGAAGACTGCCTTTTCTTCAACATTTTAAATGGCCATCTTAACAATATCGAGCCTCTTCCCCTCTTTGTTGTTCTAGGTATTTTTCAATACTGTGATCTTTGTGTTTCTAAATGTTGTCAACATTTAAATTCTAAGTTCTTTCCATGCGAATCCTCCCTGCCACAAGCTCTCGGTATTACCATTTCTATGTCACGCTTTCACAAACAATAATAATGTGTGATTATTGATTCTATATGCAATCAGATGTAGGACCTCCTGTTATGTTTAAAATGTAGATTACACTGTTGTGAAGATCTTCTAATCTTGAGTTATAAATTATTTTCTTCACTATAATGATCTTTATTTCCTACTGGCTATAATTATATCAGAACATAAGGGTCAATGAGACCTCTTTACTTAATGACTTTTATACATGAACAATAATATCTAAGACTTAGACTGGTGTATTGATAATATTGTCTTTATTATTCCTTTTTCTAAATAACCAGATAGTTACTATACTAAATCACCAATGTGATTATGAATTTGTTGAGTTTTAGCCATTCACTATGAACCAAAACTATTTGTTGTTGCCACTTTACACTTTTGTTTGTAACTTTGTAACATGTTTAATCTATTCATACTGTTGAATGGCCTTTACATACTTCTAACTACACTTTCAATGTTTTGACATTTATACTATCTTTGACCTTTTGTAGCAGCACTTATAAAATCAGAATTCAATCCATAACTGTAGATACTTATTGTCATATTTTTTCCTATTCCTATAAACAATATTGATCTTACTGCATACACATTTGAACTCATTCTAATTTATTGAAATAGTTTTATTTTCATGTACACCTGATTATAAATTTTTCATTTCAACATAGATGTAACATGGAACAATTCATAACCCAAAAATTCTCCCATAGCAACTGTTGAAACTGAATTCCAAAATTGTTCTACGAGGTCCCATGTATTTATGACCTCCTGTAGAACTATCATATTTATGCTTCATATAGCCTCCTGTAGCAATTTACCCTCGCATGTAGCAATCTGAAATGATGCAAAATTGTAATTGGTTCCTGTAGCAATGTATGATTGATTTATTGGGCTGAAAGGTTTCATGACAAAATGTCATGTCCCTTCGACATCTAATCTTCAACAGATTCATGATTTGATTGAAAGGTTTTATACTTGTAATTTATATAAAATAACAATCTCCTCAAAAAATTTACCTCTACAAAATTCAGTTAAAAGGATTTGTGCTTGTAACTTATGCATGATCCTTAAACAACCTCAATGTATTCATACATGTAACTACACATGAAACAAACATGTTAGCATAAAAATTAGCTTACTTTCAAAATAACTACAAAGGGACATATCCTGGATATTAAAATTACACCTACACAACAAAAAAGAAAAAGACGCCGAAAGAGAAATAGAGAAAAAGACCACCAGCACCAAGATCAAGACAAAGTCTTCAGGAAGCTCTCAGAGTCCTCCAGCTGGGCCTGCATTATCTTGACATTATCTTTCAGCCTCTGAATGTCCTGATCATCAACCTTGAGTTTCTTTTTGGTATTAGACCTAATTTTGGTGCCAGGTCCCATCTGTTGACTAGAACTGGTCAGATCAATTTTGTCGCTCAAGGGGGCCTCTTTGTTTCCTTCCAGCATTTTTCTAAGCATGTTCAAGTTCTCCATAGTAGACTTCATACCTATATTTTCCAAACCAATAAATTTTTTTAACATAGCCTCATTCTTGCTCATCTTCTCATGAATGGGGATCATGGCTATCTCAACAACTTTTTTAATTTTCTCATCCAAATCAGAACTGTAATAAAAAACATAAACATTGGCATTGGGAGAATTCTTCTTCCTGATATTTTCAACAATTGCCTCAAGCATAGTATTCTTATTTTCCAATTTGATACATCTGTTCTTCAGCTCAACCAAATCATTTTGCACCCATTTATCCAGATCATAGCTATAGATAGACTTATTCTTAGCAATTTGAAGGGGGGTCATAATGATAGATCTTTTGACCTATGAATCCATCTTTCTAAGGTCATCCTAAAGAGGTTGGGACCTATTTCAGTCAAAGGTTCTCTCACTATCATCCTTCTTGTTCTCCTTCCCAGAGATGGGGGAATGTGGGAATCCAGATTTTCTTCTTCCATAACCTTGAAGCTATTATTCCCCGAGTCATCAGCATTACTATCAACCACATTGGTTTCAACATCTTTTCTTTATTGTCGTCAACCTCAACCTCATTCACATAAATATCTCTACCTTCAGCTTTGCTAGTCTCCAGGATAGGGTTGGGCTTATCCCCACTATTTTGATTATCCTAGTCTTCCTAGAGATTACCCTTAATAGTAGTGGTAGTGAAAATAGGGATCTTTGTTTCACTCTCCTCAGGGGTCTAGGTAGTGGAATTAGACAAATAATTATGACCCACTTGGGTATTCTCATCAACCTCAGCATCAATATCAGGCATCACCATGGAAATAGGCTTCACACCATTAGGCTCTAACAAAATAGGACTAGCAGGGGGCTCCAAATTAATGTTATCAGTAGCAGGGGCATTGACCTCACAAGAGTCCTTGACAACCTTCAAACCATCCTTGGGCCTAGAAGAGGCAGGCTCAGAGAGGGGGAGAGCTTTCTTAGATTTCTTTTTCCTAGATGGAGAACCCATATTCTTCCTTTTTTTGACCTGGGCAGGGATAGGTTCAGGCTTACTTTCAAATGTTTCTCTTTCTTTTTCATCCTTTAAATTCACATATATGAATGACCATATTGTAGGAATTAGTTGCATTGCAGAGATATTTGGAATAGCTTCCATTGCTTGGTGCATATGAAATGACCCTCTCTTTTATTTTGCAGGTTTAGTCAAGATGAAGATATGGGCCTGCGTCTTCTTCAAAATTCAATTCAATGGCCTTCCATTCAGGAAATGGAGACTCTTCCTTCTCTCTCTCTTAGTAATTTTTTGTTTTACAATGTGTTTATTCAAAAAAATATTTGAAGAGCAGTTACAACTTGTATGGTATCTGAATGCATTGTATCAAGTACTTGTATAGAATTTGAACATTTGTACCTTGTAAAGTAGCTCCATAATATATTTCCATAAAATATTTTACTACTTTTGTATCCATATGTAAATCTGGATAAAAATGATCAAATTTCACTATTTTTTGGATTATACTCTTTATATTCTGCATTCAAATCTTTATATAATGTGTATCGACAACAAATTAAAACTTATAACTTTAATTCAGAGGTAAATTCTAGATCTAAAAAATTAAGTAAACTAAATTGGTAACAACCGTATTAGCTGACTCCAAATGCTCAACGATGGCATGATATGATGAGTGCCTTGGGGAGATTACTATTATCCTTTAACAAAGATTAGGAAGCCATCAGGAGTCGATCGGGTAGGTTTCTGATTTAATGACTTCTAGTAAGATCTGTGGTGTCCTCCAATTGATCTCTACGTGTGTGAGTCCCTTTAGAGCCTAGTTGACCATGCCAAAATTGTAAGGATATTCACCTACCTTAGACTACCATCAATGCACATCACTCGAGCTTGAGAGGATAAGGTGAGATTTTTCTCAACACCTTGTTTATATACCAATCGAGGAATTATCAGTTTGAATTCATTCTCTAAAGAGGAAGCACTTCTCTCTAGATAGGCCTCATTAGAATCAAAACTAATTAAACTTGATCTTTCCCTTCACCCAAGCTATGTGAAAGTGAAGGGAGAGGATACAGATACAAGTTAATTGTTTGTATGTCACTTACTCTATCAAGGATTTGCGAAAATTGAAAAGCTCTAAGTGTTGAAAAACACTCCTACAAATACACCAAGAATTATTCATTCCAAATTGAACCTAGATTTATAGGCTAAGTGTTTTCTATCCGAGAACATCAAACATTCATTTTTAGCATGCAAGGTTCTTTGGAAAGCAAGTAAAAATGCTTAAAATAAAGTTTTATTTTCGCAAAAGATAATAAGTGTTACTTTCCTTTAGCATTGAAGATTTAATTTTGATTCCTTTTAACCCTAAATCAAAAATTTTATTGTAGCAATTTATTATCCTTTAGGCATTCAAGATTTGGTTGTTGTTCATTTTAGACACCAAAATGAAGTGTGAAGATTTGATTTTTAATTTTAGCCTTTATTCAATTTAAACCCAAATTGAAAGAATGAGATGTTGTGTATGCATTCACCATTTTATTAGTGCACCAAAAGAAAATGTATAAATTCCATTTTAAAATTTTAATTCATGATCCCGCCACCTATATCTATGATCCCACGACCCCAAAAAATAGCGATCCCGTGAGCCATATAGTTGATCTCAAAGGTCTATCAATCCGAAAAAAAAACTAAGAAATGACGTGCATAGAGAATTAAATGGGATACCTTCGGCAGTGATCCTACAAGGTCAACACGTGATCCCTGAAGTTTGTAAGAGGATACCTAGGCATAAATTTTGAGGTTTTTCTAAAAAAAATTAATGCCTTATGGATTACAATGTTATCTCACAATCCCATATTGTGGATTCATGATCTCGTAGACTTTTTAAAATGACTGGTGAACTGAGAGTGAAAGAATGAGAGACAAGATATAAGTTTTCACAGGAATGCGATCTCGCCAACCATACTCGTGATCCTGCTAACCATACTCATGATCCCGTAGGTCTATTTTTTTTTCCTATGTAAAATCTGAATGCAGGAATGCTGGTGCAAATTCTATGTTTTCCTTCTCAAACCTGCAAATAAACCCAAAAAACCTTGCAAAGACACTTAAACAACAAACAATGTTATTTTTTTGTTAGTTTTACAATGAAAAAAGGATTAAATGTAAAGAAAAATGACCCTAGAAGTCGGTCCCACTGAGCATGCCAAAATGTATGCAATAAAAATAGTGTGTTAGGAACATTAAAAAAAATTAAACATTTAACATACTAATCTATTTCAACATATATGATAAGACAAAAATAAAGCTTTGTGAAAGGGAATGCAAGCCAAAGGAAAGCACCCAAAGGCCCTCTTGATCTATGGATTTGTCCAAATAGATTGAATGTGTGCTCAATGTATGCTCAAGCTTCAATAGTGAGTAGGGATGTTGGCATAATAATGGTAATTTGATAGTTTTGTGCTCTCAAATTGGCATTATAACTTTGCTTAGATGGCGGATGATTTGTGAAGAGAAGAGGGTTCAATTTATAGGAAAGAGGAGAGGTGAGTGAATGGTCAAGATGCAAACTTGAGGAAGGGTCAAAATGCATTGGAGAGAGAGAGAGAGAGAGAGAGAGAGAGAGAGAGAGAGAGAGAGAGAGAGAGAGAGAGAGAGAGAGAGAGAGAGAGAACATGGATTGTACTTTCTCAAATGCCTCTCACAATGGGAGAAGTTGGAAGGTGTGGGGGAATGTGACCATTTTGGGGGATGTGAGAGGGGATAAATGTGTAAGAGGGAGATGGAGTGTGTAAGGGATGTGTAAGGTAATTTAAGGTTGACATGAGGTGAAGGAATTAGGGGATCTGAGGATGTGACATGAGGGTTGACTTGGGTTGGGTTATGATTTCTTAATCTATGGATTATGATTGTGCAAATGTTTATGGAGTGATTCATCTTGGATTAGGAGGAAAGGGGGAGAATTAGGAGGATGTGATGGAAGGAGAGAGAATGAGTGGAGGTTTGGATTAGCTAACCATGGTCCATTAGCTAATTGAGAGTGATTAGTATGTGTGAATGGGTTGGGTTGAGTAGGAACTCAAGGTTAGGTTTTTGAGATTGGTTAGGTTAGGGGTTTAAGTTAGGATCCATGTGCTCAAATTGGATTAAATTTTTTATTTAAATCCAAATAGGAAGAAAAGGGGTGTATGAATTAATTTAAATAGATGACCATATTTATTTAAATTAATAGAAGAAGAGGGTTTCAATTAATTATCAGACTATGGGTTGTCATTTAGATAATTAATTGGACTATGGCTAATTAATTAAATTAATCAACTAGGGGATGGCATAAATCAATTAAATAATTAATTTTTAATTTATAAATGCCTTAAAAGAGAATTAAATAAGATTACCTAATAATGTAATCAGATTCAGGTGTCTACAGATATAATATTAATACTAGATCCACCTTAATATAATATTAAAATATCATAACTATCAGAATATGTCCAACTACTAGATACAGTAAGCGTGTTCCAATCAATATTAAAATATAAAACAAACTCTCAATCAATATACGAATATAAAAATGAAATCCAATATTAAATCAATTGCACAAGGAGAAGAGAACCTCAGAGATTCAATTGACTCCTAAGCTCTATCCATGAGATTTTGGAGGATTTGGTGCTCTTCTGACATGGATCCTAGAGCAAAGGGACCTTTATATAGCCCATTTCTCAAATAAATCTCACCGTCATCAAATTTTTGGTATTCCACTCCCATCTCTTTCTTAAACTCAATAGGAAGAATCCTACTTTTTTTCACACCAAAAAAGTCAAATAGTTTGTGGTATAGATTTTCATTGAAGTGTTTTGTGATCATACAATTTATGTACAAATTTTGGAATGGCACATTGTCCCACTTATACTCAGAAGCCAAGCTAATAGAATTCTCAACATACATGTTAGAATTCCTTATAAAAACCACAATCACATTGGCATTGTAAATTCAGTTCAGTGAAGCTTACCATTCTTGTGATAATGAAAAGTAAGTAAATTATCACAATCTAATATGTCAAGAAAGTTAAGAGGCAACTACTGAAAGTAATGTATGATGTGCACATAGAACAACACATGCTAGACCTTTCGCTATCTTCAAAGGATGATGACACTCCACACACTCAACTAGCCTATTCCATAGTGTTAGATAATAATTTTCAAATAAATTATCATCACCATATGCTAACATGCAATACTTTGACTTCAAATTTCTTGTCATGAAGTAATTTATACAAAAGTAGTTTTAATGGTTTTTTTAAAAATAAAATGAGGGGAGATATTCCAATATGTGCATGGATTTTAATAGGTATGATGTTAGTGGACCTGTTAGAGGTCCACACCTGATCACCTGACCCCTACATCCCAATACGTGTCAGAGAGTATTTGAAAAGTAAAATAAATAAACTCCAATAAATATAATTCCATAAAATAAATCACTTTAGGTGAATAGTTTTTTATATATGTATGAAAAAAAGCATTTAGTTACTTGTCAGACAATCAACCTGTTCATCTCACCGAAAATTTTTGACACTCCCTTTATAGGGCCACTTAATACAAAAGGGAAAATAATGTCGAGCCAAACTAAAAACATGTTGAATCAGATGGATATCATCCATTTAACCTCACATGAGGGTTGCCACCTCAGCCACAAATTGCAGTAATAATTGAAAGATTTCCATGTGGAAGTCCATTGACCTAAACCAAGTTCACAATTGCTAGTACAATGCAAGTACTAACACCACTAGTTCCTATGTATATGTGAGTACCCTTACATTTTAGACATGACCTTGTCCCATTGTTCTGACCACCAAATTTCTTCATTCCACCTCAATTGCACCTTTGATAAAAAAATTGTGTAAGGCTACAACTAAGCATTTAAAGGCAATAAAATCTGAATTTAAAGTAGCAATTAGATAAATTCTTGCAAGTATAGATTCAAATTCAAAATTCAAATTGATAAGAGTGATAAAATTAAAGACATTATGCACCAAAACAACAAGCTTGTATCATACAAACATAAATCAAGTTAATTTTGTAGGTATGCAAATGTTTAATATTACTTTCTATTTTTTATATATTATCCTTGTTGTTCAATTCATTTCCATGTATCTATCTTTTCTATTGTTTCCTTCATATTAATTTTATTTTCAATTTTATATGCCCTTACTGGTTATTTCACATCCTTGGGGTTTGTTTGGATTTCTTGACATTAAATTCACTTTCAATTTTCTATTCTTTATATATTTTCCTTTCTATTCAATTCATTTCCATGTATCTTTCATTTCTACTATTTCATTCATGTTCATTACATTTTTAGTTTTGTATACCCTTATCAAGGCTATTTCACACTCTCAAAGTTTGTTTGGATTCCTAAACATTCAACCCATTTTCAGTTTTATATTCTTTATATATTATCGTTGTTGTTTAGTTCATTTCAAGGTATCTATCCTTCCTACTATTTCCATCATTTTCATTTCATTTTCAATTTTCTATACCCGTATTGGTTGTTTCACATCCTCACAGTTTGTTTGGATTCCTTGACATTCAATTTACTTTCACTTTTATATTCTTTCTATATGTTTTTTGTTGTTCAATTAATTTCCATTTATCTATCACTTATACTATTTCCTTCATGTTCATTTAATTTTTTAGTTTTCTAGAACCTTACTGGTTGTTTCACTTCCTCACTATTTGTTTGGATTCCTTGACATTCAATTCACTTTCACTTTCTTATTCTTTCTATATTTTCCTTGTTCAATTCATTTCTAGATATCTATCCTTTCTAGTGGTTCTTCTTGTTAATTTCTATTTCACATACTTGCATATTTACAAACTTCACCTACTATCTTTTGAATTATTTCCTCCATGTTCATGTTCATTTTTAATTTTTTATTCAGCTGCTAGTTGTTTCACATCCTCATGGTTATTTGGATTCCTTGATACTTAATTCACTTTCACTTTTATATTATTTCTCTATCATCCTTGACGTTCAATTCATTTTTAGGTATCTATGCCTTCTATTTTTTCCTTCTTGTTCATTTTCTATCTCACATACTTGCATATTTACAAACTTCACCTACTATTTTTTGTATTGTTTCATTCCTTTTTGTTTCATTTGCAATTTTCTATTCCCCCACTAGTTGTTTCACATCCTTAATATAGTTTGTTTTGATTCCTTGACATTCAAATCACTTTCAGTTTTCTATTTTGTCTATATTATCCTTACTATTCACTTCAATTCCTCTGTTGTATTCTTTCTACCATTTTCTTAATATTTATTATTAAGTAAAATAGGTTCTATAGGGTACCTGAAACCCACAACATAGTTTTAAAAAGATATGAATGAAAACATTACAGAGATAAAGTTTCAGTAAACCAAGGAACAAGCCACATAAGGGCCAAGCAAGAAAAAAGCAAAAAAATGACAAAATAGGGCAAAAAAGATAGGAACCAGAGCAAACTATGCCAAGCTCCTGAGCATGATAGTTGCATTACTTTCAAGTGCCTCCATCAGTTCTCCAGCCTCTTTAACATTTTGAATATCTTGGGGTCCTTGGGGACCAATTTTCTCCCTATTTTTCCTAGTTTTGGCTCTGATTCTTTTACCTGGTCCTTCATTGGGATCCTTCTCATCCTCCCTTGTCCTCTGATCAACCGTTGTGTCCATTTTTCCTTCCATTATTTTGATTAACAACTTCAAGTTCTCATTGGACATTTTGAGGATGTTGAAATTTTTCTTGGCAATTCCCTTTAGGGTATACTCAAGGCTAATCATTTTGGATTCCAAGTGCTGGACCCTAGTCTCCAGGCTTTTCTTTCTCTCAGTGGTATTGTGTTCCTTGTTGTCTGGACTCTGAATTTTTTCTTTAAGGTCCTTGATTTCATGGTAGAGCCATTTGAAAGACCTAAAATGATCCAACAGGCTATTCTTGGTGTTGTTGACGAAGTCCATATCTATTTCCCTGGCTTTATCACTTAGAACCACTAGTGCTGGATCTATCAGCTCTTCCTTGTGGATTTTTCCTTTGTTATCCTCCAGAATCTTTGGGTAAATAGCCTCCCTAATAATTCCCATTTGCACTATGTTGATGTTGAAGCTCCTCCAGACCTTTTTCCCTTTCACAGAATCCTGACTGTTATAGTCCCCTCCTGAATTGTCTTCAATTTCTTCAATCCTAATAAGAGACTAGGTAGTACCTTGTTTGTCAATGTGGTCATTGGAAACAGGGTCATGGCTCTTAATTTTGGTGCCAAAAGGGGGTTGAGGAGGAGGGGAATTATCCTCACTAATAGTGAGATTGACAAACAGGTAGCCCAAGCAGTCCTTCATTGTATTGGGGTTTTCCCCTTTGAGATGTTTCAACATATCAACAACTTCCATATTAGGATTACCCTCATCATCTTCAGTGTTCATATCTTCCTCATTGTAATTGTACTCTTCCTCTGAATTAACCTCCTATCTATCCTACTTTTTTGAGGGGTTTTCAATTTTGACATCTCTCAGGGGTCTCTTCTTGGAAGGGGATCCCTTATTCTGTTTCTTCTTTTCAACATCCTCACTATCCTTAGAGAGTTTTCCCTCAGAAGTTCCTGAAGGAACATAGTCCAACCCTGAATCTTAACTTTTAGCTTTGTTGTCCTCTATTTCCTTGCCCAATATT
Organism: Chamaecyparis obtusa; assembly: GCA_027943335.1. Lineage (NCBI taxonomy): Eukaryota > Viridiplantae > Streptophyta > Pinopsida > Cupressales > Cupressaceae > Chamaecyparis > Chamaecyparis obtusa. Next base: position 333,147 of record BSBK01001798.1, on the reverse strand, counting down.
TGGGCTTTAAAGAATTCAAAAATCAAAAGAAGAAAACCTTCATGCAGGGCAAGGTTAGCAATATTCTTTTCTCTAAAACCATTGATATTCTCGTTTATAGAGGAGTAGAGATAAAAAGGAATAGAGATCTTTTTTCCATGCCTAAAATGATTCAGCAAGACAAAATGATAGGTGTGAATTCTATCAAACCTGGTGTCCAGGGTGACATACGAAATGAGGGCCTTCAGAACATAGTGCCATAGCATCTTCAAGCTTGTGGGTTGGTAGTAAGTGCCTGACTTGACAATAGAATTTGTCTCTTGGTCATCTCTCGCAAACTTTTTTGACAGAATTGTCTGATATTTTACGGTCTCTGTAGAATTTTTTTTCGACAATGGGGATGCCAGTGACCTTTGAGATAACCTCCTCAGTGATAGTGAAAGACTTACCCTCTATCTCCATTGTCCCTTCATTCCAGGTTTTAAAAAAGATTTTGGTGATTTCCTTAGAGCAACCATGGAGTCTATCTATAAAACTGGTGATATCCCCTTTCTGTAAGGCATTCTTCCATTTCTCACTATCATTCTCCACCTCCCTTCTATGTCTCTCCCCAACCATGGATTTCATCTGGCCTCTGGTTTCTCTCTGGTTTTGTCAAGCTTTGGTGCTTTCCATCTTTCTAACTACCTTAGCTTTGGGCTTTCTAAAAGTTGGCTTTTGGAGATAATTACTAATTTTGAGAATGGAAACCCAAAAAGCTTGTAGAGGTGACGTGTTGTAATTACTCATGGAGTCCATCCCTAGATCATCATGAGTGAAATTAATCCTCCAAAAATCCCCTTTGCAATCATAATTATCTTTAATTATTGCATCGGTACTTTGGAGATTGTCTCCATCTAGAGAATCTAATGCAATGGCAGGGAAAGCTTTGGCATGGGTCCGACTGATGTTAGCATCCTTGTTGGTGGCTAGAATGGTAGTCTTGTCAGTATCCCAAGTGGTGACTATGGACATCACATGATGAGAGTGGTTAGTTGCAAGTTTATTGGCCCCTGAAATAACAAAGGTGTTGACTAAGCCAAGACCATTTCCACGTGTGCAAACCTGGCCATGAATGAAACTACCATTTTTGTTCCTTTGAACTTCATACATGGGTCTAGCTTCTTCTTTGATTACTTCTGAATAGATTTCAAAAAAGTTCCTCAAATAGGTTCCTTCAAGCTTTACCTTCTCAGTAATAATGTCTTGGTGAAATAGGTTGTAAGGTCTAAGATCATAAATTAGTTTAGAAACTATCTAGATGTGTGAGCTAATGAGCCCACAGGGGCTCCTTAGAGTAACTAACATTTCTTATTGGGGGTGCAGGAAGCCTAGATGGTTTTTTGGGTCCCATCCATGATATTCCTATTGGTTTCCTCTTGCCTAATCTGATTGGCTTTCTTTCTACCTGGGGATTTGATTTTAGCCCCAACGTCTACTTTGTTTCTACTCCTGGTAGCTGTAGGAGAAACTAGAGAGGGGTCTCTGCTTTTGGTTATCTTCTTACTTTGAACCTTAGACCAACCCTCTTTAACATCTTTGTATTTAGGAAAGAGCTCCTCCATCTTGGTGAGCTTCCTTGGAGAGATGGTTCCAAGAATAAAGTCCATTTGTGGGACTTTGTTTGAATCATGCATCTCAGCGCATATGCAGGAATTTGGGATGCCATTATGTTTGTCCCTAGATGGACTAGAAAATCATTCTTCCAATAGGGATTCAAGGGAGTCTAGGACAATGGAGATGAAGATAGATCCAGGGCATGAGTCACCTCCTTCCACCAGACCATTATCTCTAGTTTCAATCATGGTGTCATGTTGACTGTTGACAACCAAGTCTATGCCTTATGAAGGGGGAGACACCTCTCTAATTTCAATATTGTCTTGGCTTAACTTGGTGTTGTCCTTTTTCTCCCCTTCAGAAGGTATTTTCTTATCTTCGAAGAGTCAAGAATCTTAGAAATGACCTCTGGTTGATCCTTTTTTTTCCACACTCTATGAGTTTTGACTTATGAGTTAGGTTGTGGGATGGTAGTCTCCCTAGAGAGGCTAGCATTATTAGTAGAGATATAATTACCTGACTTATTATTTTTTTCAATGATAGCTTTCCTTTCTTTCTCCAACTTCTTGAACATTGGACACAATCTAGCTTTTTGTCATGCTTTCTTGCAATGGAAGCAAGAAAAGGGGACACTTTCGTAGTCTAGATTTTGCAAATGTTTTCCCAGTTTGGATTGGAGCATGATTATTTCTAGCATTTCTTGGCCCTCTTCCACCCCTATGTAGATCCTAGCATAGGTGAGATAGCTTCTAGCAACAGTCACTGGATCTATCAAGAGCAGGGTACCAAAGGATCTGGCAATACCATCGAAGACATCTTCAACCCAGAATTCCTAAGGAAGTTCTAGGAGTCTCACCCACACCAGGGCTTGGACAAAGAAATAATCATTAAGATCAAGCTTCAGAGTCCATTTTTTCAACACCAGAGTTGCCTTACCTATAGACTAGGTGCCCACACAAAGGATTTTGTCTAAGTCTTCCTTACATGAGAACTCAAAAGATAGAAAACCCTTAGCCATGGCTATGACAAGGACTTACCCCTTTAAATCCCATTTCTTCTTAGCAAAAATCCTCACAATATCTATGTTAGGTCTAGACCCCACAAATTTACCAACAAGAGTATGGTCCATCAAGGCTATATTATGATGCACCAATTCATCAGGGATCTTTATGACATATTTACCTTTCTCTTTGATAGATGGATACTTAATAGAAGGGAAAGATGACTTTCCTGAAGGTTGAAATCTAAAAGGAGTTGACCATCGGTGGTAGATGGCTTTTCCATTCTGATCCCTAGCCTGTGTCTTTGAGACAAAGGGAGAAGAGGGAAGGTTCCCTTCTCCCACCCCTGCATCCTTACCTGGATCTTTCTGCTTAACTCATGGATCCCCCTCCTTATTCTCTAAGTCCTCCACTCCCGCTTGACTTCTCTCACCCATACTTCTTCCTAAAAACCATTTTCTTAATGTTGAGTTTAAAATAACTTATTATTTCGTAGAAAAAATTTCTCACACATAACCATCAACAAAATAAACATTTTCAAAATGATGGAGAAATGAACTTGTAGAAGAGGAGAGAATTTAAATTCTATAAAGGGGGGAACTTGCAACCCTTATGATAGTAGTACTAGAGATTGTGTAGAAAGTGCAGAGGAGCTTGATCATCTTGTAGATTTTGTGCCTACGAGGAGTCTCAGGAATGTGTGTGGTGGTGAAGGGTGGGTGGGACAACAATCATTTGTCTTAGCGAAGGGGGAATATATTAGTAAGGGCCCCCTTTGGAAAATAAAAAATGGACAAAATTAATTAGCTCAAGACTTAAGGGTAAAGCTATCTCTCTTATGTCCCATAATGTTGACCTTATCTCTGGCACTTGTTCTATTATAGTTCTGGATTGTTTGGTTGAGAAAGGTGTGGCCTCTATAGAATGATCCATGATTGGTAAGTTTATTGTTGTTAGGCCTAATATTGATTCGATGTACATGTGGGTGGTCTGTATATGAAAAAAAAATATCAATTTGATATTTTAGCTCTGGATAAGGGGTTCTTTTCCTTCATGTTTACCTATAAAGAAGATTTAAACTTTGTTTTGGTTGGGGATCCCTAGATGGTGGTGAGGGCCTCATTGGTGTTGAAGAAATGGGAACCAATTTTTTCACCACTTTATTGGATCTATGAGAAGATACCCTATATTGGGTTAGGCTTCTAGGTTTATCTCTAGAGTTTTTAGTTGAGGAAGTATTTAGGGGCATTGTTACTTTCTTTGGGGAGATTCTCTTTGTGGGTCCTATGATGATGGATAGAAAATGAATTTTTTATGCTAGAATCTATATAAATATTAAACAATCCTCATATTTGTCGGTTGAAGATTCTATTATGTCCAAATTGGGGACTTGGGCTCAAGCCATTGAATCTGAATCCAACCCTTCTTCTTATTTCCATTATAAGAAAACTAGACATTGGGCTAAGGATTTCATGTTGAAGTAGGTTAAAATTAGATGGCCCAAAAATGTTTGGACAAAAGAAAAAGCATAATAGGGAGTTAGGGGTGGATTCTAATGGGTCATAGGGGGATTCAAACAACAATGTCTTGGACCCATTAAATATGGTGGTTGGACCAAAAAATCCTAGATCTACGGAAATGAGTAGTGAAAAGACTATCAATCAAGTGATCTCTTCACAGGAGGATTCAAAAGGAAAGAAAGTTAATGACCAAGTGGTCCCTTCTATAGAGGCTTTGGAAGGAATATAGGATAATGAATAGGTTATCTCTTCTAGGGAGGCTTTGGATGGGAAGAAAGTTTAGAAGAGTTGTATCCCGGAGGTTCCTAATATGTTGAATTGGGACACTTAGATTAACCTTTTGATAAATCTTTCTAGAGATTTAGAAATTCCATAAATGGAAACTAAATATTTCATGATATTGTATGAGGATGATTTAGTCTCTATTCAGGGTAGTGATGGAATAGTGAATGATAATGAGATCTAGCTCTTTGATGAGGGACTTCAGTGCCTAAGAGTGGAAGGGGAGGATTCAACTCCCTTTTCACTGGTAAAATCAAAGGCAAGGAGGAAGAATGGTGCCAAAGTTTCAAGAGTCAATACCAGGAGTAAGAATAGATCTATTTGTAGCACAATTAATAAAGGGGTTGGTAGCCCATCTTTTATTCAAGCTCAAGAAAAAATGGGAAAGACAAATATTTTTGATGGGTTATAGTGGAATGATGTGGAGATGGTCCTTACAGGCTCCCCTCCTTCATTGAAATGAAGATTATATCTTGTAATATAAGGGGGTTGAATCACCCCCACAAACATGCTCTATTATCTAACCTAATAAGAGAGCATAGTCTAGAAATTTGTATTATGCAAGAAACAAAAATGCCATCTTTCAAGCTTGCTAATCTGAAATTGGCTTTCTTTTTAAGGAGAGTAGGGTTCATTGTGTAGATTTAGAGGGTGCCTCTAGAGGATTGGCTATGTTTTGGAATCCAAGGCTCATCAAAGGTACTATTATTTTTTCATCTCCAAACCATCTTGCTACTAAATTTAAGCATTTAAATGATGATTCATGTTTGGTGATATCCAATATTTATGCTCTAAATATTAGAGCTACTAGAAGAGTCCTTTGGGACTCTCTATTGGCCTTCAAACCTACGATTGGAAATGAGAAGTGGATAGTTATGGGAGATTTTAACACTCATCTTTATAACTCATTAAAAAGGGAGTAGTTTTGATTGCAATTGATAGCTGTCAAGACTTGATGGATTTCATATATAGGCAGGGTCTATTAGATTTAGATTTACACAGTGTCTTATTTCCATGGTCCAACAAATGTATGGGAGAGGAACTTATTTAAGTTAGGCTAGATAGGGCCCTATTTTCTCCTAATTAGCTAAATCTTTATGATTACAAAGATTCTCTAATGCATATTGGTTCAGATCATTTTCATATTTCTTTGGGTATTGATAAATTATGCATAAAAAAAAAGAATTTCTCCTTTATATTTGAGAAAATGAGAACTCTGAATCTTGATCTTAAGTCCAAAATAAATGACTAGAGGGTTGTTGATATCCAAGATACTTCTATGTACTATGTGGCCAAGAAGATTGCTATTGTAAAAGATAATGTTAAAAAATGGAATAAATCTTCTTTTGGGCATATTTTTGCTGATAAGGAAAATTTTAAGAAACATCCCAATAGTGTTTAGGAGAAAATTCAATCCCAAGGAGCTCATGGGGATCTCATCAACCAAGAAATTTTAATCCTTTCTAAGTTGCATGATCTTACAGCAAAGGAGGAAGAATTTTGGAAGAAAAGGTCTAGATCTATATGGTTAAAAAGCAAAGACTGGGATACAGTTTTTTTCCACATGACTACTCTTAAATATTTGACAACTAATAAAGTTCATTCTATCAAATTCAATGGTAGGAACTTTGAAAAGGAGGAGGACATTATGCAAGCTACCATAAATTATTTCTCCTCGCTAGTATCTAGTTATCAAGCTCTAGATGTTGATACCTAGCAAAGTTTTCTTGATTAAATTCCCTCTAAGATTTCTTTGGAGATGAGTTGTATCCCAACTAGGATTATGTTTGGCAATGAAGTCTTGTTTTTGTTTATGTTAAATTTTTTCTCATGACTCATTTTGGGGTAATCCTTAATACAATTGACACATTGTCACCTTGGTACATAATGTCATACACCACTAGATTTCTTAAACATTTATATAATCATACAAGATTCACAATAATCGCCATCACATATTTCTTCTTCTTGACCATATTTCTTATTATTTTGATTGTCCATCTATATCTTTCTTCCTTCCATGTTGTGTTAATGGAGAATGTCTCTAGCTATCTTGCCACTTAAGAGATATCATTACTCCTCCATCTATAACATTTTTTTTCTTCTACTTTCACTCAAAAGCTACTACTTTTAAAGCCATCAATCTTTCAAAGAGAGACAAATATAGATGCTTATACATCAATTGGTCCTAGTCAATTCCATTTACATCACTACATTGATTAATTAAATATATCCTCACATCATCACATTCCATTAACTAGTTATTAATAATAAGTATTATGAATTACTTAATTTTTTTCTTAATCAATTTATTCCCAATTGATAGATTTAATTAAGTCCAACTATTGTTCTCTCAATTGTTTTTAATTAATTCATTTATTTTAACTCTCCTACTTATAATCTCACATTATCTTTTAAATTAATTAATAATTTATTATTAATTAATTTGTTTCCAAACTTATGCACATATAATTAATTAAAATTGTTATCTTCTCATGAATTCTATAAATAACTTCATGTATGTACAATAATTAATTGTAAAAGATGATTGATTTTCACACCTTATTTCCAAATATCATGTTTTTCTATGATTAAGATGATATCTTTTGTACAGATTAATTTTTCTAGAATTCATGAATTTTACAAAATAGAAAATTATTTATTATATTATCATAGCAAATTTTCAAATATCATTGCAATCCTTAATTCAAATTTTACTTAATATTAAAATAGAATTAATTTAAATTAATATTATTTATTTTTAATTATTTCAGTTTTGTTTTATTGTAATTAATCTTATATAGTGGGAGAATTTATTATTGTGTCATAACATTATTTCCATTGTTATATGTGGTAGAGTTATGAGATAAACACATTTGAATTAAAAAAAAATAGTTTGATCGTTTTAAATTATTTTAAAATGTATAAAAATCAATAATACCAACTATCAAAAACTGTTATTACATATAATTAATAATAATAATCATTCATAGACACTAGATCTCTAGAGTCTGTAATTGTCAGTGTGTTGTTCTTCTAGATTGAGATGCTTATTTGAATCAACATTTAGAATACATCATCATAATGAAGGGGTGAAAAGGAGAAAGATAGCACGAAGTCAAAGAAGGTTATTTTTTTTATAAAAAAATTGTTGAAGAAAAAAATACAATAAAGAAAAAACTTAAACAAATCTATATGTTGAATCTTTTTTAGATGACATTGTTAAGACAAACAAGGCAGAATAGAATAATATAAACAAAAGAAAAAATATTAATACATAAACAACTAAAATCATAGAAAAAAATATTAATATTTGTCCAATTATTCCCTATCCCTTGGATTATGGCTGGTGACTTCAATATGGTTGAGAATCAAGATGACAAACTCGGTGGTCTTCCTTTCTCTTGGAAACACCAAGAGAAATTTTATTGGGATCAGGTTAAACAAAAGCTTAACCTATTTGATCCTCTTGAAGGTTGTAAAGGGGATGCTCAGGGCATTTGGTTCACTTGGTGTAATTTTCAGCAAGGCCATAATAGGATTTACTCTAGACTTTATCATTTTTATGTTAACTCGGATTACTTCTCTTTCTCTCCTAACCAGCAATATTTGTCTGTGTGCCTCCCCTGCTTCTCTCTCTGATCATCTTCCCATTATTGCTTTTATTAATTTTAGGAATTCTGTTGCTCCCCATGTTCACCATAGTGAAAAATTTATCCTCAACACCTCCCTCTTGAGAGATCTTGATTCTGGCATAGCGGTTAAGATGATTAGATCTTTCAACTCCATAATAGCTTTCCCTCCCAAGTTGATAGGTGGAATATGAATGTTTCCTCTTGGAGAAAGATCTTTCAAACCTTAGGTCAAAAGAAGGCTAAAGATTATAGAAGGATGGAGACTATGTTATATGACCGCCTACCGAATGCTGAAATTGATGCTCAAGCCAACCTTGATTCTTTCCATTATGTGGAGTGAGTCACTGCTGCTAGGGATTCCTTGAGAAAACATTGACATGTTAAAGCTATAGGAGCTTCTATTAGAAGCCGACAGCATTGGCTAAAATTTGGTGATAAGGGTTCTAAATTCTTTTTTAATTTCTTGAAGAAGAAATATTGTTAAAGAGAAGATAGACAAAATAGTTGTTGACAATCAAGACCTCACTAATATTAATGATATTGTTGCTGCCTTTGAAAACTTTTATAAATCCTTGTTTAACTCTGACGATAATGAAAATGCTAGAGAGCTTAGGAATAAAGCTAAAAATCTTATCCCTAAGAAAATCTCTGATGAGGATGCCTCTATCCTTAAGGCTAGGATATCCATCCAAGAAATTACTGATGCTATAACTACTCTTAAGTCTGATAAAGTGCCTGGACCTAATGGTCTTTCGGCGGAGTTTTATAAAAGTAATATTGATTGGATTACCAAGGATCTTTTTGATTTATACTCGGAGGCTTTTGAACATGGCACTCTTGGAAAAACTATTAATATGGGGATTATTAAGTTAATTCCTAAAGATGGGGATAAGTCCTTAATTAAGAACTGGAGACATATCACCTTGCTTAATGTTTCTTATAAGATTTTGGCTAAAGCCTTGGCTGCTCAGCTTGTTGGTATATTGCCCAATTTCATTTGCCCCACCCATACTGGTTTTATCAAGGGGAGATACATCTTAGAGAATCTTGTTACTAGTTGGGAGTCCATGGAATGGGCTAGAATCTCCAATCAAAATTTTGCTATGTTCCTTTTGGATTTTGAAAAAGCCTATGACCAGGTTGAGTGGGATTTCATTCTTTCCATTCTCCAAGCCTTTGGGTTTCCTTTAGAGTTTATTAACTATGTTTAAGTTCTTCTGAAGGATTCCTCTGCTATGATTGAAATCAATGGGTTTCTTTCTAATCCTATCCCCTTGTCCCGATCCATTAGGCAGGGATGTCCTCTAGCTCCTGCTCTTTTTGTTATTGCTTCTAATGCTCTGTTCTATCTCCTTAGAGATAAAACTATGTCCCCCAAAGTTAATGGGATCTACCTCCCGAATAGCTCTGAGCTTCTTAACATTTAGTTTTCTGATGATACTTCGCTCTTTATCAAATTCTCCCCTCTTAACGTTCAACATCTTAATCTTAAGCTTGATATTTTTGAGACCATCTCTGGTGCCAGCATCTCTAAGTCTAAATCCATTATGCTTGGTTGGGATGAGGTGCCCCCAGACTGGTTTTCTCAGTTTGGTTACTCTTGGGGAGGGCCTAATAAAATCATGAGGTATTTGGGCATTCCCTTTTCTATCTCCCCTTCCCTCAGAGATATGTGGAACTGGATCAAAGACAAAATTATTCAAAAACTTTATAGGTGGGATAATAGGGTGCTTTCCCTTGCTGGTAGATTGCAGGTCTACCAAAAGGTTTTGTCCTCATACAGTATATATTACTCCTTTGTTTGGATGTTTAGTAATTACCAAGTCTTTGAAATCCAAAAGGCTATCAGAAGATTTTTGTGGTCTGATGGAAAAGGCAGTAGGAAAAAACATGCTGTCAAGTGGAGTTGGTGCCACATTGATAAGAGATTCGGTGGTTTGGGTCTCAAGGATCTTAGACTACAAGGTATCTCCCTTGCTACTAAATGGATATTTCAAACTATAGATGGGCAGGAACCATGGAAAATCCTTTTGAGGAATAATATTTAGGCTGGGTATCCCAAGAATGCTAGTCTTGGAAGAATCTTCCTTTTGCTAATCTTATTGTGAGAACCTTTCCTATTTCTGTTCAAGGCTCTATTGTCTTTAAATCAATATGGAAAGCTTGGGAGCATGTGAGGAAGTTTATTTATAACTCTAAATTTGATAATAACAATTGTATTCATGGTGAGCATTCCATCTGGTGGAATCTCCAGCATAATGGTAAACCTCTTGCGCTTACGCAAGGGTGTTCTGCTAAGTACTGGCACAGCCAAGGTATCAAATTCTTTATGGATATCTTAGAGAATGATAATCTTTTAAGTTGGCAAGAGATTAGTCAAAACTTTAAGCTCCCTGAGTCTCATATTTGTACCTATAACATGCTTGTTAATGCTTTTCGTTCTCTTAATCTCCCTCACAGATGTGATGTGGATTCCCATAGATTTCTCTCCTTCTAATGGGATGATGGTTCCCTCCTCCATAAGATCAAATATAAAGATATCTATTTTGTGCTCAATAAGGATCGCTCTGTTTTAGCTCATCTTAATTCCACTTGGTATGTTAACTATGACCCTTAGATTGACAGAAGATTTTGGAAGTCTCATATCCCTCCCAAAATCCTTCTCCTCAAATGGCAGCTCCTTCTGGACAGGCTTCCTATCAAGAACCATATGGGCAGTGCTAAATCTTGTGCTATTTGCAATACCCCTAAGCACATTAGACACATTTTCTTTACTTGTCGATTTGCTAGAATTCTTTGGAAGTTTTTTGGTTTTACTGTTATTGACCATGCCTCTGTTCTTGAAATTATTATTGGATACATACCTGGTCTCAGGAAAGATGCTCATTTCTTTTGGAACATTCTTTCTTCTCATATTCTCTGGTTTATCTGGAAATGTAGAAATGAGGAAAAATTCCAAAGCATTGACAGATCCCTTACTTTGTTTCAGTTGAAACTCATACATTTTAAAATTGTTACGCAGGTTTATTGTATCATGAAGTTGGAGATGGAAAAATTGAGAAGATTCCTGCATTATGGTCATGCCACTATGTTCGTGTATGGAATGAAGCATGGGCTGGAATGGGCCAACATTGTTGATGACAGGGCTGCTTTTGAAGCTGCTCTTAAGAAGCTTATTAAAGAGATAAGGGATACCAGAGGCCCCTTTTTTGACAAGCTGGAGCTCTTAGCGCATCTTCTTGAAAGAAAAAAAGTTGTCTGGATGGAAGGAGAGCTCGGTTGGACCTCCTAGGTTGATGATCATGATGACATTTTGATTTAGCTTTGCTGATGATCTTTTTGTAATATTGTATACTGTTTCATTTTGGGCTAGTTGACTGTTCATTGTTGAACTAGATGGTTGAGGCTCGCCTCCCTTTTTTATTGTTGTACTTTTCCTCCCTTTTGATCAATCAATATTTTAATTTAAAAATATTTGTCCAATTTGCCTACATCTACAAGGAAAAAAAAACTCAATTTTCTTTCCTATTAATCTGCAAACATTATATAATTTTTTTCTAACAGAATCAAATATTAAATTTACACATTAATATCAAAAACTGGTCAAAGAAGCAAAGAGTGTAAAGACAAGGTAGCAGAGAATGAAATGCAGCTGAAACTGAAGAGGCAGACTTCTCAACCAAACAAATATAATATTATTAAAAATATATAAATAAAAAATAAAATAAAAATTGCAAACTAATTCTATAGAAATAAAATGCATTATCTTTTTGTAGTGTTTTCAAAGTCCCTCCTATGAGAGATTCAAGTGGCTTTTCACATCATGTTGCTTGTGAATCCATGCACCAACAGTAGAAATCATATTGTAAAATATTGAGTAGAGCTTTTGGGCTCATTTTCTCTAGGTCTTTCTGTTTCATTCTTGAATACGCCACATTCTCAGGAAGAAATTTGGTTGCACTAAGGGAAGCTGAATGGGAATGGTCCTGATTTCTCATTTTCTTGTAAATGCGCATTGCTGCCACACTATTCTAAATTTTATACCTGCCAAAATATACAAAAACACATCTTTTCTTTGATATCATAATGTGTCACTTTGCATTGGCATATATACTTTAAGCAGAATTTCCAAATCAAATCCAATAAATAATTTGCTATTCTGTAAAATTCGTGAATTCCAGAAGACCAGTGAAGATTGAAAAGTTGAGAATTAATTTACAAATTGACAGACTGCTTTCTAACACATGAATACCTTAGATATGTGCATTATAGCACTTAAAAAATCAATTTATCTTGGTATATTTCTTGTTCACATTACAACCAATGAGTAAGGTGCAGAATCAATTACCCTAAAACAATTGCTGGTTTTATTTATCTTTAGCAGTGGAATGTACTTAGCGGTGTCCCTGAAAAACCAACATGTGTAAATACAAAATTATGAATTTATAATCTTAATTTGAACCTCATAAAATCGTAAGGTAATCAAAATTTAATATTTAATATGTTTCTGGCTTTGCCATGTGAACTTTGCGGGAGCTTTGCTGTGTGAATTCTGGGGATGATTTTTATGTCCCCCGGCTCTTTTTGTGAGTATGTAACTTTAATATTTTATTAATTAAAAAGGCACTATTCATCAAAAAAATATTTAATATGTAGACCTAATAAGATGAATAGGATATTCCATTTCCAAGCATTCCAAGTCATGATCTAAGCCATGTCCAACAAGAACCTTGGCTTTTCCACCTTTCAAGAGAATTTGCAAAATTGCTTCTCCATTACATAAAATCTGCTGAATTTTTCTTGCACTTGCTTGACTGGCATGACATCCATGAGATGTTCTGGTTTGATGCCAGTGACATGATATCTATTGGTGTTTGAAAACTCTTATGCTCTAACAAGTTGCCAATATACACTCAGAGGATTTTAGGAATGGTTAGCTCCAAAATGGAAAAAGGTCTTAGGGTAACTGGACCAACTCTAGGGACAAGACTGCCCTCTTCTACTTCTGGCTCTACAAAACCAAGGTGAGTACACCTAATTTAGACAAAATTCAAAATCACTACACACCCTATACTTCTAGATTCATAAAGCAGATCATAGTAAAGGATTGCTAAATGCTAACCAGGCATTCATTGAATCAACTTTATTATGCAGGGTAAAATGGTCTAGTGAAAGGTATTACTGGTGATGGTATTGATATAAAAATGATGTAGGAAATAGCTAGAAACCCATCAAACATTGGAATCCACTTCATATACTAACCCTTGATTAGTGCCATTATCCATTGGGCAGACCTCACATACAAACAATGAGAACATGAACCGACTGTTGTCAAAGACTCATAGCCATAAATATAAATATTCCAGCCCATCCACTACTTATAAGATCCTTCTGTAGACATCCAAGACTGAATCTATGTCCCCTCTAAAGTATATTTCACCTGATCCTAGACCAAGAACTAAAGACAAGAACATATGCAAAGGGAAATCTATGCAATGGATCAGAAAAACCAAGATTTATAGGAATGACACCAATGAGAGACTTGGAAGCATGGAAAATTTACATTAAGTATAATGAGTCATGTACATGATCAAAGTGAGATAGAGATCAAACCACTTCAATAACCTGCAAAAGACTTCCAAAACTTCTATTCAGCTTACATGCAATGTGACAGAGCCTTCTATCTCCCACTAGAACAAAAATAGAATGGAACCCCCAACAAGTAAAAAATTCAACAACTTATACCACTGGTTACCTTGAAATCCTAAACCAGTAGGATGCAACAAGCTACAGGTAACTAGGGTTAGGATTTCACCCACCACACCAGTTGGAAACGGTCAAAAAAATAATTGCAGGGGCCAGAAAGTTGAGCAGCCCAAAGAGAAAAGATCTCAGACTGAAATGCAATCATGAATATTACTAAGATCGGGCCATAAGACCAGGAGTTTGTCATAAAAATGAGTCTAATCAACCACCTGCAAAACTTCTTGAGCCATTCTTCTCATGGTACAGACCCCCACAAACACATTTGAAAATAGGTGCCAACGGCCAGCCCAAAAAATTTAAAACACCACTGCAACTCATGCTTTCCTGGAAAATAGGGCGGCCCACAAAGGAATCCTAGTTTACACTTAGGCCTGGTCGCATGATCGCAAGACACTTTACTCACCCCTGTGATCATGCGACTGCAATCACTTAGCCGCAGTCAACAGTCGATCATGAACCCCCCGAAAGGTCCTCGACTGCACTACTATCACAACTCCGCAACTCCGCAATGACAACATCCGGCGATTAGTCGCATGATCGCATAGCCCGGAGATGGGCTATGCAAACATGTGACAACCTGCAAATCGTAACCGCTAATCAGCCCTGTCAACGCCGCGTCACCACCCGCCAGCCAATAAAATTCACACACATCAGCACTGTGTGACATCTGGACCCACTACACAAAACACATAACTCCGCAACAAAAGACAACAGGCCCACTTGACAAGCTATAAAATGGGCCCCTGCACATGTGGAAGCTCATCGCATGATCGCATAGCCCAGAGATGGGCTATGTGAACATGCGACCACCCGCAGACTGCTACCACTGTAATCGTCACCACAACCACCACCACAACGACCATGGGCACTGTTAACCAGTCACATGATTGCATAGCCCATCTTCAGGCTATACAATCATGCGATGGCCAACCAAAGGCCGCCACGTGACTGCCACCGCAAACACGGAACTATTTTACCATTGGGCCCCATGCACAAGGAAGGAGTCAGTCGCATGGTCGCATGTTAGAAATTCCTGACATGAGATCATGCAACAACCAATAAGAACATGCACCTTCACCTCCCTTCTGACACTGGGCCCACAAGACAAACCATCAGCATCAAATTGGACGGTGGGTGCATGATCGCATGGGGTGAGAATATTCCATGCGATCACACATCGATCGTAGATCTCTTCGCTCTGTCGCATGAAGAATCTGGGCCCACCAACCAACTGCCAAGCATTCAGTGACAACGCAACTAACCGCCTGCCAAGTTACTGAGGGTTAGGTGCTAACCACCAAGCATGAAAAGGTCACGCGATAATGCAGTCGCTAGATCATTGAATAGGAGATGTAACCACTAGAAAACCTAGAGAATCAGTGACAATGAACCTTAGAAAGACTGGGCCCCACCATCCATCGCACCTGCGCAGTTAGGACCAAAGTTGAAAACACACAAATTTTTTGACAGAGCGAAAGACCGAAAACACACTAAATTTTTGACACCAAAGGATAAGCGCACAAAAGCAAGAAGCGTAGGGTTGAAAACAATGAAGGTTATCGGTAAAAGATCGAAAACACACAGACTGAAAACATCATGGACTTTCAGAAACACTGTGGGTTTTTGACATTGTGGCAAATTTTGCAATATTTCCAGTAGGCTTTGAAATTCGAATATCTTTATGGGTTTGGCGATTTAGGAGATGCAGTTTGGACTGAAGCAAGGCGACAACAAGAAGAACATAGGGCAGGACACCTCAAGAAAATTTTGCAAGAAAATAGGCCATTTTAAAGGATTTGTAATGACTATAAAAATGGCCTAACAGTGGCTCTAGTTGGGGATGCATGCCTCTTGCAGGCATGGCAAGAATTTAGAATCACTAGGAGAGCAGACCAACCACTGGACAAAAATAGGGAACCCAAAAACTAGCAACCGAACGAGGAAAGGAAACACACAACAGAAAAGGGAAAAACTATACAAAAATTTACAATATTTACAACCAGCCTCAAGGCCCCAAAATTATGATCAATACTTGCCTCTATCAAACAAGTAGTTTTCATCTCCACAAATCAGAGACAAACTGAAAATTCTGCTTCCATGTGACAGAACACAATTATAACCATCCTTCAAAAGCTTAAAATAAAGATTGCTGGCACATTCCACATGAGGGCTGGAAAGGTAATCATACCAATTCTGAAAATGTTGTGGAACATGCATGTTGCAGTCCAAAAGGGAAGTGCTAAAGGAGCTACAACATAAACCATCCTCAATCCCTTCAAAAAACCCAAGAATTTTACTGTCCACATGGAAAGAAAAGCACTCCAACTCTATCAAACTGTCATTACAATCGCTACTGGATCCATTCATACCAAAAATTTGCACCTCCAAGGAAAAGATACACTGATCTTCATGCAAATACTGAAGGAACTCATCACATGGGACATCATCATTAAACATAGGAGCACTCTGCATCATGTCAGCATTTGACAAAACCAAAAAATTTTAATAGGTGGGAAGAGAAACATCAACCTGTCCATGAGATGGTGAAGCCTGAGTAGCTGAGAGACCATCCTTCCATGGCTTAGCAACAAATTTAGAATTAGAAGAGGATTCAGAATCCACACAACTCTTCCAATCAATACTCAGAACAATATCAAAGACCATTGAGTCACTTGAAACTAAGAAAACACTGGCAACCTCATCATCTGACACATCATATATAACAAGGTTGCTGCGTGGTGGTGCTAGGGTAATAAGGGGAGAAGAGGCACACATGTCAAAGTCAAATCTCATTGACTCATGCTCCATATCAAAATCAATGTGTGCTGGATGTAAGAACTCAGAGCCATCTCCCCCTGAATATCTAAGATACTCACAAGACAAGAGGTCTGAAATTTTTTCACTGTGAAGTGAACAACTATCCTCAAGAATATCATCTTCTGTCATACAATCATCAGTAGTACCTTCATCTATCCAATCCTCTTCCTCATCTGACTGATTGCATAAACTTTCTACCCCATATTGAGAAAAGGCATCACTTTCATGACTGCAAGAAAGAGTGTCAACACCTGACACATCTCCTTCATAAATTTCATCACTCTCAATATTAGCACCACTGAGAAAAGCCCCAAGTGCATCCTCAAGTTCAAAATCAACATCACCATGTACCCAATCCCTATACATCCATAATACTCTTCCCACAAGGCATCTGACCAACTGGTTGACTCAGGAAAACAAAGTTCCAGGAATAAACCAATGAAGTCAAATTTAGGAAACTCAACATCCTCAGGAAGCTCATCATATACTTCACAAAATCTATCATAGAATAAGGATATGGATAAATCCTTTCTACACCCCACCTTCAAACTTACTAATCTTATGCAATCCCTAAGGATGCCTTGGTCTAATAATGCAAGCTCCTCCTCAAGCTTACCCATTACAACTTACTGCAATACTTCCACATAATTTTGCCAAACTGCAACTAAAAACTTGAAATATGCTAACCTCTGCTTACACCTTATCCTTCTTTTAGTGCTTGACCACTTTATAAGGAACATTTAAAACTTGAAAAATACCTGGGAAAATCCTACAGCAGAAGACCTTTGGCTGGAAGGCAGGGCAGATCCCGAGCTCACCTTGAAGCTCCATTAGATAATTTTGTCATGTAGAGCCACCACCTCCTTGAGAGGAAAATGTTTCACTATTTCTTCTTCTAACCAGCACAAAGCTACACCAGGTATACACACTACTTATCAGGAGGAACACTGATCAAACAGAAAAAATCAGAGCTGCCACTCACAACTAGGTGAGAAAATATCAGCAAATGCTAATTTTGTATTTGACTCTTTCCAATGGATCCTCAACAGAGTCGCCATTTTGTTGGTGTTCAAAAAATCTTATGCTTTAACAGGCTGCCAATATACCCTTAGAGGATTTTAAGAATGGTTAGCTCCAAAATGGAAAAAGGTCTTAGGGTAACTGGACCAACTCTAGGGACAAGACTGCCCTCTTCTGCTTCTGGCTCTGCAAAACCAAGATGGGTACACCCAATCCAGACAAAATTCAAAATCACTACACACCCTATACTTTTGGATTCATAAAGCAGATCATAGTAAAGGATTGCTAAATACTAACTAGGCATTCATTGAATCAACTTTACTGTGCAGGGTAAAATGGTCTAGTGAAAGGTATTACTGGTGATGGTATTGATATAAAAATAATGCAGGAAATAGTCAGAAACCCATCAAACATTGGACTTCACTTCATATACTAACCCTTGATTAGTGCCATTATCCATTGGGCAGACCTCACATAGAAACAATGAGAATATGAACCAATTGTTGTCAAAGACTCATAGCCATAAATATAAATATTCCAGCTCTTCCACTACTTATAAGATCCTTCTGTAGACATCCAAGACTGAATCTATGTCCCCTCTAAAGTATATTTTACCTGATCCTAGACCAAGAACTAAAGACAAGAACATATGCAAAGGGAAAACTATGCAATGGATCAGAAAATCCAAGATTCACAGGAATGACACCAAAGAGAGACTTGGAAGCATAAAAAATTTACATTAAGTATAATGAGTCATGTACATGATCAAAGTGAGACAGAGATCAAACCACTTCAATAACCTGCAAAAGACTTCCAGGACTTCTATTCAGCTTACATGCAATGTGATAGAGCCTTCTATCTCCCACTGGAACCAAAATAGAATGGAACCCCCAACAAGTCAAAAATTCAACAACTTATACCACTGGTTATCTTGGAATCCTAAACCAGTAGGATGCAACAAGCTATGGGTAACCAGGGTTAGGATTTCACCCACCACACTAGATGGAAACAGTCAAAAAAATAATTACAGGGGCCAAAAAGTTGAGCAACCCAAAGAGAAAAGATCTCAGACTGAAATGCAATCATGAATATTACTAAGATCAGGCCATAAGACCAAGAGCTTGTCATAAAAACCAGTCTAATCAACCACCTGCAAAACTTCTCAAGCCATTTTTCTCATGGTACAGACCCCCGCAAACACATTTGAAAATAGGCGCCAACGGCCAGCTGGCAAATTTTAAAACACCACCGCAACTCATGCTTTCCTGGCAAATCGGGCGGCCCACAAAGGAATCCTGGTTTACACTTAGGCCTGGTCGCATGATCGCAAGACACTTTACTCACCCCTGTGATCATGCGACTGTAATCACTTAGCCGCAGTCAACAGTCGATCATGAACCCCCGATAAGGTCCTTCGCCGTACTACTGTCACAACTCCGCAACTCCGTAATGACAACATCTGGCGGTTTGTCGCATGATCGCATAGCCTGGAGATGGGCTATGCGAACATGCGACAACTTGCAAACTGTAATTGCTAACCAGCCCTGTCACTGCCGCGTCACCACCTGCCAGCCAATAAAATTCACACACATCAGCACTGTGTGGCATCTGGACCCACCGCACAAAACACATACCTCCGTAACAAAAGACAACGGGCCCACCCGACAAGCCACAAAATAGGCCCCCGCACACGTGGCACCTCATCGCATGATCGCATAGCCCAGAGATGGGCTATACGAACATGCAACCACTCGCAGACCGCTACCACCGCAACCGCCACCGCAACCACCATGGGCACTGTTAACCGGTCACATGATCATATAGTCCATCTCCAGGATATGCGATCATGCGACGGCCAACCAAAGGCCGCCACATGACCACCACTGTAAACATGGAACTGCTTTACCATCGGGCCCCATGTGCAAGGAAGGAGCCGGTCACATGGTCGCATGTCAGAAATTCCTAATGTGCGATCATGCGACAACCAATAAGAACATGCACCTTCGCCTCCCTTTTGACACTGGGCCCACAAGACAAATCGTCAAAATTAAATCAGACGATGGGCGCATGATCGCATGGGGGGAGAATATTCCATGTGATCACACACTGACCGTAGATCTCTTCCCTCTGCCGCATGAAAAATCTGGGCCCACCAACCAACCGCCAAGCATTTAGTGACAACGCGACTAACTGCCCGCCAAGTCACTGAGGGTTAGGTGCTAACCGCCAAGCATGAAAAGATCATGTGACAACGTAGTCGCCAGATCACTGAATAGGAGATGTAACCACTAGAAAACTTGGAGAATCAGTGACAACGAACCTTAGAAAGACTGGGCCCCACCATCCATCGCACCTGCGCAATTAGGACCAAAGTCAAAAACACACAAAGTTTTTGACAGAGCAAAAGACCAAAAACACAAAATTTTCGGCGCCAAAGAATAAGCGCACAAAAGCAAGAAGAGCAGGGTCGAAAATAATGAAGGTTATCATTAAAATATCGAAAACACACAGACCGAAAACATCATGGACTTTCAGAAACACTGTGGGTTTTCGACACTATGGCAAATTTTGCAATATTTCCAGCAGGCTTTGAAATTCAAATATCTTTCTGGGTTTGGGGATTTAGGAGATGCAGCTTGGACTGAAGCAAGGCGACAACAAGAAGAACACAAGGCAAGACACCTCAAGAAAATTTTGCAAGAAAATAGGCCATTTTAAAGGATTTGCAATGACTGGAAAAATGGCCTAACAATATCTATAGACAACATCCATCAATTTAAATGAAAAATTCATATAGTAATGGCAGACTAGAACAACAAAAAGAGTACAAGTTGGAAACCTTTTATTACCTGTAATCTATGATTTGAAATGGAAGACCACTTTTTCTTCCTCATCTACCAAGAAGACTTGTGCGCAAATGTCTAGAAACCCATCCTGACGACCACTCACCATCTCACAATCCATTGCAATGGTAGAAATAGTGCTCTTATTTGAGTTTTCACATTGAATCTACCCAATTTCTGCTTGGATTCTCTTATTCACTAAGGAAAGCCATAGCCTAGAAATCGGTATGGATGTAAACTTCTTAAAACGATGATTCCTTTGTTAAAAATGATTGGCCAGAAGAAATTAGGGAATTTTTCATTAAATAAGTAATGAAAAAATAGTGGGTTAAAGAAGTTGATAAACTTTGGAATCAAGAAAATAGAGCTTCAAATTCATTAAGGACTTACACGAGGTAGGGATTGACAAGCTGCTTGATGATAATTTAGTTGCTCTGTAGTGTGGAAAACTTTGAGACAAAGGCTGCATCCCCTTTCGCTAAATTGTTTGGCACACTCAGCTTTTGGTAAAGGACCTAATCAAGATCAGTTGAGAACCACAGTATTAAATAATCATAAATTTGAATTAGCGAATAACCAATTTTTGATAGTGATTTAAGAAGGCCTCAATCTTTTGGCACGATGCAGTGGTACTTTATAGGCCCTATATTTAAGAATGTCCAAAGAGCTTACACTAAATTCTAGTTTTTAACCCATGTGGTTATCCTTGATAGGGAAAAGAACAAAATAAGGATAACATGATAAGAAGAAGATAAAAAGAAAAATACCAATCAAATGTTCCCTCAGGAGTCATAGAACCTGCAATGCTTTTTGCAAATAGCACAAGTTGGTTCATGTGGAGAATGATAAGAAATTTTCATGTGCTCAACAAGATGTTCCACTTTGTTAAATTGTCTGAAGCATGCTGCACATTTATGCCTACAAATTAAAGATAAAATTGTCTGAATAAGTACTTAATATTCTCATCAAGACACATCTTCACAGTAGTGTTATAAAAGCTAATCCTTTAAACAGTTCTCAAAACTAGAATTAGGCTTGCAGTAATTTCACTCGTGAAAAGTTCTCTGACATATTTTTCAGACAGATAGTTGCATGCAATCAATTTGAATTTTTCCTGTAGAAACGCCCTTATTGAAGCATTTTAAAATTATGTTATATTACGGAAAGAATATCTTAAGCCATAATGGCCAGCACTAGTTAGCAGGTTTAATATTAGAGCTATTTTCTTTTAACATTTATTAATATCTTTTAAAGATTGAAAAATTGTTGATATTGACATTATTAGGTTAGAACTAAGAAAATAGTGAGAATGGAACTTCACTTTATACAATGCAAAGCACAACCTTAGTCTTTTCAAAGATCTACTAAAGTAAACATCATTGATAGAGTACTGTGTACATTGTAAAAATAAATTAACAGGATAAAAACATCTTGATACACTGGTATTGCTGTATAAACATTTTTTCCATTGAATTTTTTTATTTTTTTCGGGAGGTACACAATCAAAAAAGTGAGGAAGCAAAGCCACATTAGCTTGTATTAAGCTACAATTTCATCACTAGAATTAAGTTGTATTGAGTGTAGGGCATATATCAGTCATTTGATTATTTAGTGATTAAAAAAAGAATGTATTAATTTTCAGGACTTATTAGTTGAGCATTTTAATATTATGCCTTTCAAAATTTTATTTGGAGAGTTCAAATTATTTTAAATTTTTAACAGTTGTTTGATTAACAAAACCAGATTTTCATGATAACAATTGTTTGATTAATAAAACGTGGATGCTAAAAAACTTACATACTATCTTATCCAGAAGCATAGCAGTAATAATTGTTTGATTGGCAAGGCCCTACTTATAACTACAATTCAGGTTCACGTCATCAAATATAATGTCACATCAACATACTTTTTGTCGGGGTATCCGAAAAAATACACTATTTGCGCATTAAGTTATAATTGTTTTATAGTATTCCAATAAGACATTAGATATTCATTAGGAATCCTCATGATCAACATTAACAACATTAAAGTTTCCATTACTAGTACTAAAAAAATTAAACATCAAATTAACAAATACAATCACAACTATTAGAATATGTTCAATTATTAAATTCACTTTAATATAATATTAAGATATCACAGCTATTACAATATGCTTAACTACTAAACACAAATAATAAATAACCCACTCAATTTAAAAATATAAAAATGAACTCCAATATTAAATCAATTGCACGAGAAGAAGAGCGCCTTAGAGATTCAGTTGAGTCCTGAGCTCCGTCCATGAGATTTTGGTGCTGTTTTGATATGCAGCCTGGAGCAAAGGTGCCGATTTCTCAAATAAAGCTCACCGCCATCAAAATTATTGGTATTCCTCTCCCATCTCTTTCCTGAATTCAACAGGAAGAATCCTTCTTTTTTCACTCTTAAAAAAAGTCAAATAGTTCATGATAAAGATTTTCACAGAAGTGTTTTGTGATCATATAATTGAGATACGAATTCTCGAATAAGAATTCTTATGAAAACCATAATAAAAATTGGCATTGTAAATATAGCTCAGTTGAATCATCTGCGACGCTTCCCATTCCCGTGATAAGGAAAAATAAGTTTGGCAATCTTGTACGTCAGGAAAGTGAAGATTCAATTACTGAAAGCTATGTATGATGTGTGCATGGACCAACAAATCGCAAGAGCTTTCTGTTAGTCCATTTTCCAGTCATTGCAAAAATCATATGAAAATGGCCTATTCTCTGCAATCTTTGTTATGCTGTCCTGCCATGCCTGCAATCACCATCTTGACTTGCGATGAGAATCCTTAGTGTTTCATGGTGTGTGCTCTTGCCCTATGTTCTTCCATGTTGTCACCTTGCTTCAGTCCAGGTCACATCTCCTAATTCGCAAAACCCAGGGAGTTATTAAAGTTTTAAGGTATGCAGGAAACAATTTCAAAATCTACCACAGTGTCGAAAACTCATAGTGTTTTAGAAAATCCATGATGTTTTCGACCTTTTTGGCCTGCATGAAAACTCATGATGTTTTCACATCCTTGTTTACCTTTGTGTCAATATCAAAAATTTTGTGTGTTTTCGACCTTTCACCGAAAACCTTGTGTGTTTTCAACCTCATAGTTTCTTGTTTGCCAGCGTTCTCTAACTGCACAAGTCCAACTAGATGGTGGGCCCGGGTCTTCAAAGGTTTTACTGATTGGTTTTCGCATGGCCGCATGTCAGACTTTTTTGACATGCGATCATGTGACCGCTTGCCACTTGTCCGCATGGGTCCCGATTCTTCATAGTTGCTTGGTGCAGTTAAAGCTCAGACAAGATCTGTGGTCATCGCTAGTTCGCATGGTAGAGATGCATAGTGTTTAACCTCTACGCTTTTGCGACAACCATCTGATCCTCTAAAAGGTAAGGCTTCTTTGGCAGTGGTCCCAAAGGCGGTGATGTGGTAGCCTGTGATTGGCTATCGCATGATTGCAAGGGCCATTTCCTGGCTATGCGATCATGCGATTGCATGCCACGTGTGCTGGGGCCCATTTTTAGTTGTAAGGTGGGTCCTGTGGCAGAGATGTGACTCAGTAGTTGTAGTGAATAGTGGTATGACATGTGGCATATGGTGGGCCCAAGTCTAAGGCATGATGGTTTTTGGCAGGGCCGGGGTGTGGTAAGTAATGGTTTGTCGCATGATCTCATAGCCTTTTTCAAGGCTATGCGATCATGCGACTAACTGCCAGGCTTAGCGGCGGTGGTTATGCAGAGGTAGAGGGGTGCGGCTTGTCGCATGTTCACATAGCCCATTTCCTGGCTATGCGATCATGTGACAACCGTTTGATGTCACTGTTGCAAAGTTAGGTGGGTCCGCGGTGCCAGTCTTGCCGACATGCTCGATTTGGATTGGTCGCTAAGGGTGATGTGGCCGAGGACTTTGTAGAGAGTTTTTTGTGACCATTGACCATAGCTAGGAGACTACGGTCACATGATCGCAAGAGTGAGTTGGGAACCTTACGATCATGTGACCAGGCATAGAATGAAGCCCAAATTCCTATGGTGGTTAAGTTTATGACCACGCGATTGCATGACTAAGGGAAAATAGTTAAAATTGAAGCCCGCGAAGTGCATGGTGACTGTTGCAGTTTGAGTTTGAATTTATAAGAGTTTCCAGCGACAGAGGGTACCATTTTTATGGAATTCAATGCAGAAATGACCCTGTTTGGTGAGAAGCGATTGGTTTGTTGTTTCTAGTGTGCTCTAGGGTGTGAGATGATTGCAGAAGAGGAGTGTCTTGTCGTAGGGGAGTAAATGAAATGTACCAAAAGTATTTGTAGGGTCACTTCCAGTTTGAATTTTGTAGATTTTTGATCGATCTTCAGTGCCTTTTCAGAGTTTGTCATGATTGAAGATATGATGTTGATTAAATGCATTAGACTGTTTGACCTTGCATGCTACGGCTTGATCCCTGTCTTGTCTATGGTAACTCCTCGGTGGGGTTAGGTGTTTTTAAATTTTTGAGTTTGAAATGATCATTGTGCTTGCATTGTAACCTTGGTATAAAGGGATTTTTGTGATCATTTTCTGATTATTGGGAGTTAGGTATTCAAACTTTTGGGTTATGAGTCCTCTTCTCAGTCTGAATTGTAATGACTTGTCTGGATTTTATTTTTTTTACTATTGAAAGAAAGTTGTAGGTCTAAGCTGTAGTTTGCAAGTAGGGTTCCTTTGGATGGATTGTATACACTTGAGAATTCTTCATACTTAATGTAGACACATGATTCTCATCTCTCCCTTGTGTCAACATAGATGAATTTTGAACTTCCAGTTCACTGCATAACAATTTATGTATAGGTCTTCATTCTTGAGTTCTAATCCAAGATTAGATTAAATGATGCTTCAGATGGGACCTAGATTTATCTCTTGTCTATGTAGAGATATTCTGTAAGTAGGAGAGGAGATTGTAAATGTGTTTATGGCTTTGAATCTCAGATACATTCTGGTGTGTGTGTGTAGTCTATCTTAGAAACCTTGCCCAATGGATGAGGCACTGGCCTAGATAAGTATTTCTTTGTTGACATGTCCTGATTGATTTGTTATGATTCAAACACATAAAATTAAGAACCATTCCTTAAGTTTGTAGTATTTGGTTGTGTAAGGTTCCACCCCATAGTAATGGAGAGTCAATGAGTGTGTGGTTAACACTTAGTACTTTCTTACTATCTTGTTATCTATTATTCAAACCTAGTTCTTGGTGTATGAAGTATATTTTATACTAGGTTAGGTGCACCCGCCTTGGTTTTGCAGAGCCAGAAGCAGAAGAGGGCATATTAAGTCCCTATAGTTGGTCCAGTTACCCTAAGACCTCATAACATTTTGGAGTTATCCATTCCTAAAATCCATCTGAGGGCATATTGGCAGCCTAAAGAGCATAAGCGTCATTTTGGACACCAACAAGATGGCAACTCTACTGGGGAGAGTCTAGAATAGAGTCAGAAATAAAAACAAAGCATTTGCAAAATTTTCTCACCTAGTTGTGAGTGGTGGCTCTGATTTTCTCTGTTTGATCAGTGCACTCCCTAATAAATAGTGAGTTACTTGGAGTTTTGTATTGGTTGGGAGTGACTCTACATTGTAAAGTTATCTGATGGAGCTTCAAGGTGAGCTCAAGATTTTCCCTGCCTTCCACTCAACAAGGTCTTCTACTGCAAGACTCCCAGGTACTTCTCAAGTTTTAAATATTCCTTATAAAGTGATCAAGCACTAAAAGAAGGATAAGGTGTGATTAGAGGTTAGTATACTTCAAGTTTTCAGTTGCAGTTTGGAAAAATTATATGGAAGTATTTCATTAAGTTTAATGGATAAGTTGAATAAGGAGCTGGCTTTCCTTTAGGAGGGCATCCTTAGGGATTGCATAAGATTAGTAAGATTAAAAGTGGGAAGTAGAAAGGATTTATCCATATCCTTGTTCTATGATAAATTTTGTGAAGTATATGATGAGCTTCCTAAGGATGTTGAGTTTTCTAAATCTGACTTCGTTGGTTTATTCCTAGAGCTTTGTTTTCCTGAGTCAACTAGTTGGTCAAATGCCTTGTGGGAAGAGCATTATATATGTATCAGGGATCAGGTACTTGGTGATGGTAGTCTTGAACTCGAGGATGCACTTGGGGCTTTGCTCATTAGTGCTAATATTGAGAATGATGAAATTTATGAAGGAGATGTGTCAGGTGTTGACACTCTTTCTTGCAATCATGAGAGTGATGCCTTTTCTCAATATGGGGTAGAAAGTCTTTGCAATCAGTCAGATGAAGAAGAGGATTGGATAGATGAGGGTACTCCTGATGATTGTATGGTAGAAGATGATGTTCTTGAGGATAGTTGTTCACTTCACAGTGAACAAATTTCAGATTTATTGTCTTGTGAATATCTCAGATATTCAGGGGGAGATGGCTCTGAGTTCTTACAACCAGCACACATTGATTTTGACCAAGAGCATGAGTCAGTGAGATCTGAATTTGACATGTGTGCCTCTTCTCCCCTTCTTACCCCAGCACCACCAGGTAGCAACCCTGTTATATATGATGTGTCAGATGATGAGGTTGCCAGTGTTTTCTCAGTTTCAAGTGACTCAGTGGCCTCTAATATTGTTTGGAGTACTGATTGGAAGAGTTGTGTGGTTTCTGAACCCTCTTCTGATTTTGAATCTTTTGCTAAGCCATGGAAGGATGGCCTTTCAGTTACTCAAGCTTCACCATCTCATGGACAGGTTGATGTTTCTCTTCCCACCTATCAACAATTTTTGGTTTTGTCAGTTGTTGACAAAATGCAGGTTGCTCCTATGTTTAGTGATCATGTCCCATGTGATGAGTTCCCTCAGTGTTTGCATGAAGATCAGTGTATTTTCTCCTTGGAGATGAAAATTTATAGTATGAATGGGTCCAATAGCGATTGCACTAACAGTTTGATAGAGCTGGAGTGTTTTTCTTTCCGTGTGGACAGTAGAATTCCTAGGTTTGTTGACAGGATTGAGGATGGTTCATCTTGTGGCTCCTTCAACATTTTCCTTTTTGACTACAACATGCATGTGCCACAACATTTTCAGAATTGGTATGATTACCTTTCCAGCCCTCAAGAGGAATGTGCTAGTAATCTTTGTTTTAAGCTTTTGAAAAGTGGATATAATTGTGTTCTGTCACATGGAAGCAGAATTTTTAGTTTTCCTTTGTTGAATGGAGATGAAAACTACTTGTTTGATAGAGGTAAAGGCTGATCAAAAGTTTTGGGGCCTTGAGCCTTTTGTAAATATTGTAAATCTTTGTACAGTTTCCCTTTCTTGTTGTGTGTTTCTTTTCCCAGTTCGATTGCCAGTTTTTGAGTTCCCTATTTTTGTCTAGTGGGTGGTCTGCTCTCCCAGAAATCCTGAATTCTCGCATGGGTACAAGTTACCCATCATCCCTAGATAGAGCCACTATTAGTCCATTTTCTAGTCATTGCAAAAATCTTATGAAAATGGCCTATTCTCTACAGTCTTTATTATGTTGTCCTGCTGTGCCTGTAATCACCGTCTTGACTTGCGATGAGAATCATTAGTGTTTCATAGTGTGCGCTCCTATCCTATGTTCTCCCATGTTGTCACCTTGCTTCAGTCCAGGTCGCATCTCCTAATTCACAAAACCCAGGGAGTTATTAAAGTTTTAAGGTATGCAAGAAATAATTTCAAAATTTACCACAGTGTCGAAAATCCACAGTGTTTTAGAAAATCCATGACGTTTTCGACCTTTTTGGCCTGCATGAAAACCCTCTATGTTTTTGCATCCTTGTTTACCTTTGTGTCAATATCATAAATTTTGTGTGTTTTCGACCTTTCACCAAAAACCCTGTGTGTTTTCAACCTCATAGTTTCCTGTTTGCCGGCGTTCTCTAACTGCGCAAGTCCGACTAGATGGTGGGCTAGGGTCTTCAAAGGTTTTCTTGATTGGTTGTCGCATGGTCGCATGTCAAAATTTTTTGACATGCGATCATGTGACCGCTTGCCACCTGTCCGCGTGGGTTTTGGTTCTTCGCAGTTGCTTGGTGCAGTTAAAGCTCAGACAAGATCTATGGTCATCGCTAGTTCGCATGGTAGAGATGCACGGTGTTTAACCTCTATGTTTTTGTGACAACTGTCCGATCCTCCGAAAGGAAAGGCTTCTTTTGTAGTGGTCCCGAAGGTGGTGATGTGGTAGCCTATGATTGGCTATCACATGATCACAAGGGCCATTTCTTGGCTATGCGATCATGCGACCGGGTGCCATGTGTGCTAGGGCCCATTTGTAGTCGTAAGGTGGGTCCTGTGGCAGAGATGTGACTCGGCAGTTGTAGCGAATAGTGGCGTGACATGTGGCGTATGGCGGGCCTAGGTCTAAGGCATGGCAGTTGTTGGCAGGGCCGAGGTGTGGTAAGTAATGGTTTGTTGCATGATCTCATATCCTTTTTCAAGGCTATGCGATCATGCGACTAATCACCAGGCTTAGCGGCGGTGGTTATGCAGAGGTAGAGGGGTGAGGCTTGTCGCATGTTCGCATAGCCCGTTTCCTGGCTATGCGATCATGCGACAACCATTTGATGTCATTGTTGCGGAGTTAGTGGGTCCACGGTGCCAGTCTTGCCGACATGCTCAATTTGGATTGGTCACTGAGGGTGATGTGGCCGAGGACTTTGTAGAGATTTTTTTGTGACCGTTGACCGCGGCTAGGAGACTGCGGTTGCATGATCGCAAGAGTGAGTTGGGAACCTTGTGATCATGTGACTAGGCATAGAATGAAGCCTGAATTCCTGTGGTGGTTAAGTTGATGACCATGCAATTGCACAACTAAGGGCAAATAGTTAAAACTGAAGCCCGTAAAGTGCATGGTGACCGTTGCAGTTTGAGTTTGAATTTCTGAGAGTTTCTAGTGATAGAGGGTACCATTTTTATGGAATTCAATGCAGAAATGACCCTGTTTGGTGAGAAGCAATTGGTTTTCTATTTCCAGTGTGCTCCAGGGTGTGAGATGATTGCAGAAGAGGAGTGTCTTGCCATAGGGGAGTAAATGAAATGTACCAAAAGTAGTTGCAAGATCACTTCGAGTTTGAATTTTGTAGATTTTTGATTGATCTTTGGTGCCTTTTCAGAGTTTCTCATGACTGAAGATTTGATGTTGATTAAATGCATTAGAGTGTTTGAGCTTGCATGCTATGGCTTGATCCCTATCTTGTCTGCGGTAACTCCTCAGTGGGGTTAGGTGTTTTTGAATTTTTGAGTTTGAAATGATCATTATGCTTGCATTGTAACCCTGGTATAAAGGGATTTTTGTGATCATTTTTTGATTATTAGGAGTTAGGTATTCAAATTTTTGGGTTGTGAGTCCTCTTCTCAGTCTAAATTGTAATGACTTGTCTGGATTTTTTTTTTTTTTTTGACTATTGAAAGAAAGTTGTAGGTCTAAGCTGTAGTTTGCAAGTAGGGTTCCTTTGGATGGATTGTATACACTTGAGGATTCTTCATACTTAATGTAGACACATGATTTTCATCTCTCCCTTGTGACAACGTAGATGAATTTTGAACTTTCCAGTTCACTGCATAACAATTTATGTATAGGTCTTCATTCTTGAGTTCTAATCCAGGATTGGATTAAATGATGCTTCAGATGGGACCTAGATTTATCTCTTGTCTATGTAGGGATATTTTGTAAGTAGAAGAGGAGATTGTAAATGTGTTTATGGCTTTGAATCTCAGATACATTCTGGTGTGTGTGTGTAGTCTGTCTAAGAAACCTTGCCCAATGGAGGAGGCACTGGCCTAGATAAGTATTTCTTTGTTGACATGTCCTGATTGATTTGTTATGATTCAAACACATAAAATTAAGAACCATTCCTTAAGTTTGCAGTATTTGGTTGTGTAAGGTTCCACCCCATAGTAATGGAGAGTCAATGAGTGTGTGGTTAACACTTAGTACTTTCTTACTATCTTGTTATCTATTATTCAAACCTAGTTCTTGGTGTATGAATTATATTTTATACTAGGTTAGATGCACCCACCTTGGTTTTGCAGAGCCAGAAGTAGAAGAGGGCATATTAAGTCCCTATAGTTGGTCTAGTTACCCTAAGACCTCATAACATTTTGGAGTTATCCATTCCTAAAATCCATTTGAGGGTATATTGGCAGCCTAAAGAGCATAAGCATCATTTGGACACCAACACTTTCATTTTCCACAAATATGCTCTTCAAAGGATGATGACACCCCACACACTCAACCGGCCTATTCTGTAGTAGTTGGATACTACTTTTCAAATAAATTCTCATTAGCATATGCTAAGATGTGATACTTTGACTTCAAATTTGTTGTGAGGTAGTAGTTTGTATAAAAGTGAGTTTAGTGGTTTTCAAATGATTTTAAGGAGAAGAAAATGATATAATAACATGAGACATAGATCAACAAAGGAATAGGCCTTAGAACTAGAGATACCATTAGGAATAAATTCAAAAGCTATAGAGAAGGACAACCATAACATTTTCTGACAAACCATACAATACAAACCATTATATTCAGCTACTTATAGCTCTACAGAGCTAGACTTCTAAGAGAATAAATACATAACACAATCCCATTCAATATATATAAAACATACCATCAACAAAGGAGAGAGATTATTACATAAAATAATATTTTTCAACTAACCACAATATAGGTGAGATTGTAGATTTAGCATTGGATAGGTTGGAGGAGTACATTGCAGATTAATTGAAATCCAAGAAAGATCACTACTTTCAATGCTTGCTCAGATATGATTGTTGAATAGAGGACTTAGAGTTGATGGAAATAGTTGTCAAATATAAATGTGTATATGAAGAATTATATAAAAGATATGATATATATATATGCACCAAGATGGTGTGCAAAAAAGGTATAAGTGACCATTTTTTCTGAAATTAGGTAAACTTGAATTTCAAAGAGAAATTGGAGGGTGTGTAAAGAATAAGAATTGTAGTACTCTGAATTTAGTTTCTAAACTACTCAACAAAAGATATAGTTAGATTTATTATTTTGAAAAACTATTTGGTAGGATAGTAGGTAAGAGTGAGATCTAGAAGTTGTGAATTTTTTTTCATAATTTTCTATTAAGTACTTTTTTAATAATAATTTTTTGAAGTGACAACATCTTGAAAATATGGTACCTTTTTGTGTAGTGGGCATAACTTGCATCAAAATAATTGAAAACATAATTTTTTTTCTCAAAATGTATAGATTCAAGTGTACAATAGTAATATGTAATTTTTTTACAATTGGTCAAGTATATCAATTTTTTTTAAAAAAATGGTTTATTTATGTCTATGAGGCTTGTTAAGGCACTGGTAAAGAAAATTAATTTTCACTATGTTAATGTTGTCCAAAAATTGAAAAACTCATATGGTTAGAAAGATGAGAAGAGGTGTTAGAATACGGTGGTAATTTTTGAGATACCCAGTTGATAATTTGTAAACATGATGAGGATGAAGTAAAGAATTCATGTTGGAAGATGACAAAATGTGTAAAGGGACTAAAATGGAAGGAAAATGGGCTTTAAACCCTTAAGGTCATTATTAAACTTTTGTCCAAGCCTAAAACACATATGGGTTTTGGTGTCTATCATAACAGACTTAGGTTTTGAAAAGTAAAAATTACATTTCAAGTCTTTCATAACACATACACATTTTAGAGATGTAAAGACATGCCTCTTCTTGTTTCATCTCTCTCTCTTTCTCTCTCATCTTCCTTCCCTCATCAACTTCTCTATATATTATGAGCCATAATCTGTCTCTCTCTCTCTCTCTCTCTCTCTCTCTCTCTCTCCCCTTTTCTCCCCCCTCTCTTCATCCCATTCTTTCCCTTCCTCTCTCCCTACCCCACTACCTCCCTACCTCCCCCTCTCTTCCTTTCCCCTTCTCTCCTTCCCTTCCTCCCTCCTTGCCCCTCTCTCCCCTCCCTTGATTCTTGGGTTCTTATTTTTATAAAACTCGTACGTGTTATGGAAAAGTAGAGTTGAACCTCTAATTTTTCATAACCTGTACGCATTACGAGGAAAATGTTAACATTGGTTTTAGGTTTACATAACCCATATAGGTTATGAGAAAATCTATATAATATATTACCAAAGGCTTAGAAACCAACACTGCAAGTTGTTTGAAGGTCCCACTATTGTTTGGCATCATTTTATAGGACACTAATAGTGAAGCTTTATTGGTTAACAAATTTTTCATTACATAATTATCTATAACTGAAATGACTCAAGTTCCCTATGTGCAGAAAAAATTGAGCCACATTTGGGAGAACCTTAATTGATTCAACCTTTTCTTGATGGTGCAACTACCTTTAAGATCTTCAATTAATTAATTACAAAAAATTAAATGAAGACATTCTTTTAACTAGATAGCATAAAAGGATTTTCCACATTCATTCATAGTCATGAAATGAACATAGACTAAATTTTCCACATTTAAAAACAAAATTCATAGATTTTTCCAATGATCAAATGACTAATTAAAACATTTCATACATTCACTGCAACTTTTTTCATGATCATGATTAGAATGAAGAAATACTATAAATATTGCACACCATAAACAAATCCCAATAGAGATTGAATAAGAATTCTCAAATACACAGATTCTATAAAGCAGTAGATGTTCTTCTATATTCAATAAAAATTTTCTTCAAACCAAACATATCACATCCAAAAATTTGATAGATTCTATATGTTCTACTTCTACTTCTAATTAATTAAAATATGTACTTTCTTCAAGTCAATTTACCACATACTTATAGCCACCACACTCGATAGTTTTTAGAACCAGAGTTAAAATAAACTCCTGCGGGGAGTAAACAATTTTTCTAAAAATAACTCAACAAAGATGAGGAAGAAAACTAAATAAAAGATATTAAATTCATTTGATTACACTCCTGAAATCATGACGTGCAATGAAGGTTGATGTACGTTAGTAGAATCCATTGGTGGGTCTAAAGGAGATGACACAACATGATTTTTCCATCATTCCACATGTTTTGTAGAGAAGGTAACGATTACTTGGTGATAAGGTAGCCCAATGTGCACAATCCTCTATTTCCACACCTCTCTTTCCTTATTTATCTTAGCCACCTTATTTGCATGAGTTTCTAAGTGGTCAAAGAAAAGGATAACCATGGCCTCAATCCTAACCAGTTGTGAGAAGTTATCAGTGGTTAAATCCTCAATCTCCTTAATGATTGTGATCTATCTTTGAAATCTTTCACCATCTCATTAGTGTCTTCGACTATTTTTCCATCTTCTTTCAAGAAATGAATATTTTTGCATTTCGGATCTTTTTGCATATTTTTGGTTAATTCCAAAATTTCCTTCAATAGCTTAGTTGATTCTTCATGGCCTTGTTTAACAACATAGTTGCACCATTCAAGATTTTTATTGAGGAAATAAAGAACCTTTTCATCCAAGCCCTACATAGATTTTTCCCCTAAAAAATTCATAACACCATATTTTTGAACCTCTTTCATTTATATCACAACCACATTCCATTTGGCTCTCTCTTTTTCCCACAAATTAACTTCAACATCCAGTTATTTACTCACTTTCATTGCTTCAGAATGAACTTTGACTAAATAAAAAATATAATTAGTACCTTGTTGAGTGATCAAGTCAAGCCAGTCATGGTAGACATCTACTATCATATTATTTCTTTGGAGTTGTTCGAGAAGCTTCTGACTTGCTGGTAACTTTGTATCAAAATCCTATAAAGCCTAAGTAAGTGGTACAAGACTTGGACTCTATATTGCATGGATGTATTCGGCCATATGCCTTAAGGTTGTTTTGAGTTCTCTTTTGTCCCTTTCATCCTTCCAAGTTTTGGGAATCATTTGTTTGGCTGATGATTCCAGATATTTGACATCAACTACCCTAGAAGTAGGTCCCATATTCACCTTTTCTATAATGAAATCCATGGCCGAGGAATTCTCAACATCCTTGTCTGTGACTGGTCTGGCTATCTCAGCTACCCAATGACCTGTATCTTCATCCACATGCATCATGGTCTTAGTTTTCATCTTTTTTGGCTTACTTTCTTTGCTTAGGAGATTACTCACCATATTCTTGATGGACATTGAAATAGGTAAAACACTCCATTTCTTGTTAACTAAGGCTTCCAACCATTTGGGTGCAACTATTGTGGCTTTAATTGGGGTTTCTAAAAATTACTATGTTCTAAAAGAATCAAAGCATCAAATGAATCTATATGTTTTCCTCCTTTTATTTTTCCTTCATATTTAGTTCTATGGCTTGAACCACTAGAGATTGGCTGTCCATATCCTTAGCTACCACTTCAGAAGGATCTAGGTCTACCACTTCCAGGTTCTTGGAATTTTTCTCACTTTTCTTCTTGGTTCTGGATTGAGTAAATCGAGTATAGGGTGGATCTCGTTTTCCTTTTCTCATATTCTTTTTGGGAGGGCTTCCAATTTTTAAAAAATGTTATGTACCTTCAATATCAACTTTTTTATTAGACATAGGAAGAGTGGGGTGTGGAATAGTATTTTCGGGAGAGGATGAGGTATCTTGGAGTTCAAGTTCAGGGGCCTTTTCTACTCGATGGCTTCAAAGACACCTCTCTATTCTTTTAATAATGTTGAAAGATCTATACTGAATATCATCATTTTCTTTCTTTTCCCAATTTATTTCTAGAAGTGGTTGTTCTTGAACCCTTTTAGCAAATGTAGAATCTAGAATATCTTTATTCTCTTCTTCATTGACTCCTGTGATGTTCATATTCAGGTTCATTAAGGTGATTTGGCTTAAAGTGAATCTAGACCATAATAGTTTCCTTGCTTCAAACTCATCCACACAATTCTCCTAGTAGTCCTCAAGTTGAGGTTCATGATGGAATCCATCTTCCATGTTCAGGTGTTCACTAGTGAAGCCTTTGCTATCAAAGTTTGGCCTAGTGGTATATTGTTGGAGGTTTAGTTTCTTGAACTCCAGTTCCATATTCAGTGTGACTGACACTATTTTACAACTATAGTGGCCCAATTCGATAGGAAATGCAATCCCAATGTCTCATTTTTCCTCCAACTTCTTATGTATATGAGACAAGTGTCTTCTCACTTCTATCAATATATGGCTATCAAGGGCGTATCCAGGTAGCTTATAGGGTTTGTCTTCAAATCCTCCAACTCTGAGGTAAGTGAATCTTGTGGACTATATGAAGTATCTCCCATATATACTACCTAAATGCATGGCTTCACTTGAAATCCTTTAGTTCTCATTTCCCTGAAGTTCATAGACCAATTTCCCCTGGAAAAAATCATTTACTCTCATAAAATTCTCTGCATACCTTTTCTTCTAAAGGATCAAGAGTAGAACTCATATATCCTCATGCCTACCTTCCATGGTTCATTATGAAATCTATTCCTCTCCCTTGAGCATGCCAAAATATAGAAGAGATAGGAGGTCATATAGAAGCCTTTACATACAATTGAATTTGGCAAGCCTTCAAGCAATTTTTCTACTATTATTTGTGACCAATATAGGTATCTTTGTTAACCCAGAAAGTATTGGATGTAAAAATACATCTATTCTTCCCAATATAATGTGTGGGAATTACCTTTAACCTAATTCAAGAGGGTTACAATTTCTCTTATATTGGCTTTCAAATACTCCTTGGTTAGGGCCCTAGGTAACCTCAAACCTCATTTTTGTTCTTTCAACAACCAATTACAAGAAATGAAACTCTTTTAAATAGATTTTTTCTCAGGGAAAAAAGAGTATACCATGCTAGTTGTCCAATCTTCATATGGCTCCTTCTCTAGTATACTCACATGGCTACCATAACTATTTTCCTACTGATAGTAACCAATGGGTTCCCATCTATTTTAAAAATGCACCTCCTCTCAAAATCATACATATTCATTCACTCAATAAAAAAACTCAGGGAAAGGCGCAATTGTAGGAAAAGACAGTGCTTCAACTAGTCTAATTTGTATGATCTTCTCTATCATTGAATTTGGAGATGGGTTCTAATATTTCTTGAGGAAATCCCCTAATTCATCTTGGACTTGGGCAGTATCATCAAATTTGAGGAAAGTAATGAGAAGGCCTGAAGTCTGACCTAGTTTTGCGAGCACGGGCCTCATGATGAATATAGAATAGAAATCTTGAAATAACTTTTCAAAATGAGGAATCACACACAAGAAGCTAATCACTTATGTTTCATCTTTGTAAATAATTATAATCAATAATGGAATGAGATTATTTGAAGACTCACCTGTTGTTCTCATCAAATTCTTGTGACTCCCTTGAAAGAAAGCCCTTATTTACCTTAGTCTCCATAGCTTCACCTTAGCTTTAATGACTTTCTAAATTAAGAAAACAATCATTTCCTTTTCTTATATAATGCAGGAAATATCTTGGCCAAGATTTGTGTGCTGTGAGAGCTTAATACCCATGATGTGAATCAATTACTGTTTTGACGTCAGCTGACAACCTATTCATTTCTAGTCATTTTAGTATGATGGTTTACACACTCATCATTTCTTTCTATTTACAAAAATTTAAATTTGAAAATCTGTCACATCACCACACGTGCCGAATACCCCTTTTAATTCTCCTTCAATAACATGTTGCCACTTTTCATGAGATGAAACTTGAACCTTGAACCTTTGAACCATTAAAGTTCAATGGTTCAAGTTCAATCAAAAAAAAAAATTTGACACATCAAACATGCCACGACCCTAGAAACCTAATGACTCAACAAGACAAAAAAAAAAAGGTTGATTGAACAATGAACCTTGAACCATTAATGTTCAATAGTTCAAGTTCAACAGACCAAAAGAAAAGACCAACTTTTAAACTATGCCGCAAAAGGGAGGGGCGTGCTCAGGGGATTTGAACATGAACTTTTAACTATTGATAAGTTCAAATTGGGAGGTGAAAGAAATGAAGTAAAGAATAGAAAAATGAGAAAGGTTAAATTCAAGAACTTTACAATAAAAAATCAAGCATTATGGCTAAAATTGAGAATATAAACACAAGCAAAAATGCAGGGGTAACATTAGCTCTGACTGGGGACTGGGATTGTGAAGGATTGGGAAATTAACCTATAATCTTTGGTTACATAGAAGAAAGCACTGACCTAATCAAAAATAAAAAAACACCTAAAATAAAACACAACAAAAAGAGATGCACAAGAAATGGGGGAATCTTTGTTATAACTGATAGACATTCAAATCATTCCCATTGAAAGACATGGGTAGGATTGTTCCATCTGGGTACTCTAGCTTAAATGAGTTTTGTCATAAGACCTGATTTATTACAAATGACCCCTTTTACGAAGATTCAAATTTACGGTGAGATCCTTTCGGTTCTCTCCTCATATCCCATAATATAACTTGATCTCTTGTCATCAATTTTCTAGGCCTCGCCTTGTGATAGAAAATCCTTTTCACCTGAGCTTGGTGTGTTGTTATGTGATCAACCAATTCATTCCTTTCTTCCTTAATTTTAGTCAAGTACATAATTATATTTTCTAATAAACTTTGAAATGAATTGTCTTTGATTACCTTCTACAACTTTACCAGTCCATTCCACCCATGTGCACTTAGAGAAATCTAAGAGGAAATGTCACAATTCTTCGCACTTAAGGTATTTGCAAACACATAGAAAATCAAATTCTTTAGCATTTTAGATAAGGTTTATGTGGTTTACAATGAATGTGACATAAACAATTATCGTCAAAAATTTGATGAGAATAGAGGCTTAGAGTTCATTTCATGAGCATATCATTGCAGGGGAAACATATGACTCTACATCATTCAATGGCATTACTATTATAAAATATGTGTACAAGTTTCTTAATAATTCTAATGGATTATAAGAAAGATTCTTTTAGATGACCCAAAGATTTACAAAAGATTAATAGAACTACACATAGAATACTTGATCTTATATCAATACATATTACATAATCTCATGCAAGCATTAGCTTCATTTAATTACAAATTATGAAAGTACTAAATAAAAGTCTATATCTTACATATTTCATTTCCTGTCATATGAGTCATAGTTTAACTCCAAGTTCTAAAACACTCTATTAATTTAATTATGTTTGAAGATTGTTGAGAATGTCAGAGTTTTGATCTTGGTTGCCCTGACATTAAAGTTTTTTCATTGATGTCAACATACTAGTTGATTTTTTAGACAATGTGTTTAGTACTTTTGGTATTTTAGTGTTGATGTTGATCAGAGTTAAAGATGAGTTTGGATTTTATATTGGAGATGATGCTAAGGTTGTAGATTGTATTCATGTTTCTTGTTGGTGTTCTTGGATCATGTGATGATCATGCTATTGGTCCGCATTGATTGAGGTGATGAAATTTGCAAAATTTTTATTACATGTTGGCATTTCTTCATTTGGGTACTAGCCAACTTGATGGAATAAGATATTGAGATTCTTGGTGTTGCATAAAAAATGGTGTAACAATGCTGAGGTTGAAGATTTGGTTCCTATCTAAGTCTTAGCTAACTTGATTTGGATCACATTGGTGAATTAGAATATTGTTTATATATTTTGTTGTAATATGTCCTAGCTAATCGACCTAGTGGAGGATTATTCTTTGTAATCGGTATAATTAAAAGATAATTTTGTAATTGAGAGTTCGGTATGTGAGAGATAGGAGTATGTATATGTGTGTTCTGCACTTAATGTAGATTTTGTACTTCATTGGAACTATTTTGGTATAAGAGATGCTATTTTTTAGTTTGGTTGTAATGAATTATATTTCCACCCTGTTGTATTAAAGATAGATCAATGAACCGACTAAGGGCCGAATCAAATATTGTATTATGAGAAGTGAGATTGTAGATTGGGTTGTAAGCTTGTGGTTGCAATTGCATCCTTTTTTCTTTATTTTTCTCTTAACCAATCAGTAATTCTGAGAGCTTGTACAATCATCTAGTGGGTTTGAGTCTCATTGAGGTTTCTCTTAACTAGGTTTCCTTGAGAAAAAATCTTGGTGTTATGTGTTATATGTAGTGGATCTTTCATTTATGTTTATCTTTCAGATATAAGTGGCTAAAGTGGAATTAAAGTTATTAGGTACACACAACTGATTCAACCCCTCTCATTTGTGCTTGCCTTCTTTTGGGCCTAACAAATTTTATTAGAGCTAAGTCCTCTTAAAGAAGCTTGACTTCTTGAAGGAGATTCATCATGGAAAGTATGAGAAAAGAGAGTCTAAAGTTTGATAGAAGAAACTACCTAATTTGGAAGGATCAAATGAATACCTACCTGATATGCATGGGAATATGAGATGAATACTATTAGAATACTAAGAAGTCTTATACTATTCCGAATGAATCAACAAATTCTACTACAGATGAAAAGAAAAAAATTTAAGGAGAACATGTTGGTAAGAGAAGATTTGATATGTGCCTTCTCTGATTTAGAATATTCACACATTTATGGATTGAGGATTATGAGTATGGATAAAATTAGAAACCATTTGTTACTCCTAAGAGCATTAATGGTTGTCATTAGTATCATTAATTCATGCAGTTAGCACACAAGAAAACAAGTTCAGTTAGTAAAGGGGACAAGATAGGATAGTCAACCAACACACAGAGTTTAGACACTAAGCAGAACATAAGGAAAATCACTATGTTAATTGAATACAGTTTTGACCGAGTACTCTTACCGAGCCAAATGATTATCGATTACCAAGTAAAATAGTCATCGATTGAGAATTCATATGAATTGAGCACCAGTTAAATACCGAGTGATGAATGTATTATACACTGAGAAAAATAAGAAATGACATAACAGTTTGGAATGACACAAACTACAAGGAAATTTTTTTACACAGATTAGAAAATGGTTTACCAAGATCGAGATGAAATTAAATATGGATGTAATCATTTAATAACTGATGATTACTATGTGAAGATGATCTAGGTTATTCATTTCTACCATTGATCTTACGTTTTCTAAGATAGTTTCCAAACCCTAATTAGGTCAAATCAATTTGATATAAATATTGTATGGATGTCATTTTGACATGTATCACACATGAAGTAGCTGCCATTTGGG
Source organism: Chamaecyparis obtusa (assembly GCA_027943335.1). Taxonomy (NCBI): domain Eukaryota; kingdom Viridiplantae; phylum Streptophyta; class Pinopsida; order Cupressales; family Cupressaceae; genus Chamaecyparis; species Chamaecyparis obtusa. The sequence continues at coordinate 292,573 of BSBK01001798.1, read as the reverse complement.
AAGACATTTGAAGATTAGATAGGGTTAAAGTTTGAAGCATTAACAAAGTATACAGTTTATCAGAAACAAAAGGCTATCAAGTAGAATTCAGAGAAGAGATCGATCAAAATAAGGTAATAACAGATAAGTACATAACAGATTTGATATTAGGAAAGATTAGTTGATATTTATAGATCAATCTTACTATTACTTTTTAACCTTTGTAGCAGACCTTAAATATCTTAATAGAGTGGACTTAACTGTTCTTTTTTAAATCTCTTAACCGATTGTACACTTAATTATGTTGCTAAAATAATCTAATTAGGTAGATCTAGCTAATCTTATTATTACTCCTAATAGGGTAAGATCACCGGAAGTGATCAAATCTTTGTAGCCTTAACTGACAACTTTATTACTGTAGTAGTGAAGCTTTGTGGGTGTCATCCCCACCATATTTTTTACCTTCTAAGAAGGGTTTCTGTGATACCAAAATACATGTGTTATGTGTATGAAATTTTATGTTTGCATATTTGATTAGATTACATGCATTTACATTTTAGTTATGATATTGAATGAATGGTGAATGCAAATGATACATTCGGTTATTGATTCACATGTTTACAAGGATTCAATTTAAAAAAAATTTAAGGGTACTGATTCACCCCTCCCCTCTCAGTACACACTTTCCCATAATTCCAACACTATTTATGAATTATGTTAAGTGAGATAAGTTGTAGGGACTAAAAGAAAGATATGAAAATATGAAGATGAGTGAAGGAGAAAATGCCTCAGTTTATTTGTAGAGAGTGAATGATCTAGTATGTGAAATAAAATGTGCTGGTGGTAACTTGATAGATAATGAGGTTTTTGACAAGATTCTAAGATCTTTGCCTGCATGTTATAGTGAGAAAGTTGTTTCTATTGAAGGATTGAGAACTATAAGACCTATTTCAAGAGAAGCTTTAACAAGAAGACTCTGTGCCTATGAGATGACTACACTTTACAAGGAACTTTCAAAGGTTGAGACTGCATTCAAAGCAAGTAATGCCAAGTATGACTAGGGAGAAATATCTACAAAGATAAAATTCAAACATTATGCTAAACATTGGGAAGAAATCATGCAAGATTAAAGGAAGATTGATGAAATTGAAGCCTTTACTGCAAGAAGACTACCTAAGGGCTTTGCTAAGTATGAAGGAAGATTACCTTTGAAATGTTTCAATTGTAATAATATTGATCATATTTCATGTAGATGTCCGAACAAAAATTAGAAGCATTCTAGAGCTAAATCTAATAAATGTCATTCTAATAGTCATAAAAAATTTTATGCTCTTGAGAAAGGCATGACTGATGATGATTATGTTTCTAGTGAGGAAGAAATTTTATTTATTTTTATTAAAGAAGATAATCATAATGAAGAAAAAGTATTGGTTTCATGAGTTGTTAAAGAGATGAATGGGTCATTGATAGTGGATTCTCACATTATATGACTAGTGATAAAGATAAGTTTTTGAGACTATAAGACTATGAGGGAGGTGTTGTTAGATTCAGGAAAAATGCTCCTTGTTTGATTTAAAGAAAATGATCTATTGCTCTTGATGGTAAAAATAGTACTAATGATATTTTGTATGTTGAAGGTCTTTAAGCCATAACTTGATGAGTGTTAGAAAGATATTGGATAAAGGTTACAAATTTGAATTTTGGGATGGAATCTACAAGATCATTGGAAGAATAGGAAATCTTATTACATCAAGTACATAGACTGCTGGTAATCTATTTCATTTGAGAGCTCTTGAGAATAAATTTTTGATTACTAAGATTGATGATAGTTAGTTATGGCATCAAAGAATTTGTCATGTGAACTTTCATAATATGGTGAAAATTAGCACTACTCATGTTGTGAAAGATTTGCCTAAATTGATAAAGCCTAAAAATATGTTCAAAGAATATCAATTGGGAAAGCTAACTAGATCTAGTTTCAAGAATAAGATATATTCTTCAAATAGATTGTTGGATTTAGTTCATATAGATCTATGTGGTCCTACTAAGACAAGAAGTTATTTTTGTGATAGATACTTTATGCTATTTGTTGATGACTATTCAAGGATGATGTGGGTTACATTTTTTAAGGAGAAATCATAAGGTTTTCAAAATTTTCTGATATTGGAGGTATTGGTGGAGACAAAATTCAGAAAAAGATTGAAGTGCCTAAGATCAGAAAAAGGTGGAGAATTTACATCTGATAATTTTTATGTATTTTGTGAAGAATATGGGATAAAAAGATAAAATTATGCTCTGGGAACCCCACAATAAAATGGTATAACTAAGCAAAGGAAGATGATTATCCTAGATATAGCTAGGACTATGATGATTGATGGAAAGGTTATGTAGACCTATTGGAGAGAAGTGGTGTGTATCATAGTATATACTCTAAACTAGGTACATATTAAGAAAGGAACCGGTAAGACTCCTTGTGAACTTTGGTATGGTTATGTTCTTACTATGAAATATTTTAAAATTTTTGGAAGTAAATGCTACATTAAGAGGGATGAAGGTATTAGAAAGTTTGATCCTAGAAGTGATTAAGCAATATTTCTTAGGTGTTCTACAAAGAGAAAGGTATATAAATGTGATAACTATATAATAAAGAAGACTGTTGAAAGTGCAAATATTAAAGTTGATGAGAATGAGTAGAGATTAGAAAGACTAGGAAGGTATGACATGACTGAAGAAAATAATTAGATTGTCGAAGTACATAACCAAAATCAAGATGGACAAGAAGAGAAGAAAGAATTGGAAGAAAATGAAGTGGATATTAACACCGAAGGGTCTAATACACAACCTACACTGAAAGTTCCAGGGTATGTAAGGAATAATCATTATGAAGATGTCATTGTTGGTGATAAGAAGAGAGGTGTTCATACTAGAGGAAGGAATCCTAGAGATGAAACATGTTTTCTATTCAAATTTGAGCCTAAAGGTGTTAAAGAAGAATGTATTGATGAGAGTTGGATGAAAGCAATGAAAGACGAACTTGAGCATATTGAAAAAAACAATACTTGGATTCTTGTTCCTAGACCTATTGATGAAAATGTGATCAGTAATAAATGGTTATTAAGAAACAAGCTAAATGAAGATGATAAATTGGTTCAGAACAAAGAAAGACTGTTATGAAAAGGATATTCACTAATGGAAGGTATTAATTTTACTACGACTTTTTCTCTAGTACCTAGACTTGAAGCTCTTAGACTACTTTTTGCATATCCATCTTATAGAAAATTTAAGGTCTATCAGATGGATGTTAAGTCTCCATTCTTAAATGGTGAACTAGAGGAAGATATTTATATTGAGAAGCCTGGTAGTTTTATTCTAACTAAAGAAGAATATATGGTTTGTAAATTGAAGAAAGCCTTGTATGGATTAAAGTAAGCTTCTAGAGCTTGGTATGCTAGACTAGACATGAATTTGTCAAAGATTGGTTTCAACAAAGGAACTGTAGATAATAACTTATATTTCAAAATAATTAATGATAATGTCTTGATTGTTGAAGTATATGTTGATGATATCATATTTGGTGGAAATGATGAGTTGAGTAAATGTTTAGTTGACAAAATGCAAAAATAATTTGAGATGTCTATGATAGGTGAAATCCAATTTTTATTGGATTGCAAATCACACAGCTAGATAAAGGAATTTTAATTATTGAATTTAAGTATGTCATAGAACTACTGAAGAAATTTGGTATGGAAGATTCAAAACCGGTAGGAACCCCTATGGTTACTAGTTGCAAGCCGACTAAGAATGACGACTTCCCTTGTGTTAATTAGACATTGTACAAGTCTATGATTGGTGGACTGCAATATCTAACTTAGTCTAGACTAGACATATCAAATGATGTTGGAATTGTTGCAAGATTTCAACCTAAATAGAAGGAATATCATATGGTTGTTGTAAAAAGAATTTTCAAATATTTGAAGGGTATAGTTGACTATGGATTATTTTATGAAAAAGATGATGACTTTACTCTATGTGCATACACTGACTTTCAATGGGTAGGTAATATGGATGACATAAAAAGTACTAGTGGAGGTGCATTCTTTTTTGGTAAGAAACTAGTTTCTTGGACTAGTGAGAAGTACAATTGTATTTCTCAATCGACTATTGAAGCTGAGTCTGTTGTTGCTTCAATTAACTATAATCAAGCTATTTGGATGAATAAAATGATGAAGGACATAAGCATAAACATTATTGAACCTATTTTTATTCACTGTGATAACTCTAGTGCTATACATATCTCAAAGAATTATATTTTACATTCAAACAAAATATATTTATATTAAATATCATATCTTGAGGGATAAAGTTAATAAAAAATTAGTAAAGCTAGAATTTGTGTCTTCTAAGGAGAAGATTGTAGATATCTTTGCAAAGCCTATTCTGAAGGATACTTTTGAGTATCTCATGGAAAATGTTGGGGTGATAGCCCCTCCAAATTAGAGCTAATGATGCTACAAATAGTGTTAGTCCAGAGAATCTATCAGAACATTATTTAATGGATTGATGAGATTTGGTGACTACTTCTTAGGGCGAGTAGTCTTATGGATATTTCTAGGTTTGGTATTTTTGATATCTTTGGTCATTTTCCATTGATGTCAAAGGGGGAGAAGTTGAGTGAAAAATGGAGAAAAATAGCTTGTGTTGAGAGATTTGAAGAAGTTTGAAGCTGGATATGCATAGTGATTAGGTAATAGGTAGATATATTTCAGAGTGATCAGGTGGATATATTGATATCTTTTTGCATTGATTAGTTTTTCACTTCATATGTTGACATCAATGCAAAAGGGGGAGATTGTTGGATGGATTTTGAGAATGTCAAAGTTTTGATCTTGGGTGTACTAACATTAATGTTTTGTCATTGATGTCAACATACTAGTTGTTGTTTTAGATAGTGTGTTTAGTGCATTCAGTTTTTAAGTGTTCATGTTGATTAGAGTTAAAAATCAGTTTGGATTTCATATTGGAGACGATGCAAAGGTTTTGGATAGTATTCATGTTTCTTGTTGGTGTTCTTGGATCGTGTGATGATTATGTTGTTGATCCATATTAATTGGGGTGATCAAATTTGTTATCTTGGTAGCATGTCAAGGTGTTTCTTCATTTGGGTACTAGATGACTTGATGGAGTAACGTGTTGTGATTATTAGTGTTGCATTGATAATGGTGTAGTGTGTTTAAGGTTGAAGATTTGGAGCCTATCTTTAAGTCTTAGCTTACTTGATTTGGATTGCATTGGTGATTGCGGATATAGTTTATATCTTTTATTTTAATAGGTCTTAGATGACCTAGTGGAGGAGTTTTCTTTGTAATCGGTATAAATGATAGATCATTTTGTAATTGAGAGAAGGTATACGAGAGAGAAGAGTATGTATATGTGTATTCTACACTTAAGGAATAGCTTGTACTTCATTGGAACTATTTTGGCATAGGAGATTATATTTGTTAGTTCGATTGTAATGGACTATATGTCCACCCTATTGTATTAAAGATAGATTGGTGAACCCAACTGAGGTCCAAAGCTGGTATTTTATTGTGAGCAGTGAGCTTTAGGCTCCTGCAGATTGGGCTATAAGCCTATGGTTGCAAGTGCATACTTTGTTATCTATTTCTCTCTTACACAACTGGTTCCCCCCCCCCTTCTCAGCTGTGCTTGCCTCTTTTTGGGCCTAACAAAATATCCAAGGTATGCAATGTTAATTTCTATAGAATGCCATTGTTAAGCTGGAAAAAACTATATTACAAGGTTGACCATGAAATATTGTCTCAAATTTTCATTTGTTAAACACCACAGAAGGCTATGTGTTCATATCCTGTAAAAATGTAATGCTTAATACATTTTTTTGGTAGTTGACTCCACATTTTGACAAAACTTCCATACAATATCCTTTGATTTAGATTCCTAGGATAAAATAAAGTTTGAGCATTAACATTAATTAATTAGAGCTGAAACCTTTTGAAATAGCATTTGACAAGCATACATGATGATCAATGCAGGTATATCTCAACTTAAACAGAACAACGAATATTGTGTTGGTGTTTGAAAAATCTTATGCCACTTAGGGCTGCCAATATACCCTCAGATGGATTTTAGGAATGGTTAGCTCCAAAATGTAATGAGGTCTTAGGGTAACTGGACCAACTATAGGGACTTAATATGCCCTCTTCTGCTTCTAGCTCTGCAAAACCAAGGCAGGTGCACCTAACCCAGTATAAACTATACTTCACACACCAAAGACTGGGTTTAAATAATAGATAAATGGATAGCAAGAAAGTACTGAATGTTAACCACACACTCATTGACTCTCCATTACTACGGGTAGGAACCTTACACAACCGAATGCTAAAAACTTAAGGAATGGTTTTTAAATTATGTGTTTGAATCATAACAACCACAATCAGTATCTGTTGATAAAAAGATAATCATTTAGGCCAGTGCCTCATCCATTGGGAAAGATCTCCTAGAACATGAATGCTACACAGACCAGACAATAGTTGAGATTCCAAGCCATAAACACACATACAATCCCCTTCACTACTTATGAGATATCCTTACATAAACAACAAGATAGACCTATGTCCCATCTAAAGCATCATTTCATCTAATCCTGGATTAGAACTCAAGAATGGATACATATACATAAAACAATATGCAGAGGACTAGAAAGTTTAGAATCTATCTAAGTTGACACAAAGGAGAGATAAGAGTCATGTACTTGTATTAAGTATGAAGAATCCTTAAGTGTAAACAGTCAATCCAAAGGAGTCAAGCTTGCAAATTATAGCTTAGACCTGCAACTTTTTCTCTATCATCAAAAAATACCAAAACAGGTCATTACAACTCAGACTGGGCAAAAGACTCACAACCAGAAGTTTGAAAATCTAACTCCCAATAATCAGAAAATGATCACAAAAATCCCTTTATACCAGGGTTACACTGCAAGCACAATGATCATTTCAAATTCAAAAACACCTAACCCCACTGAGGAGTTAACATAGACAGGATAGGGACCAAGCTGCAGCATGCAAGCACCACCAAACCAGTCAAATCTGGCCACTAAAGCATTCAATTTTGTTACCTCCTATCACAAAAGACTCTCTGCAAGTTCAAATGGTCACATGCACTTCACAGGCTTTAAGTTCCCAAATTGTTTTCCCTTAGTCGCGCAATCGCGCGGTCACAAACCTCACCGCCATAGGAAACGGGCTCCATTTTATGCTTGGTTGCATGATCGCAAGGCACCCAACTCACCCTTGCGATCATGCGACCGCAGACTCCTAGCTGTGGTCGACAGTCGGTCACAAACCCCCTTGCAAAGTCTTCGGCCCCACCACCAGTCAGCGCCCCACCAAAATCGAGCATGTCGGCAAGACCCATGTCATAACTCCGCAACCGCGACGTTTAGACCATTGTCGCATGATCGTATAGCCCAGAAATGGGCTATGCGAACATGCGACAAGCCGCACCCCTTTACCTTGCCGTAACCGCCACTGCCGCCGCTAAGCCTGGCGGTTAGTCACATGATCACATAACCCAGAAACGGGCTATGCGAACATGCGACAACCTGTGAACACTATGTCTCAGCCCTGCTAACAATCTGCCAAATCACCGCCACATGTCACGCCACTATTCGCTGCAACAGCTGAGTCACACCTGCCACAGGACCCACCTGCAAACCCCTTGCCACCTCGGTACACCGGCCAATCAAAAATCAACACCTCATAACACCGAGAAAGTGGTCCCAACCAAACTTAGCGAACTGGCGACAAAGGCTATCGTCAGTTCGCCAAAAACAACCTACCTCCACTAAAAACTTTAGCGATCTTGCGACCACCCTTCATTGAATCGCCAGACAATCTGGAGAACCGCCAAATCTTTTTGTGAATGAGCGAAAAGCCTAAACTTTATCGGCACCGCCAGATCTTTATCCACTCCGCCAAACCTCAGACCCCACCTGCTACCGGGCCCCAGGGACACGTGGCAAGTGGTCGCATGATCGCATAGCCAAAAACTAGGCTATGCAATCATGTGATAGCCAACCCCAGGCTGCCACATCACCGCCTCGGACCACACTCTTTTCCGCCAACGGGCCCCAAGCGACAGATGGCAAGCGGTCGCATGATTGCATAGCCAAAAACTTGGCTATGTGACCATGCGACAACCAATCATAGGTTGCCACATCACCGCCTCCGGGACCACTGTCAAAGAAGCCTTACCCTTTTGGAGGATTGGACGGTTGTCGCAAAAGCGCATAGCCCTGACAAATCCTTCGCACTTTAACGACAACCGTTGATGCTCCACCATGTCAGGACCCTCTGACCAATCTGGAAACCAGGTCCCACCATCCATCGCACCTGCGCACTAAGGCAAAGTAGACCACTAGGCAGCTGAGCAGAACTGGGACCCACATGGACAGGTGGCAAGCGGTCGCATGATCGCATGTCAAAAAAGTCTGACATGTGGCCATGCGACAACCAATCACTTTGCAACTTTGAAGACCCGGGCCCACCATCCAGTCGGACCTGCGCAGTTAAGACAGATGAACAAGGAGTGCCGACAGAAAAGAAGCAATGCAAGGTCGAAAACACACAGGGTTTTCAGTGAAAGATCGAAAACACACAGTTTTCACAATGGTGAATGATCGAAAACACAGGATTTCCGACGGACCGAAAGGTAAGTGCACAAAAGTTGGAAGACATAGGTTGAAAATAATGAGGGTTTTCACACCGACCGAAAACATCATAAATTTTTGAAAACACTGTGGGTTTTCGACACTGTGGCAGATTTTGAAAACATTTCCTGCAGACCTTAAAAATTGAAAAACTTTCAAGACTTTGCAATTCAGCACGTGAAAATTGGACTAGAGCAAGGTGACAACATGAAGAACACAGGGCAGGACATTTTACAAAAACACTTGCAGGGAAGAGGCCATTTTCAAAAGACTTTGCATTGACAGAAAAAAGGTCTAACATATTGCTACATTGAATGTTATTCAATTGAAAAGTTTTCCGATTATATGTATGCCTTTTCATGAGTGGAAGGATCTTGCAATGCTTCTCATTTGAAGAGCATCATATAGTTGGAGCCCATTGTGACTTACAACTTACAATGTGATTCTAAGAGACTTTGAAGCCTATCCAAAGAAATCTTCAGCTCCAATTTCCAAGGTACACTCTCAAGTCTGATTTAAGACTTGTTGTTATGATAAGGAGTAAAAAAAGCCTTTAGATACACTTGGTAAGAAAGTACAATATTGCCAAGACTTTTTGTTATGATAAGGGGTCAACAAAGATTACTTTTAAGGGCTCTGGATAAGCAAGTACAAAGGTGCCAAAGCAAAGCCCCATATTCCCGAAAGAATCAGGACAGTATGTTTTAAGCATTATAAGTTTTATAAAAAAAAATAGGGTGCTCTTCATCATCCCAAATGTTGTCCTAGTTAAGTTCTCTTGTAAATGCTGGTAAAATGATACAGTGTCTAGTATTTAAGTTATTTATGGGCAGTCCAAGTAGGAAATGCATAAACGTAAATAATTATTGGACAACATCAGATGTAGCTAAAAATTAAATGCCCCACAAGATGTAAAACACGATAACATGATGAAGCACCAGATAATTGTGTACGTGCATTGAATATAATTAAAAATATTATTAAAAAAATATAATAAAAAATAATATAAAAATTGCAAATTAATTTCATCGAAATAAAATGCATTATCTTTTCTAGGATTCAGATGTACAATAGCGTTCCCTTGATTAAGATATATTTTAGAGTGTTGCATTTTCGAACTCCCTTCTATGAGAGATTCAAGTGTCTTTTCACGTCAAGTTGCTTGTGAATCCATGCACCAACAGTAGAAATCAGATTGTGAAATATTGAGCAGAGAATCAGGGCTCATTTTCTCTAGGTCTTTGTGCTTCATTCTTGAATACACCACATTCTAGGGAATAAATTCAGTTGCACTGAGGGAAGCATACTGGGAATGCTCCTGATTTCTCATTTGCTTGTAAATACGCATTGCTGCCACACAATCTTCATATGGGTCATGACTACCATTCTGGATCTTATACCTGCCAACACGTACAAATGCACATCTTTTCATTGATGTCAAACTGCATTGGCATATATATTTTAAACCGAATTTCGAAGGCGAACCAATAAACAATTTGCTACTCTATAAAAATCATAAATCCCAAAATACTAGCGACCAGTCACATAAAGATTGAAAAGCTAAGAATTGATTTACACCACACGATTAAATTGACAGACTTTGCTTTCTAACACAATGCCTTTGATATGTGTAGTATAACACTTAAAAAAATCAATTTATCATGGTATATTTCTTATAAACATAACCACCAATGTGAATGAATAAGGTGCCGAATAAATTACCCTAAAAATGATTGAGCCAGATATTTCAGTGAATTGCTGGTTCTATTACTCTTTAGCAGTGGAATGTACTTAGCAGTGTCCCTGAAAAAACAACATTTGTAAATTGTGACCTTATATTCTTTGAACCTCATCAAACCATAAGAAAAAAAAAATCTACTATATATACCTCATAAGATGGGCAGGGTATTCCATTCCCAAGCATTGCAAGTCATGATCTAAGCCATGTCCAACAAGAACCTTGGCTTTTTCCCATTTCGAACGAATTCGCCAAATTTCTTCTCCATTACATAAAATCTGCTGAATTTTTTCTTGCATTTGCTTCAGTGGCATGGCATCCATCAGATGTTCTGGTTTGATGCCACTGATATCATATCTATAAACCACATCCACCATTTTAAATGATAAATTCATAAAGCAATGGCACGCTAAAACAAAAAGAGTAGGTTGGAAACAATTTATTACCTGTAATCTGTGATTGGAATTTGAGGCTTGACATAACAATGGAAAACCACTTTTTCATCCTCATCCACCAAGCAAACTCGTGCACAAATATCTACAGACCCATCCTGACCACCACCCACCATCTCGCAATCCATTGCAATGGCAGAAATATTTCCCTTATTTGAACTTTCACCGTGAATCTGTTCCTTTTCTGCTTGGACACTTTTATTCACTGAGGAAATCCTTAGCCCAGAAATCTGCATGGATGTAAACTTCTAAAACAAACATTCTTTTGTTGAAAATGATTGGTAAGAGGACATTAGGGCATTCTTCAGGAATGGAAAAAATAGTGCCAGTTATATATTTTTAGCTCCTGCCTTTGTAAGAAAACAGTGGTTAAACTTTGGAATTAAAAAAACAGAGCTTCAAATTCATTAAGAGCTTACAGGAGGGAATGGTGGCAGGGATTGACAAGCTGCTCGATGATACTTTAGTTGTTCTGCACTGGGGAAAATTTTGAGACAGAGGTTGCATCCCCTTTCATTGAATTGCTTTTTACACTCAACTTTGGGTAATGGACCTAATCAAGATCAGTTCAGAACCATAGTATAAAATAATTATAAATTAGAATTAGTGATTATGCGATATATGCTGCTAAAGTTAAAAGACCTTAATCTTTTGACATGATGCATAGGTGCTTTATAAGCCCCACATTCAAGGATGTCCAAAGAGCTTACACTAAATTCTAGTTTTTACCCATGTGGTTATCGTTCACAGCGAGAAAGAACAAAATAAAGATAACATGATAAGAATAAGATGGAAAGGAAAATACCAATCAAATGTTCCCTCAGTGAGTCATAGAATCTGCAATGCTTTTTACAAATAGCACAGATTGGTTCATGTGGAGAATGATAAGAAAGTTTCATGTGCTCAACAAGATGTTCCACTTTGTTAAATTGTCTGAAGCACGCTGCACATTTATGCCTGCAGATTAACGATAACATGATCTCTATAAGTACTTAATATTCTCACTTCAACATTGAATTATTTATTTACTAATTAAAAAATCGCCAAATAAAGGCTCATTTTTAAAGTAAAATTAAAAGATATATTAATACTTAAAGACTTATTAGTCAAGCATGTGGATTTTATATTTTTTAAAATTTAATGTGATAATTTGAAATCATTCTAAATTTTTAACAATTATTTGTCTGAGAAGGCCCTTGTTTATAACTAAGATTTTATTTCCACATCATCATGCTTTTTGTGGAGGTATCTAAAAAGACACAAGAACAAAGTAGTTTCCTAGTTGTACATTATGTTATAATTATTATACATTAAGTCATATCATTCTGATACCCTAAAGTAACATTAAATGATTTGTTGCTTTTTAGATCAGAAGAATACATTTCACTCAGTTTTAAGTACTCATGATCAACACTAAGAATATTAAATCAACTATTACTAATATACTATTAAAATAATTAAATATTAAATCAACAAAAGCTATCACACTATTAAAGCATGTTCAATTACTAGATCTACATTAGTATTATATTAAGATTAAGATAGCACAAACAAAAACTACTGCACACTATTAGAAAGTTGTTCAACTACTAGATCAACATAAATTTTTTATTGACATTAAGATATCACAACTACTAAACTCATGTTAATATAATTAACATCAAGATAACGAGTGATCTAATCAACATAAGAACACAGAAACAAACTCCAGTAGTAAATCATTTGTACCTCAGCGATTCAGCTGACTCCTGAGCGCGGTCCATGAGATTCACTGCTCTTTTGATATGGAGATTGGAGGAATGTGAGCTTTTTTATAGCCCATTCTCAAATCATGCTGACCGCCATTAAAATTATTGTCATTCCTCTCCCATCTCTTTCCTGAATTCAACAGCAAGAATCCTGCTTTTTTCACACAGAGAATAGTCAAATAGTTCATGATAAAATAATCTCACTGAAGTGTTTTGTGACCATACAATTTAGATACGAATTCTGGAATGGTCCATTGTCCCACTTATGCTCAGACGCCAAGCTTAAGAGAAAATAATAGAATCCTCAACATAGAAATTAGATTTCCTTATAAAAACCATAATCCCATTGGCATGGTAGATACAGTTCAGCTAAATAAACTGCGGAGCTTCCCATTCTCCTGGTAATAAAAAAGTAAGTAAATGTTCTCACAATCTGATACGTCAGGAAAGTGAAGAGTCCACTACTGAAAGCGATGTGCTCGGTGCTCATGGACTAACACGTGGCAGGAGCTTTCATTTCCCACAAATGTTCTCTTCAAAGGTAGCTTTCCAGAAAGGATGAGGTCAACTTACACTCTCGACAGGCCTATTCCATAATGGTTAGATACTCCTTGTCAAAGAAATTGTCATCAGTATATGCCAGTATATGCTACCATGTGATACTTTGACCTCAAATTTGCTGGTAGGGAGCTTTTTTAATGGAATAAGCTCATCAAATTATATTATTATCAATTTAAAAAGTACATGGAAATAAATGGGAAGAAAAAATAGTGAAAATCATTTCTCTAACATAAACAAGAGCTAACATAGAGTCATATGGGTGGCGCCCAAAAACTATTAACTAAAGCTAAAACAGAGTTGAATATGCGCTAAGCCAGGCCAAGCCCAAAAAGAAACACCCTCAAGCCACAAGAGCAAGGGCAGAAGAGGGTCTGGTTCATCCTTCTTTCCCAGCCTGTTTCGTGTGCTGGCTCTGGGTCTAGCAGTGTCCAAAAGAAAAATATATTCAATCTAACAACTTCAATCTATTTGTTTTTTTAATCAATGCACAAGTTTTATTTATTTACTTGAATATTAAGATCTTTTCTATATTATTAGGTTTATGTCATGAACTCTAAGCAAGATCAATTTTTTAACTAATGATTAAAATTATTTATTTTATACCATATTTAATATTTTTCTAAAAGATTATTCGAAAGTGTGTAATATTCTAGTGGTATCATGTAATATTTTCTATAAATAATTAGAAAACGTACAAATTTTACCTATTTTCATTAGACAAAATATTCTCTTATTGCTAGAAAAAAATGTAAAGAGTAAATCGAAGGACTTGTAGCCTATAAACTCTCTAGAAACACTATAAACTATTTGATAGATTCAAATGTCTTAACTCAAATCTAAAATAAATAAATAAAATATTCATTTTTTAAGACAAATTTTTAGTCCAAACTTCCTTATATTTTTCGTTATTATCAAATTTGTAAAATTTCTTTATTTTTCATTCCAATTATAAATCAAAGTATTCTTTTATATTTGTTTAAAATATAACATTTATAATTACAATAAAATATATTTCAAACTATTAAAATGTACTCAATTAACAATTAAAAAGTGAACTATTATTTTAATAAAACATAAAAGTATTACAACTTTCTAACCCTAATGTTAAATTTAAAAATCTAAACATTATATTATAATTTATGATATAAAATTAATAATTTTATTATTTTGATTTGTACATAAAATAATTAGATTTGTTCACTATTAACCTTATATAAATAATAGTTATATATAATATTTAAATTAAATAAAAAAACATTTATAGATTTTTATGACAAATTTGTACTAATTAATCATATTAAATAATAAGAAATAATATTTCTTTATAAATATTAAAATATTTAGTTCATATTTATTTAATAAAATATTAGATAATGAAATTTAACAAGAAACATTCTAGGCCTTTGATATTATGTAAATTCAAACCAGAATTCATGGAATGGGCGATTAAGGGCCTAAAGAGATACTCGTCGTCTCTACTTGTAGATAGTAGTTATCAAAGTAGAAAAGTCAAATAAATAAATTATAAAATTAATTAGTATTAGAGTGACTAATATGTTGGTAAGTAGGATTACCATAATAAAAAAATATGTTGATTTATAGGAGATATTTTTTACAACTTAAATTGTGATATTGCTATGAGGATTCAACTTTGTAGTTTTTCAATTGAATTTTAATAGCACTATCACAATTTGACTTACCGTGAAAAATACTAGGATGAGTTTGACTCAAGAAAACTACATAGTTGAGTCCTAATAGCAATATCAAAATTTGACTTGTTGTCGAAAATATCTTCTACTTTTCAGTTGTTGAGCTTAAGGGGATTTCTAATGAATGGTTCATAAGGCACAATGCTTGTTGAATGTTTTTCAAACGGGGTTACAAGTAGAGTGGGCTTAACCATGGAGCAAACCACATAGTTAAGCGCACTCAAGTTGGAGTAGCACTGAGATGAGTTTGACTCAAAAAGACTACACAGTTGAATCCTGATAGCAATATCAAAATTTGACTTGCTGTGGAAAATATCTATTTATTAGTTGATGATCTTAAGGGGCTTTCTAGATGAATGGTTCATAAGGAAAATTATTTGGTGAAGGTTTCGCAAATGGGGTTGCAAGCAAAGTGAGCTTAACCATAGGGGAAACCTCATAGTTAACCGAAGTCAAGATGGAGTAGTACTCTGATGGGTGACCTCTTGGGAAGTCCCAATGGTTTGACTCTATGAGCATCACCTAGATGTAATGCGTTCTTAGTGTTCCATTTATTCTCATGAGAGATGGGTTCTTGTGAGCCACTACTCATGAATCATGGGTCAATGAGTTTGACTCAAAAAAAACTACACAATTGAATCAAAATAGAAATATCATACAAGTGCTCTCTCTTTTAGAATGCTCTTAGATAAGGAAGTTAGAAAGAGGGCAAGTAGCAATTTTTGGCTAAATGAGAGGAAAACCAGAGCTTACACAAAAGTCATGGTAGGGGAAAGGTTAAGAAGGGAGCCGGAGTGCGATAGTGAGAAATGGAAGAAGTGAATGAAAGTCTGGAATGCCTTACAAAAAGGGGATATCACAAATTTTATTGAAAGACTCCATGGTTGCAAGAAGGATATCACTAAAATATTTGTCAATACCTGGAATGAAGGGATGGTGGAGGTTGAGGGAAGGTTATTTACTATCATAGAGGAAGTTATATCAATGGTCACCAGCATTTCCATCACCAAAAATAAATTCTACAGAGACCAAGAACTTTTAGACATTGCTGTCAAAAAGTTTGCGAGGGATGGCAAGGAGATGGAAGCCATAGTTAAGTCGGGCACCTACTACCTTCTTGGGAGCTTGAAGATGCTTCGACAATATGTTTTGAAGGCCCTCATCTTGTATGTCACCCTGGACACTAGGTTTGACAGAATCCTCACCTATCATTTTGTCTTGCTGAATCATTTTAGGCATGGTATTAAGATTTCCATTCCTTTTTATCTCTTCTCTTCTATAAACAAGAATATCAATGGTTTTAGAGAAAAGAAAATTGCTAATCTCACCTTGCATGAAGGATTTCTTCTACTGATCTATGAATTCTTTAAAGCCCAAATCCTAGGCAAGGAAATTGAGGATAGCAAAGTTAAAAGTGAGGACTCTAGGTCGGATTATGTTCCTTCAGGCACTTCTATTGGAAATCCTTCGGATGACAGTGAGGAAGTCAAAAATAAGAAACAGAACAAGGGATCCCCTTCCAAGAAGCATCCCCTGAAAGCCGTCAAAATTGAAAAACCCTCAAAAAAGTAGGATAGGAAGGAGGTTCACTTGGATGAATAGTACAATGACAAGAAGGAAGAAATGGATACGGAAGATGATGAGAGTAATCCCAAAATGGAAGCTGCAAACATGCAGGAACAGGTCAAAGAGGAAATCCCCAAATCAGTGCAGGACTTCTTGGGTCATCTGTCTATTGATATTACTATAAGTGAGGAAAAATCCCGCCCTCCTTAGTCCCAAATCGGCACCAATATTAATAATCACGACCCTGTTTCCGAAGACTATAATGATGAGTAGGGTACTAACCAATCACCTATAAGGATAGATGATACTGAAGATGCCTCAGGGGGGAGTATAACAGTCAGGATACCAGGAAAGGCAAAAAGGTTTGGAGAAATTTCAACATCAACACAGTGCAAATGGGAATAATCAGGGAGGTCGTTTACCCACAAATTCTAGAGGACAATGAAGGAAAAGTCCACAAGGAAGAGTTGATTGACCCTGCACTGGTTGTTTTAAGTGATAAAGCTAGGGAAATGGATATGGATTTCCTCAACAACACCAAGAACATCACACTGGATCAGTTTAGATCTTTCAAATGGCTCTACCATAAGATTGAGGACCTCAAAGATAAAATTTAGAGCTCAAACAACAAGGAACACACCACAAAGAGAAAGCTAAGCCTGGAAACCAGGGTCCAACACCTGGAATCCAAAATGATAAGCCTTGAAAATACCCTAAAGGGAATTGCCGAGAAAAATTTCAACATCCTCAAAATGTCCAATGAGAACCTGAAGGTGTTAATCAAAAAAATGGAAGAAAATATGGAAACCACGGTTGTTAATAGGACAAGGGAGGATGAGAAGGAGCCTGCTGAAGGACTAGGAAAAAGAACCAAGGAAAGAATTAGGAAAAAGAAGGAGAAAATCGATCCCCAAGGATCCCAAGTTCAGAACGTGAAAGACATTGTTCAAGTGATGGAGGCCCTCGAAAGCAATGCAGTTGTCATGCTTATGAGCTTGGCATAACATTCTGGTGCCTTTCTTCTTTGCCTTGTTCTGACTGTTTCTTTGTTTTTTCTTGTTCGACCCTGTAGTGGCTTGTTCTATGGTTCTCTGAACTATTATACACTGTTTTATTTTCATGCTTATTTTTTTCTTACTCTATTGTGGGTTTCAGGATCCCTGTAAAACTTGTTTTACTTAATCAAAAACTTGTAAGTTACTAATCTATTTTTTAAATTATTTTAAATAATAAAATATTATAGAAAGTTACTTAAGTAAAGTGAGGCTTTCTAAACAAGCTATGGAGATCATATTTAAATCATTTGAACATTAAAATATTATAAAAAGTTATTTAAGTAAAGTGAGGGTTTCTAAACAAGCTATGGAGATCATATTTAAATCATTTGAACATTATCCAACTAATCTATATAAATCATGGTAAAAAATAGTTGCATCATTAATAGTAATTCGGAAATTTGTCAATAGTTCATTTCTCACATCACATCTGGTCATTATTATTTAGTTTAAGAGTCATTTTCGTTTACTTTATGTTTATTTAAAAATAATTTTATTTATTTTAATTCATTTTATTTTACTTTAAAATTATCGAATTATTTTTCTCTTTTTATCTAGTTAAGAATGATTTGATTTACTAAAGAATTATTTATTTAATTAATATAAACTAAACTTTATTTTAGATCATTCTAGTTATATTTTATTTTTTATTTATTCAAAAAGAATATATTGATTATATTTATTTTTTCAAAAGAATGTTGTTCATTAATAATTTTTTTAACACATTCATATTATTATAGCTCATTTCTTTTATTCCTAGATGAATGTACACATCTAAATTTAATTTAGGTAGAGTGTGTGATAAAAGTTAAGACATGAAAATAATTGAAACTAGAAAGTAACCTAATTTAGATCTTTAAGTCTACATAATAGACAACTATCTTTTAGCCAACAAGAAAAAAATAAAGTAAACAATGAAAATGAGAATACAATGTCTAGAATAAACTCATAAATGAAAATAATACATGAAATATATAGAAAATAGACACACAATATGTTTTTTTAAGATTAATAACTAAAACCAATATGAAATATTACTTCTTTGAAATGAATTGGGAATCAAGCTTGAATTACTAACCCCCTCCCCCACCCAAAAACAAAGTGGGGTAACTACTCCTACTAGTGTGGAAACCAAAAACAGTGGTAGAGCCCATACTAGACCGATATGCAAGGGGCACAAAATTGTAAAAGTTGATAAGCAGGAAACAAAATGTGAAAACAAGAATAAATAGAGTATGCAAGATTTATCGTGGTTTGGCAAATTTTCCTACATCCACACTGAGCAGGAGAATATTTTATTAAACATAGAAAAGTCACTTTACAAGTTACAATAGAGATACAATAATAAAGAGCTCCAAGGAGACTCTTGCATAGCCCGAGAGGAAATCTGAACAGACAAAGTCTCTTGGATGGAAAGCTGAGATGGTTGGGCTTTATACCCCCAACAATATCCCACTTGAAGACCAACCACTATTGTAACAAACTATTCCCCTACTCTAATCCTTGCTATCACATGCTAGAAATGTCGAGAGAAGCTCGGAAAAACTCAAACTTCTCTCATGTAACAACCTTTGTGAGAGCATCAGCTGGATTCACCTTTGTGTCGATCTTCACAACTTGAAGTTTTTCTTCTTCAAGCATATGCCAAATGTAATGATAACGCAAGTCAATGTGCTTAGAGTGTTGCTGAGATGTATGATGTTTTCTCATGACTATAGCACTACTATTGTCACAAAAAAGATTAAAATCTGACTGTTTCAGGCCAAATTCCTTATACAAAATCTGCAACCATACCATCTCTTTTTCTCCCTTGGAGAGAGCCATGTATTCAGCTTCAGAAGATGATTGTGCAACCGAATGTTGCTATCTAGAACCCCAACTGATTGCTGCCCCAGTAAATGTGAAGACATAACCTGAAGTAGACCTCTGCTTGTCTAAATCTCCACCAAGATCCAAATCTACAAATCCTTGCAATGCTGGCTTATCTTTCCCAAAGCATAAGGAAAGATCAGAAGTACCTTTAAGGTACAAAAGAATCCATTTAACCACCTTTCAATGAGGCTTGCTAGGATTACTGATAAAATGGCTTACTACTCCCACTGCATGAGAAATATCCGGGTGAGTAGAAATCATAGCATACATAATGCTTCCAACTGCTGAAGTATAAGGGACTCCCACCATGAATTATTTATCCTCTTGTTTTATGGGACACATTTCAACAATCAACCGAAAATGAGATGCTAAAGGAACAAAAACTGGTTTGGCTTCCAACATGCCAAATCTGTCCAAAACCTTGTCAATGTATTGCTTTTGAGATAACCAAAGTTTCCTCTTGGATCTATCCCATGAGATGGTCATCCCAAGTATCCTCTTGGCTGTGTCCAGATCTTTCATCACAAATCTACTGGCCAAGTACTTCTTCAATTCTCGAACAATCTTCATACTAGTCCCAGATACTAACATATCATCCACATAAAGTAAGAGAATTATAAATTCACCGGTGGGCAACCATTTGTAATAAACACATGGATCGATCTCCGAACATATGAACTTGTGCTCAATCATAAACTGATCAAATTTCTTGTACCATTTCCTTGGGGCCTACTTAAGTCCATACAAACTTCTCTTCAATCTGCAATAGAGGTGCTCCTTCCCCTTTTTCACAAAACCTTCCAGCTGCATCATATAAAGTTCTTCATCTACATCACCATGTAATAACACAATCTTGACATCCAATTGCTCAAGCTTAAGATCCCATGCAGCAACCAAATCTAGAATAGCTCTAATAGTTATCATCTTGACTACTGGGGAAAGAATCTCATTGAAGTCTATACCATGTTGCTGTCCATACCCTTTGACCACTAATCTAGCATGATAACAAACCTTTCTTCCATCTTCTTCCTTAATTTTCTAAACCCATTTATTCTTGAGAGCTTGTCTATTTGGTGGCAAGGCTACCAAATCCCAAGTTTGATTCATTTCCAATGAATCCATTTCTTCCCTCATGGCCTCTTGCCATTTCTACGAGTCTGGAGCTCTACAAGAAGCCTTGTAATTTGCAAGCTCCACTTGATTAGACACTAGTAAAGACGGTTCTGCCTCCTCTGAAACCAGTAACTCATAATAAAAGAATTTTGATGGAATTTTTCTCTATCTAGAGGACCTTCACAGTTCAGGATTTTGTCTTGGTTCAATGCTATGTTCTGTTTGTGAAAAAGCAATGTCTCTCTTATTTTTATCAGAGATCTGAGATTGTCTATGTTCTGCATTGTCTTTGTTTTGCAGTTGAAATGACTATGGAACATCCACCATAGGAGATGAATTCATGAGTCCAGTAGGCAAATATAGATGGGAAGATACCCCCAATTCTTCAGCTATGTTCTGTCACCAAACCTTAGCATTATTGTTATTGTCAACTGCAGTCTCAACAATTTCAATTTCTTGGTTGTTCACAACACACCCAACATTTTCCATCACAACTTTCCATGGATGTTCAAACGCAACACCATGTGATGTATTTTTACCTATGGCAATACTATGTCCACTCACCAATGCGGGGCTATCTTCCAACACAGCTTGTGGGTTGTCTTCCAACTCAGTATGTTGTGGAAAGACTGAATTATTTGTTCCTAGCACATCAGAGATCTTCTCTACATTATGTGGTTTGATTCCCCATGAATGAAGACCCACATCCCTATTGTTCAACGCAGATATGGGTTGTTAAATCCCTTTTTCATTATCGATATCTGTGTCTTGCCTAACAGTGAAATCACTGTCACTTGAATTAGATGTCACAGTGATTGGTGAATATAAATTTCCAGTCGAAATGAACTGCTGACTACCAGCATTTTGCATCTTTGAGACATTTTTTTAAAAAACAATTATGGGCACATATTCTTCCTCTGATATTGAGTGTGGATGTTGACCTAGAAATTTCTGCTCATGGAAGACAACATCTCTGCTTCGAATGATTTTATTCTCCTCTAGATCCCAAATACTAAACCCATACTTTTGTGTTACACAATCTCATAAGAAAAATATATTCTCGATGTATATTATGTTCTTGGATTGCAACACAATCTCATAAGAATTGGGAAGCTAGTACAAAAAGGATATAGAATACATTTTGAAAATGGTGAATGTGTGATCCTAGATAAGAAACCAAGCAATAGGATAATTGCAAAAGTTGAAATGATCCAAAATAGGATGTTCCCACTCAGGATTCAAAGTGAATTGTTTTAAGAGCCGCAAGGTTTACAAAAGCTTATTGAATCAGCTTCAAAAGTTTCATATAAAAATGAATCTTGGCTATGGCATTTAAGGTTTGGTCATTTGAACTTCAAAGGATTACAACTGTTATATAAGAAAAGAAGGGTACATGGATTGCCACCAATAGAGCCACATAAGACAACATGTGAGAGTTATATAAATTGGCAAAGCAACATAGAGAAAAATTTACAGTTGGGGATTCTTATAGAGTAAAACATCCACTTGAGATAGTGCATTCAAATCTTTGTGGACCAATGCAAACTCCATCTATGAGTGGAAAGCTTTATTTCTTGAAATTTATTGATGATTTCAACAGAAAAGTTAGGGTATATTTTCTAAAATATAAATCAGATGTATTTGTTTTATTTAAAGAGTTTAAGATAAAAGTTGAGAAAGAAAGTGGATACTACATCAAGGCATTGAGAACCAATCAAGGTGGAGAATACATATCAAATGATTTTTCAGCATTTTTTTAAATAAAATGGTATAAAGAAACAATTTACAACAAGATACACTCCACAACAAAATGGAGTAGTAGAGAAAAAATAGAACAATTATAGAAATGACACGAAGTCTATTTAAAGAAAAACATCTACCAAATGAGTATTGGGCTGAAGCAGTTGCATGTTCAACATATATACTAAATAGATGCCGAACAAAAGCTGTGACAAATAAAACACCAGAAGAAGCTTGGAGAAAAAGAAAGACCTAAAGAATTGATAGTATTTGGTTGTATGGCATACTCATTGGTACCTAAATAATTGAGACAAAAACTAGATGATAGAGGAGAAAAGTGCATATTTGTGGGATATAGTGAACAATCCAAAGCATATAGGCTATACAATCCTATCAAAAAGAAGCTAATAATAAGTTGTGATGTTGAGTTTATTGAAGATGGAGCATGGGATGGAAGCATAGATAAAAAAACTAAAGTTGCAACTAGTGTTCCACAAGAGAATGAAACTCAAGTTGTGAATCCTACTACACAATCAAATGTTCATAAAACACCTAGTAGGGGACCCACCATTCAAAATACTACTACTCCAGCAAGTAATAACATTGGTGAGTCTTCTAATCCAACACTTGCATCACTAAGATCAAATTCTATAAATATTTCAAAGAAGACACGAAGTCTTAAGGACATATATGATGAACTTCAAGAGGTTAAAAATGATGATTTATGAACTAATTTTTCTTTCTTAACACAAGCTAATACAATTTATTTTGAAGAAGCTATTAAAGATGACAAATGGGTTGCAGTCATGAATGAAGAAATTTAGTCAATAGAAAAGAATGAAATTTGGGACCTAGTAGAGCTTCCTAAAGGCAAGGATGTGATTGGAGTTAAGTGGATTTACAAGACAAAATATGATGCTAATGGAAAAGTAGAAAAGCACAAGGCAAGACTAGTAGCTAAAGGCTTCACACAACAACTAGGCATAGACTACAATGAAACATTCACACACGTGGCAATATTGGATACCATTAGAATGGTCTTATCAATAGCAACTCAAAATAATTAGAGGGTTTATCAAATGGACATGAAATCAAAATTTTTTAATGACATTTTAGAGGAAGAAGTGTATATAAAATAGCCACCTAGATATGAAGTTTTGGGAGAAGAACATAAGGTATACAAGCTCAAAAAGACATTATATGGTTTAAAACAAGCTCCTAGAGTTTGGTACAACATGATAGATTCTTATTTTGGGAACAATAGTTTTAACAAGTGTGGTAATGAACCAACCTTGTATGTTAAAATGAATGATGAAGGAGAAATCTTGATAGTTTGTTTGTCTGTAGATGATTTGATATTCACAGGTAATATGCCAATTAACACATTCAAGGCAGCCATGAAAAGTGAATTTGATATGACTAATTTAGGGCTCATGAGATATTTTATTGGGATAGAAGTAAGGCAAAATGAGGAAGACATCTTTATATGTCAAAGTAAGCCTGATAATGATTTTGTAAAGAGATTTAAGATGACAAAAGTGATTCCATCCCCTACACCAGTTGCATTGGGTTTAAAACTTAGCAAGAATGATGGAAGTCCTAATGTTGATGCAACCTTATTCAAAAGATTAGTTGTCAGTCTCATTTATCTAACTGCCACAAGACCAGATATAATGCATGGAGTTAGTCTTATTTCTATATTTATGGACAAACCAAAAGAAACTCATTCAAAAGATGGAAAAATAATTTGGCAGTATATAGCTAGAACAAAGAACTTTGGGATGTATGCACCTTTAGATGAGTATAAGTTGATTGGATATACAGATAGTGACTGGGGAGGTAGCTTGGATGAGAAAAGAAGTACTTCAGGATATATTTTTCAGCTAGGATCAACAACTATCTCTTGGGCATCAAAGAAACAACCAATTGTAACACTCTCATCAGCTGAAGTGGAATATGTTGCAATGACATTAGCAGCTTGCCAAACAATGTGGATTAGAGGAGTACTTTTAGATTTGCAACATCCACAAGAAGAACCTACAAAAATATATTGTGATAATAATTCAACAATTGCTTTGTCTAAAAATCATGTCTTTCATAAATGTACCAAGCATATTGATATAAGATTTCACTATATTCAAGAATTGGTGAACAATGGTGTCATTCATCTTGTGTTTTCCAGGTCTAAAGAACAACTGGAAGATATATATATATATATATATATTTTTAATCGATAAGGGGCCGAGGTCGAATATTATATTAAAATATTAAAATATACCAGAGCATAGATCAGACTATTGAGATTCAACATACACACGTCATTCCCTTGATGGTTGTCGCATGATCACATAGTTTGAAAATGGCTTATGCGAACATGCGACACCCCATAAACCTACACCACCATTACCTGCCCTTGGGTATGGGACCGTTGCATCTAATTGGACGGTGGGCGCATGATCACATGGGGAGAGAAGATTCCATGTGATCACATGTCAGCTGTCGATCAAAATGTCTAACCCCAACCCCGCTGACAACACTCCACCACATATTTTCCTTATCGGACGGTGGGCACGACAATCCCATACCAGCTTAGCCAATCCCCACCTGACACCTCGATGATGAATCATCACGTGGTCCCACTGCAGACAAACCAACGGCGTCTAATCGGATGGAGGGTGCATGATCGCATGGGGAGAGAATATTCCATGCGATCACATGCCAGCCGTCAATCAAAATCTCTAATACAAGCCCCGCTGACAACACTCCACCTCTTAATTTCCTTCGGCCAATAGGGGTGCTCCATTTATGCATACATGTCACCATGGACCCATAGTTTGAAACCCTACACTGCAAAAAAGAATCAACGGCCGGCATGATTTCGCATAGCTCTGACAAATCCCTTGCACTTTAGCGACCACCATTGATGCTCTGACATGTGAAGACCATCCAACTTATCTGGAAACCAGGGCCCACCCTTGAGCTTTGGTAGTAAAGGCAAACTCCCATTCGCTGGATAGACTTTCTTCATTCCCTGGCCTAGTGACTACTAACATGATAAAAAATTGGGCCCCACACAATCACAGTAGTGCACATAGGAATTACTGGTGTCAGGATTTAACTACGTAGAGGCGAACGACCGAAAACAACCAAGGTTTTTGATGCTTAGAAGAAAACTCCAACAGCATCTAATCGGATGGTGGGTGCATGATCGCATGGGGATAGAATATTCCATGTGATCACATGCCAACCATCGATCAAAATCTCTAACGCAAGCCCCATTGACAACACTCCACCTCTTTATTTCCTTTGGCCAATAGGGGTGCGCCATTTATGCATACATGTCACCATGGACCCACAGTTTGAAACCCTTCACCACAAATAAGAATCAACGGCCGGTGTGATTTCACATAGCTTTGACAAATCCCTTGCGCATTAGCGACCATCATTGATGCTCTGACATGTGAAGACCGTCTGACTTGTCCGAAAACTAGGCCCCACCCATGAGCTTTGGTAGTAAAGGCAAACTCCCATTCACTGGATAGACTTTCTTCATTCCCGAAACTAGCAACGACTAACATGATAAAAAATTGGGTCCCACACCATCGCAGCAGCGCACATAGGAATTGCTGGTGTCAAAGATTTAATTGCGCAGACGCGCATGACCGAAAACAACCAAGGTTTTCGACGCTAGAAGATAACTCCAATGGCATCTAATCAGATGGTGGGCGCATGATTGCATGGGGGGAGAATATTCCATGCAATCACATGCCAGCCATCGATCAACATCTCTAACGCAAGCCCCACTGACAACACTCCACCTCTTTATTTCCTTCGGCCAATAGGGGTGCGCCATTTATGCATACATGTCACCATGGACCCACAGTTTGAAACCCTACACTGCAAAGAAGAATCAATGGCCAGTGTGATTTCACATAGCTCTGACAAATCCCTTGTGCTTTAGTGACCACCGTTGATGCTCTAACATGTGAAGATCATCTGACTTGTCCGGAAACTAGGCCCCACCCTTGAGCTTTGTCAGTAAAGGCAAACTCCCATTCACTGGATAGACTTTCTTCATTCCCTGACCTAGCGATGACTAACATGATAAAAAATTGGGCCCCACACAATCGCAGCATCACACATAGGAATTGTTGGTGTCAAAGATTTAACTGCGCAGAGGCAAACGTCCGAAAACAACCAAGGTTTTTGACGCTAGAAGATAACTCCAACGGCATCTAATCGGATGGTGGGTGCATGATCACATGGGGAGAGAATATTCCATGTGATCACACACCAGCCGTCAATCAAAATCTCTAACGCAAGCCCCGCTGACAACACTCCACCTATTTATTTCCTTCGGCCAATAGGGGTGCACCATTTATGCATACATGTCACCATGGGCCCACAGTTTGAAACCCTACACCGCAAAGAAGAATTTGTGGCCAGTGTGATTTCGCATAGCTCTAACAAATCCCTTGCGCTTTAGTGACCACCATTGATGCTCTGACATGTGAAGACCGTGTGACTTATCTGAAAACCAGGCCCTACCCTTGAGCTTTGGCAGTAAAGGCAAACTCCCATTCGCTGGATAGACTTTCTTCATTCCTTGACCTAGCGACAATTAACATGATAAAAATTGGGCCCCACACAATCGCAGCAGTGCACAAAGGATTTGCTGGTGTCAGAGATTTAACTGCGCAGAGGTGAACGATCGAAAACAACCAAGTTTTTTGACACTAGAAGATAACTCATGTCCAGATGCCGGCACTCTTCGGTGTACAATAGGTATCTGCTCTTCTTGTCCTAATCCAACTCCTCATTTAATGTTCTAAACTCCTACACTCGCTATGCGCTATGAGAAAAGATGTCTGTCTTATCACCACAAGGAGCCATTCTGTCAACTTCTAAGGCAAAAATATATCAGGACCTGATTTGACCATTTTGGTTTAGTGGTTAGATTGAAAGAGCTCCATTGAAACTCTGCTGACATCGGATAGAATTTTCAAATTTGTTCCTCTAGTTGCTAGGTCAGCCAGCTCATCCACTTTAGTGTTTCCTTCTCTGAAAGTATGGTTAATGGTTTTCGATTCAAAATTATCCATTAACTATAAGATTACCTCTAAAACTGCCATAAGATGCCAATTTGGGGTTGATCTAACTTTGATTGCATTGATGGTAATCAGTGAGTCTCCCTCAATTTCAAGCTTTGAGATCCCTACTTCTTGAGCTAGTATCAATCCAGACAATAGTGCTTTAAATTCTACCATATTGTTGGTGTCTTTGGGTAATGGTATGTCTTGTTTGGCAATCACATTCCCAGTTGTAGAGCGTATGATGCATCCCACTCCTGAGGGGCCTGGGTTACCTTTAGAAGCTCCATCAAAATTTAATTTGTACCATCCAATTGGGGGGGGTTTCCAGACACATGCCTTCCTTAGTTCTTGATTTCTTCTATTTCCTCTGCCTATGGTGATTGGAGTTTTTAACCCAAACCAATTTTTTGTCATCTGATCATCCCAACTGGTAAAGAATTTGTGTTGTGCTAATTGAGTTTGGATCCGAGAGTTCATTACCTCAACTATGGATGCCTCCAATTTGTTAATTATAGTTTCAAATTTCAAAAATTTATCCTAGAATAATCTTCTATTCCTTTCTTTCCAAATCTCCCAAATTAGAATTGATGGAGAGATCATCCATAGATTACTGAATAAACTTCCTCCCATGATATGTGGCCATGATATCAAAAGTTGGAGTAAATTATTTGGGGGGGCTGATGACCATCCTAATCTTGAATAAAGCCAGTACCAACAATCTTTAGCAAAGGGACAAGATAATAATAGATGATTTATGTCCTCTTCATTCTTGAGACACATAATGCATCTGGATGGACCTTGATATCCCATCTTAATAAATTTATCTGCAGTTGAAATTCTACCCTGGGATGCCGCCCACATAAATAACCCAGCTTTTGGTAGTCCAACCTTGTTCCAACATAATTGTGCTGGGATCTCTTCTATTTTGGATGTGAATGATTTGGCTATTAGATTGTAACCCTCTTTGACACTGTAGGATCCTGATTTTGCCCCATTCCAAATGATTTCATCTTTTCCTTGTTTGAGATGAAAGGGCCTATCTTTGATTAATGTTTTGAGCTTATCTACCTCTCTTATATCTAATTGAAGTGATGAGAAGTCTTTCCACTCCCAAGAACCATCTATAGCAGCAGAGGACGAAGGGATGATATAGTCACTGAGATATGGTCCCCAGGATGAAGTGCAAATATGGCTGATCTAATTGGGGCCTAACTATGAATTGATGGTTGGATGTCCATCCCAAGAGTCTTCCTAGAATCTCGCTTCCTTTCCATCTTTGATATTCCAAGATATGTTATTGTCAATAATATGTCTTGACTTAGCTATGAAGTTCCATATTCTCGAGCCTTTTGGGAACTCTTTAATTCTGACTATATCTTCCTTGTTAAAGTTGCCTAAATATTTAGCTCTGAGAATTCTAGTCCATTTGAGATCCTGATTATTCATTGTTTTCCAATAAATCTTTGCACCTAGAGCTTGGTTCTGCCATAATTGATTTTTAATGCCAGTGCCACCTGAAGATTTCAGTTTACATATTTTATCCCATGAGATTAATGCAAATTTCCTCTTAGTATCTATACCCTGCCAAAAAAATTTCCTAAGTTTCTTCACCATATCCATATATCCCTCTGTGGTAAGTGAAAGGCAAGACATTAGATATATTGGTATTGCTGACAATGTTGCTTTGATCATGACTAATCTCCCAGCCCAAGATAGCCATCTGGTTTTCCAATTATCCATCTTCCTGTCCATCTTTTCATTGAGAGGTTTCCAAACTGATGCTGTTCTGAGTGATTTGTCAATTGGGATGCCTAGGTATGGACATGGGAGAGAGCCTGATTTACATTCCAAAATTTTTACAATTTTCTGTTGGATTTTCTTTTTTGTGTGGAAAAAGAAGACCACTGATTTCTCTTTATTGACTAGTTCCCCTGAAGCTTGTCCATAGTGATCTAGTATCTTGGAAATCTACTTAGCTTCCTCAATACTCCCCTGACCCATGAGAATAATGTCATCTGCAAATTTTTGATGAGTAACTAGTCGAATGGATGAGGATATTGTAATGCCATTGATTAGGTTTTGATCTTGCAAACTGATCGTACTTCTCCCTAATGCCTCAGCCATAATTATGTATAAAAATGGTGATAATGGATCTCCTTGTCTAATGCCATTAGAGCCTTCAAAGAAGCCTTGTGGTGATCCATTCACCAAGATAGAGAATTTAGGAGTTGAAATACAATAAAATATCAAATTGATCCATGCTTTAGAAAACCCAAATTGCTCCATACATTTAATCAATAATCTCCAATTGACCTTGTCATGAGGCTTTCTTGATATCCAGTTTTATAATCATGCTAGATTGCTTATTATGCTGGATAGAATGTATCGCTTCTTGGGCTATGATTATCCCATCTAGAATTGATCTACCCGGGACAAAACCGGTCTGTTCCTCCCCAATTAGTTTGACTAAGACCTTTTTTAGTCTATTTGCTAGAGCTTTAGAGAGAATTTTGTAAATTGTGTTACAGAGCACAATTGGTCTGAATTCATCCAAATTAATGACTTGTTCTTTTTTAGGTATTAACACTATGAAAGTATTGTTGATTTTAGTTAGAAATCTACCTGAAGCTCTTGCGCCCTCCAAAGCATCAGTGAGGTCTTTGCCCAAAATGCTCCAGCAATGAAGGAAGAAGCTTGGAGGAAAGCCATCTGGTCCTGGGGCTTTGTCTGGAGCCATTTGGGAGATAGTATGCTAGATTTCTTCTTCCTGAAAGGGTCTAGATAGCATCTGATTATTTGCATCGGTAATGATATTTGGGATGTTTTCCAATAACCCTTGTTGAATCCTCAAGGGAGATGAGATAGAACAATTGAGAAGCTGAGAGTGATATCTAATGATTTCTTTGATGATCTCCTTCTGATCCTCCAATATAGAGCCAACAACATCCTTGAGTTGAGAAATCCTATTAATGCCTCTCCTCTGTTTTGTACTTGAGTGAAAAAAATTTGTATTCTTGTCTCCTTCAGCTAGCCAAGACTCTCTAGATTTTTGTTTCTAGTATATTTCTTCTTTAGCTAGGATATCTTCCCAGTCCCTTAAGAGAGATTTTTATTCTAAGTAACTGTCATGGTCCAATCCCGATTGCATTATTTTTAGATTCAGATTCTCCAATTTTTGTTCAATCTCCAATTTTGATGCAAAGATGTCTTTAAAATGAGTTCTATTCCATATGAGAAGGTTTTGCTTGATGTAGTTCAGTTTGGAGACAAAGCAGAATAACTTAGAACCTTCAACTTTGAAATCCTTCCACCATTCATCTATGAGCTCCAAGAAATTCTCCTTTTTAAGCCACATCTTTTCAAATTTAAAAGGACATCCCAAGGGTCTATTGGCCTCGAGAATTTTAAGCTAGATAGGGAAGTGATCAGATCCTGAAATTGGATTGATAGAGGCTTTTAAGTCAAAAGGGAATTCTGTAAGGTCTCCTTTAAATAGAAAATGATCCAATTTTTCTGAGATGTTGCATATGCCCATTCTTTGGTTTGACCATGTGAAGGAGCCATTTTGCAGCTCCACCTCCATAAGACTCTCTTTTTGTAACCAATCCCTGAAGTCATTCTGTGACTGAGAGGTTCTTAGAGATCCCCCTAATTTATCTGATGCATGAACTATAGCATTGAAATCACCCCCCACTATAAAGTTGTCCTCTAGCCATTGAGCAAAGCAATTAGAGATTTTTGCCCATAATTATGCCTTCTTCTTGTGTGAGATGGGGCCATATACATTCACTGTATGAATGTTTAAATTGGATTTGGTACTAATTAGGTTCCTAGCTATCCAATTTGGTCCATGATCCATTGGAATGAAAGAAGAAAACCTAGGATTCCATAGAACTGATAAGCCACCTGAGGATCCTATTGCATCAACACTATGAACCTTCCAATCTCCTAAATTCTTGGCGAAGATTTCCATTTTCTCTTTATCCATCTTTGTTTCCTGTAGTAGAGCTAATTTTTCTTTAGATGTTATGATACAGCGTTGGACCAAACGTTGTTTGTTAGGGGCATTAAGTCCCCTAACATTCCAGGAGATGATTCTCATTGCAACTTGGGAAGGAACTTCCCCTTCCCTACATTAATGTATGATGTTATTTTGGTTTGATCTGATTCCTCACCAACTTCCTTTCTGAGTGATGCATCAGATTTCCTTCCTCTCCCCTGCTTTTTGATCTTTCCACAATCCATGTGACAATCTAGAATAGATTGCGCTAGACCTAGGCTGTTGCATTTTGGTGAAAAATCTTGTCGGTGATCTTCCTTTGATTCTTCTTGGGTGAGCACTGAGATGTCTATTAGTCTTTCTTCATCCTCAATAAAATCCTCATCTAGAAGCCTTTCCACATATGCTAACTTCTGAGAATCCCCGATTGGCTGTTCTAATGTTGTATCATCAAAAAGATCATAAACTGCCTGAAGTTTTGGGGGGATCTATGTTTCCTCATACTCTTGAGAAAGTACACCTCTTTCTGATTGTAGATTATTAATATTGAGGTGATCCATGTTTGCTTCTAATGGTTTGAGATTAATTAACCCTCTTTGACTCTAAATGTGGATGAGGTTTTCTCCATTTGAGGGGCTAGCCACTTAGTCATCTCTTTTTGTTCTTTGAGTCTCAGTCTATAAGATGTTCTCCGTCCTGAGTAAGAAGAAGATAGTGAATCAGGAGTTTGAAGGTTAACCCCTTGAAAGGTTGGTGAAGAAGATGTTGTGGCTGGACTTTTTGTTTTGGTTGAGGCTTTGAGGTCACATAACTTAATCTTAAGAATGTCATCTTCTTCTGTTGCTTCTTCTGCATTTAAGTTTTCCTTTTCCAAATCATTTGAGGACGTCAGCTTCTCCAATAGCATCTCTAATGGCTACAGGGGACGATCTAAAGATTCCTCCTCACTCATTACTTGATCTTCTATTTCCTCTATCAAATCCAATTGGACTTCCCATACCCATTGAAGAATGATTTGCTGTAAAGTTAAAGGATTGATCCTGAAAGGCTTCAAGAAGATGGTCTTATGCAAGGGAAAAAGTGAAGATGTTTCGGGAAAACATTGAAAACCTAGAATCAAGGAAGAGATATGAGGCAGCGCTGAGTCCTGAAGACTCTTGAACAAAAGAGTATCCTGGCAATTATTGGAAGCCTTGTCTGGGTAAGTTATTGCAAGTCCATGTTGATGGGGTTGTTTTGCAAACCTGTGCATGACCCAACCTAACACTCGAATAAAAGACTCCAAGACCGTTGACTCTTCCCAGCTTGAATGTTCTCCTCGAACATTGTGGTTCTGTGACAGTTCTGAAACATCTATAACTTCTGAATGTAAGTCTCTAGCCATCTCCATTCCTTGATGAGAAAATGAGATATTGGTATAAGCTTCTTGATCTCTTGCCAAACCTGAATGGAGCTCCCTGATTATTTTATCCACCTCCATCTCCTGGTGTCTTTCCTTAGATATGGGAAGATTCTCAATCCCTTGGGTAATGAGTTGAATCCAATTGCCTTATTTTGAAATAATTTTAATTGAAGCAGGGATTTCCCGTTCTAGACTTGCAAGCAAACATATCTTCACAGAAGCAGAAGAGCAGTCTATGTGATGGTTGAGATAAATTCCTATTTTATTAGCCAGGATATGAATGATCTCTTTTCCTCTGTATTCCATAGGTAAGTTTTGTAGTGTGATCCACTTGGGTATGAACCTGATGACATTATCCTTGCTGTTGAAGTTGGGCATCTAGTATTGCATATGTAGACCCTGCAATTTGTAGAACCATTTTTTGTTTCGGAAAACCTTGTCTCGAGATAATTTATCCTTAAAAATGACCAGAAAATATCCCAATTCATTATCTAAAGAGTAAATCTGGATAGAATTTGACCAGTTTGTAGATACCCAACTGTGGAATACACCATATTCCATGTTGATTTCCCAAAATTTGCAAATGACTGCATATTTGAAGAGGTATGCCTTCCTCTCAGCTAACATTTCCTCTGAAAAGGTGATCGAAGGAGTTTGGTCCCTTGTTGATACTAGCTTCTCCATTGCAATATGTAAAGAGTCTACCTTGTTGCCTTCCCCATCCTGGTCCAATGGAGCTTCGTTGAATCCCTTTCGGGTATCATCCTTGTGGATTGGTCTCCAAATCTGAAACTATTTTTTAGAAGTTCCCCAACTCTGGGGATTCCGGTTCAGGTTCCCTAATAGGGCAAATCTTCTTCTATGAATCTTACAATAAGTGTTCGTCCAAGCTTTTTTTGGCAGAGGAGGATTGATCGGAATGCCCCTTGAAGATGTTGGGAATATGGGTATTAAGTTGGGATTCAGAGTATTGTCTCTCCCTAATGTAGGGTTGAACCCATTTTTTGAAAACTTAAAAAAAGACCCATTTTTATTATGGGATCCCCTATGCAGATGGAATTTTGTTTTATTATGTTGAAGCGGTTGAGTTTTGATGTAATGACGAGAGTGACGTACCTAGGAGATTCCCTGCTTGTCGCGGTCTGCATTCCAATTCTTCTCCCAGATGTGAGGCCATCGACTTCTCTAGTCTGTATCCTTCTTCCTTTCTGAGGGCCATTTTCCCTTCCATCTCTGGTATCTTTTCTCCTCAAGGAAACTGTTAGTGTATTTGCAGAAGCTTGTAACAGTCGCCATACACCGTGAAGATATATTCACAAAGTTGCTTGCAAAGAATATTTTTGAGCATCTCTGAGAAGGTATTGGCATAGCAGACATACATGACAGTGAAGATTAAGCGGGAGTGTTGGCATACATGGACTTCCAGCTGTACATAATTAATCTTCTCTATCTCATCCATCCAACTACTCCACCTACTAGATTTATTGCATGTTTCCTATCTTTCTCTTTTTTGCTTTACGATGCACCTAGATTTTTTTTAGAGTATTCTGGAAACTTCGAGAGTGGTGAAGTCAAGTTTTGTCAATAAAAATTACTCTATTTTTTGAAGAAGAAATACACTCTATTTTGGATGAAGAAGAGCATTGGCAGCTCCGTATGGCAAAGTCAGTAATGTAAAAACATATATTTCTCAATGAAGAAGTGAATCTTTATTTCTCTTTTCTTATTCTACTATGTTATTTCCTGTTTCTTTTATATTCTTGCTCTATCTTTGTCCTCCATTATGTTGGCAGCAATAAAAATAGAGAAAACAGAGATTATTCTGTGATTTTTCTCCATCACTAGGAATGACCACTTTCCATTGTCGCAGCTCAATACTAGAGGATTGGTTGTTTTAGGCGTGAGACAAGTTTTCCCTCCATATGAATGTGAGCAACCTCCCAAGAAAAGTCTATCAGCTAATTAAAATTCTTTAAATTTTATGAATGTTTTATTTATATTTGTATTCTATGTATTTAAGAATAATAATTATTTATTCTAAAATTTTAGGTTAATCATTTTAAAATTAAGTAGTTAGTTGATTTTTATTTATATATACTATTCTTTTCTATTTTTTTAATAAAAAAATCTTGTGAAATTTTCAAATCCAATTAGTCAAATTTTATTAAGATATATCTCGATATATTGAACAAATATAGATATGCTAATTTAACTACATCCATAGAAAAAATAAGATCAAATTTATTTTCTATTTATCTTCAGCCAATACATGAATTTTATCAGCAGCATCAAATATTACATTTACACATTAACATATAGATTTGGTCAAAGAAACAAAGAGTCTATAAAGACAAGGCAGGATAGAATGAACAAGTGGGTGAAAGTGAAGAGACAGACTTCTCAAACTAATTTCATCGAAATAAAATGCATTATCTTTTCTAGGATTTAGTTGTACAATAACGTTCCCTTGATTAAGATACATTTTAGAGTATTGCATTTTCAAACTCCCTTCTATGAGAGATTCATGTGGCTTTTCACATCAAGTTGCTTGTGAATCCATGCACCAACAGTAGAAATCAGATTGTGAAATATTGAGCAGAGCTTCAGGGCTCATTTTCTCTAGGTCTTTCTGCTTCATCCTTGAATACACCACATTCTGACGAACAAATTCAGTTGCGCTGAGGGAAGCATATTGGGAATGCTCCTAGTTTCTCATTTGCTTGTAAATATGCATTGCTGCCACACAATCTTCATATGGGTCATGAATACCATTCTAAATCTTATACCTGCCAAAATGTACAAATGCACATCTTTTCATTGATGTCAAACTGCATTGGCATATATATTTTAAATAGAATTTTGAAGGCAAACCAGCAAACAATTCGCTACTCCATAAAAATCATAAATCCCAGAATAATAGTGACTAGTCAGAAAAAGATTGAAAGGCTAAGAATTGATTTACACCACACGATTAAATTGACAGACTTTGCTTTCTAACACAATGCCTTCGATATGTATAGTATAACACTTAAAAAACATCAATTTATCATGGTATTTTTCTTATAAACATAACCACCAATGTGAATGAATAAGGAGCAAAAAAAATTACCCTAAAAATGATTGAGCCAGATATTTGAGTGAATTGCTGGATTTATTACTCTTTAGTAGTGGAATGTACTTAGCAGTGTCCCTGAAAAAACAACATTTGTAAATTGTGACCTTATATTCTTTGAACCTCATCAAATCATAAGAAAATCAAAATCTACTATATATACCTAATAAGATGGGAAGGGTATTCCACTCCCAAGCATTGCAAGTCATGATCTAAGCCATGTCCAACAAGAACCTTGGCTTTTCCACCTTTCAAACAAATTTGCCAAATTGCTTCTCCGTTACATAAAATCTGCTGAATTTTTTCTTGCGCCTGCTTGAGTGCATTGGAGTCAATAATATGTTCTCGTTTGATGCCAATGATATCATATCTATAAACAACATCCACCATTTTAATGATAAAATCATAAAGCAATGGCACGCTAAAACAAAAACAGTAGGTTGGAAATTGTTGAAGAATGTGGATGCCTATGGACGTGGAAGCCAGCAATGCAGAGTTCTTTAATCTTCCCTGTCTACAGCGCACTTTCCTCTCTTTTCGACCGTATCATTTCTGCCTTATCGCATGATTGCAAGGCTTCTCTCTCCTCCCTTGTGATCATGTGACCGCGCCCCTTTTTTTTCTGCCTCTCTGCCTTATCTTCCCCTACACGGCTTCCTTTTGTCTTTATGCATTATCGCATGATCGCAAGACTTCATTATCATTCTTGCGATCATGCGACTACCTTTAGCTTGCATGGTTTTTGCTGTTAAGTGCACTCCTGCGATCCTCATTAATTGCCTAGCGTTTTAGTTTTCTGTCCGCGTGTCTTTCCCAAGGCTTGTTTTTGTGTGGGGCCCTCTCCTTTACCTTTTCGCATGATCGCATAACTCCCATTTAGTTTATGTGATCATGCGACCAGTACTTCCTGCGTCATCCTTTTCTATGCTTGCGTTTCCTTGCGCGTGGGTCCCCTCGGTTTTTGCTCTTGTCGTATGATCGCATGAGCATTATTTTATTCATGTGATCATGTGACTGCTCTCTGTGACAGGCTTTTTTGGTCCGCCAACTACTGTATTTATTGCAGTGTATTTTATATATTTTTTTGCTGACTTTCTTGGATCGTTTAGTTATTCTCCAGGTTCATCTAAATGCTTTTGGGGAGAATATTTTGGAAATAAAAAAGGAATGTTTTTCTTAGTTTTGAGTGCTGAAAAACTTGGTCTCTACAAGATATGTGATAGTGTGAGCATTGGCAGCTCTCAGGAAAAACTCTGTAAATTTATAATCTAGACATTAATATAATTTCATATTTTTACATCTCTGTGGGTACTCTGTTTACTCTGTTCAGCATTGTATGTGTTGAATCTTCCTCCATCAAAGTGGTATCAGAGCAGGAGATTGAAGCTCAAAAGGATCTGGGTAGTATTTTTTTTGGAAGATTTCATTGTGGGCAAAGAGCAAGTCTGAGAAAAGATAGAAAAAGGGGTTTTATAAAAAAGGAGAAAGTGTTACTGGTAAACCATGGTAGGAACCAGTGGGAGTATTTCATAGCCCCAAATTCCAATTTTTAATGGCAAAAACTATGACTATTGGAGCATCAAAATGAAGACACTTTTTCATTCACAAGATGTTTGGGATTTAGTGGAGAATGGGTTTTCTGAACCACCAGACCAGCAGGCATATCAAGCCCTTTCACAAGCAGATAAGGACTTATTGAAGGAAAATAAGAAGAAGGATGCAAAGGCACTATTTTTCATTCAACAAGCAATGGAAGAATCAATCTTCCCAAAGGTTGCAGCTGCCACAAGATCAAAACAAGCATGGGACAATTTGCAGACAGCATACCAAGGCACAGGCAAGGTAATAATGGAAAAACTACAAATACTTAGAAGGGATTTTGAGAATTTACAAATGAAAGACTCAGATTCTATAGATGCTTTCTTCACTCATGCAATGTCAGTAGTAAATCAGTTAAGGACCTATGGAGACACTGTTGAAGATCAAAAGATTGTGGAAAAAATACTTAGAAGTCTACTTGCTAAATTTGATGTTGTATTAATAGCTATTCAAGAGGCCAAAGATCTTTCTATATTATCAGTAGATGAATTAATGGGGTCACTTTTAGTCCATGAGCAAAGACTAAACCAAACAGGGTCATCATCATTTGAGAATACATTCAAGACTCAGCTCTCATTTGGCAAGTCAAGAGGGAGATCAAACAACAGCAGAGGTAGAGGACATTTCTCATCAAGAGGAGGAAGAGAAAACACACAATTTGAAAGTAGAAGACCACCATCAAGCCCAAACGCCCATTCTACATCAACAAGAGGAAGGGGGAGTAGTCACTCTCATAACTATCATCAAGGACAAAGGTATGACAAATCTAACATCCAATGTCACTATTGTAGCAAATTTGGGCATTATGCATCAGAATGTAGGAAAAAGCAATATGATCTGAATAAGCAAAAGGCACATTTCACAAATGAAAATCAGTCAAACACTAGTGAACAAGACACAATGTTCATAGCATGCAATGTAGCACAAGAAACTTCTAAAGAACTGTGGTTCTTAGATAGTGGGTGTAGTGACCATATGAGTTGTAAAAAGGAAATGTTTTCAACAATGGATGATTCAGTAAAATTAGAAGTTAAATTGGGCAATGATAAAAAAGTTTCAGTCATGAGCAAAGGGTCAATCAACATAAAAACAAAACAAGGCAAAGATAAATAAATTTCAGATGTTTACTATGTTCCTGGATTACAACACAACCTTATAAGCATTGGGCAATTAGTGCAAAAGGGTTATAGGGTACACTTTGAGAATGGTGAATGTGTGATCCTAGATAAGAAACCAAGCAATAGGATGATTGCAAGAGTAGAAATGACAAAGAATAGGATGTTCCCACTAAGAATTCAAAGTGGATTAATGATAGAGCCTCAAGGTTTGCAAAAGGTTGCTAAAACAGCTTTTAAAGCCTCATATAAAAATGAATCTTGGCTATGGCATTTAAAGCTTGGGCATTTAAACTTCAAAGGATTACAACTGTTATACAAGAAGAAAATGGTTTATGGGTTGCCACAAATAGAGCCACTTAAAACCACATGTGAGAGTTGCATATTGGCAAAGCAACATAGGAAGTCATTTCCAGTTGGGGAATCATATAGAGCAAAACAACCATTAGAGATAGTGCATTCAGACATTTGTGGACCTATGCAAACACCTTCCATTAGTGGAAAACTTTATTTCATAACATTCATTGATGATTTCAATAGAAAGGCATGGGTTTATTTCTTAAAATACAAATTTGATACATTTGCTGTCTTCAAAGAGTTCAAGGAAAAAGTTGAAAAAGAAAGTGGATATCCTATCAAGACATTGAGAACCGATCAAGGTGGAGAGTATGTCTCAACTGAATTTCAAAATTATTGCAAGGCAAATGGCATACACAAATAATTTACAGCAAGGTACACACCTCAACAAAATGGGGTAGCTGAGAGAAAGAATAGAATAGTCATGAAAATGGCACATAGCATGATAAAAGCAAAACATTTACCAAATGAATATTGGGCTGAAGCTGTTACATGTTCAGTCTATATTTTGAATAGGTGTCCAACAAAAATTGTGATAAATAAAACACCAGAAGAAGCTTGGAGTAAGAGAAAACATAACATTTCACATTTAAGAGTTTTTGGATGTGTGGCATATTCATTGATACCTCAAGAGTTGAGAAGGAAATTAGATGACAAAGGACAAAAATGCATATTTGTGGGATATAGTGAACACTCAAAGGCATATAATCTGTACAATCCTATTACTAAGAAGCTGATAATAAGCTGTGATGTTGAATTTGTTGAAGAAGAGGCATGGGATGGCAGCATAGACAAAATAAGTTCAAGCACACCTAGTGTCCTACAAGAAAATGAAGAGGATGAAATTCAGGCTGCAAATCCTCCTACACAAGCAAATGCACCTAGAACACCTTCAAGAGCTCCAAGCACTCCAAATCCCACTGCCCCAACAAATAATAACAGCAGTGAATCTTCTGATCCTACAATTGAATCTTTAAGGTCTAGGTCCATAAACACATCAAAGAAGAAAAGAAGTCTTAGGGAGATTTATGATCAAACTCAAGAAGATGAAAGTGCTGAATTTTGTTGTGATTTTGCATTGTTAACACAAGTTGATCCAATCTATTTTGAAGAAGCCATAAAAGAGGACAAACGGATTACAGCCATGGATGAAGAAATTCAATCAATAGAAAAGAATGAAACATGAGATCTAGTTGAGCTTCCTAAAGGCAAGGATGTAATTGGAGTCAAGTGGATTTATAAGATAAAGTATGATGTTGATGGAAAAGTTGCAAAGCACAAGGCAAGATTAGTGGCAAAAGGCTTTACACAAAGGCCCGGTATAGATTTCAATGAAACATTTGCACCCATGGCAAGAATGGATACAATAAGAATGGTCCTATCAATTACAGCCCAAAACAAATGGAAAGTTTATCAAATGGAGGTCAAATCAACCTTCTTAAATAAAATTTTGGAAGAAGAGGTGTATGTGAGTCAGCCACCTGGATATGAAATTCTGGGAGAAGAACATAAAGTATGCAGATTGAAAAAGGCATTATATGGTTTGAAACAAGCTCCTAGAGCTTGGTACAACGGGATAGATTCTTATTTTGTAAATAATAGTTTTAGTAAATGCGGGAATGAACCTACCTTGTACATCAAAGTGAATGATGAAGGAGAAATTTTGATAGTCTGTTTATATGTAGATGATTTGATATTCATAGGAGATATGGAAACTAACACATTCAAGGCAGCCATGAAAAAGGAATTTGATATGACTGATTTGGGTCTCATGAGATACTTTCTTGGCATGCATGGAGGTAAGTCAAAATGATCAAGGAATCTTCATATGTCAGAGCAAGTATGCTAGTGAACTGTTAAAAAGATTTAAGATGACAAAAGTGAATCCAGCCCCTACACCAGTTGCATTAGGTTTGAAGCTTAGCAAGGATGATCAAGGTCCAAGTGTAGATCCAACTCAATTCAAAAGATTAGTGGGCAGCCTCATATATTTAACTGCCACAAGACCGGATATCATGTTTGGTGTTAGCCTTATTTCCAGATTCATAGAGAAACTGAAAGAGTCGCATTTGAAAGCTGGAAAAATAATTTTGAGATATATAGCTGGTTCAAAGAATTTTGGAATTTTGTACACATTTTCAAATGATTATAAACTGATTGGTTATACAGATAGTGATTGGGGAGGTAGCATGGATGATAGAAAAAATACTTCTAGATACATTTTTCATCTGGGTTCCGAAGCTATCTCTTGGGCGTCAAAGAAACAATCTATTGTTACTCTCTCATCAGCTGAAGTAGAGTATGTAGCAGCCACATCAGCATCTTGTCAAGCAGTCTGGTTAAGGAGAGTACTTTCAGATTTGGGGCATCATCAAGAAGAAGCTACGAAAATTTACTGTGACAACAATTCAGCAATTGCCTTATCCAAAAATCATGTATTCCATAAACGAAGCAAGCATATTGATACCAGATATCACTTCATCAGAGAATTGGTCAACAATGGTGACATTCATCTTCAGTTTTACAGGTCAAATGAATAGCTTGCCGATATATTTACAAAACCACTGGCAAAGAATGTGTTTGAACATCTTAGGGAAGAAATCAGCATTGCGGACATACTTATCAGTGAAGATTAAGGGGGAGTGTTGAAGAATGCGGATGCCTGTGGACGTGGAAGCCAGCAATGCAGAGTTCTTTAATCTTCCCTGTCTACAGTGCACTTTCCTCTCTTTCTAGCGGTACCGTTTCTGCCTTGTTGCATGATCGCAAGGCTTCTCTCTCCTCCCTTGCGATCATGCGACCGCGCCCCTTTTTTTTTGCCTCTCTGCCTTATCTTCCCCTATGCGGCTTCCTTTTGTCTTTATGCATTGTCGCATGATCGCAAGACTTCATTTTCATTCTTGCGATCATGCGGCTGCCTTTAGATTGCATGGTTTTTGCTGTTAAGTGCGCTCCTGTGATCCTCATTAATTGCCCAGCGTTTTAGTTTTTTGCCGCACGTCTTTCCTAAGGCTTGTTTTTGTGTGGGGCCCTCTCCTTTACCTTTTCGCATGATCGCATAACTCCCATTTAGTTTATGCGATCATGCGTCCAGTACTTCCTGCGTCATCCTTTTCTATGCTTGCGTTTCTTTGCGTGTGGGTCCCCTCGGTTTTGGCTCTTATCGCATGATCGCATGAGCATTATTTTATTCATGCGATCATGCAACTGCTCTCTATGACAGGCTTTTCTGGTCTGCCAACTACTGTATTTATTGCAGTGTATTTTATATAGTTTTTTTGCTGACTTTCTTGGATCGTTCGGTTATTCTCCAGGTTCATCTAAATGCTTCTGGGGAGAATATTTTGGAAATTAAAAAGGAATGTTTTTCTTAGTTTTGAGTGCTGAAAAACTTGGTCTCTACAAGATATGCAATAGTGTGAGCATTGACAGCTCTCAAGAAAAACTCTGTAAATTTATAATCTAAGCATTAATATAATTTCATATTTTTACATCTCTGTGGGTACTCTGTTTACTCTATTCAGCATTGTATGTGTTGAATCTTCCTCCATCAGAAACAATTTATTACCTGTAATCTGTGATTGGAATTGGAGGCTTGACATAACAATGGAAGACCACTTTTTCATCCTCATCCACCAAGCAAACTCGTGCACAAATATCTACAGACCCATCCTGACCACCACCCACCATCTCGCAATCCATTGCAATGGCAGAAATATTTCCCTTATTTGAACTTTCACCGTGAATCTGTTCCTTTTCTGCTTGGACACACTTTTATTCACTGAGGAAATCCTTAGCCCAGAAATCTGCATGGATGTAAACTTCTTAAAACAAACATTCTTTTGTTGAAAATGATTGGTAAGAGGACATTAGGGCATTCTTCAGGAATGGAAAAAATAGTGCCAGTTATATATTTTTAGGTCCCGCCTTTGTAAGAAAACAGTGGTTAAACTTTGGAATTAAAAAAACAGAGCTTTAAATTCATTAAGAGCTTACAGGAGGCAATGGTGGCAGGGATTGACAAGCTGCTCGATGATGCTTTAGTTGTTCTGCACTGCGGAAAATTTTGAGACAGAGGTTGCATCCCCTTTCACTGAATTGCTTTGCACACTCAGCTTTGGGTAATGGACCTAATCAAGATCAGTTCAGAACCATAGTATTAAATAATTATAAATTAGAATTAGTGATTATGCGATATATGCTGCTAAAGTTAAAAGACCTTAATCTTTTGACATGATGCTTAGGTGCTTTATAAGCTCCACATTCAAGGATGTCCAAAGAGCTTACACTAAATTCTAGTTTTTACCCATGTGGTTATCGTTCACAGCGAAAAAGAACAAAATAAGGATAACATGATAAGAATAATATGGAAAGAAAAATACCAATCAAATGTTCCCTCAGTGAGTCATAGAATCTGCAATGCTTTTTGCAAATAGCACAGATTGGTTCATGTGGAGAATGATAAGAAAGTTTCATGTGCTCAACAAGATGTTCCACTTTGTTAAATTGTCTGAAGCACGCTGCATATTTATGCCTGCAGAATAACGATAACATGATCTCTATAAGTACTTAATATTCTCACATAAACATTGAATTATTTATTTACTAATTAAAAAATCGCCAAATAAAGGTTCATTTTTCAAGTAAAATTAAAAGATATATTAATACTTAAGACTTATTAGTCAAGTATGTGGAGTTTATATATTTTAAAATTTAATGTGGTAATTTGAAATTATTCTAAATTTTTAACAATTATTTGTCTGATAAGGCCCTTGTTTATAACTAAGATTTTATTTCCACTTCATCAAATATGATATCACATCATCATGATTTCTGTGAAGGTATCTAAAAAGACACAAGAACAAAGTAGTTTTCTAGTTGTACATTATGTTATAATTATTATACATTAAGTCATATCATTCTGATACCTTAAAGTAACATCAAATGGTTTGTTACTTTTTAGTTCAAAAGAATACATTTCGTACTCATGATCAACACTAACAATATTAAACCAACTATTACTAATATACTATTAAAATAATTAGATATTAAATCAATAAAAACTATCATACTATTAAAACACGTTCAATTACTAGATTTACATTAGTATTATATTAAAATTAAGATAGAACAAACAAAAACTATGATACACTATTAAAAAGTTGTTCAACTACTAGATCAACATAAATTTTTTATTGACA
Organism: Chamaecyparis obtusa; assembly: GCA_027943335.1. NCBI lineage: Eukaryota > Viridiplantae > Streptophyta > Pinopsida > Cupressales > Cupressaceae > Chamaecyparis > Chamaecyparis obtusa. The sequence goes on along the minus strand of BSBK01001798.1, from coordinate 248,436 downwards.
TTAGGATACCACAACTACCAAACTCATGTTAATATAATTAACATCAAGATAACGAGTGATCTAATCAACATAAGAACACAGAAACAAACTCCAGTATTAAATCATTTGCACCTCAGCGATTCAGCTGACTCCTGAGCGCGGTCCATGAGATTCACTGCTCTTTTGATATGGAGCTTGGAGGACTGTGAGCTTTTTTATAGCCCATTCTCAAATCATGCTGACCGCCATTAAAATTATTGGTATTCCTCTCCCATCTCTTTCCTGAATTCAACAGCAAGAATCCTGCTTTTTTCACACCGAGAATAGTCAAACAGTTCATGATAAAATAATCTCACTGAAGTGTTTTGTGACCATACAATTTAGATACGAAATCAGGAATGGTCCATTGTCCCACTTATGCTCAGACGCCAAGCTGAAGAAAAAATAATGGAATCCTCAACATAGAAATGAGATTTCCTTATTAAAACCATAATCCCATTGGCATGGTAGATACAGTTCAGCTAAATCAGCTGCGGAGCTTCCCATTCTCCTGGTAATAAAAAAGTAAGTAAATGTTCTCACAATCTGATACGTCAGGAAAGTGAAGAGTCCACTACTGAAAGCGATGTCCTCGGTGCTCATGGACTAACACGTGGCAGGAGCTTTCATTTCCCACAAATGTTCTCTTCAAAGGTAGCTTTCCAGAAAGGATGAGGTCAACTTACACTCTCGACGGGCCTATTCCATAATGGTTAGATACTCCTTGTCAAATAAATTGTCAGCAGTATATGCCAGTATATGCTACCATGTGATACTTTGACCTCAAATTTGTTGGTAGGGAGTTTTTTTTAATGGAATAGGTTGATCAAATTATATTATTATCAATTTAAAAAGTATATGGAAATAAATGGTAGGAAAAAATAGTGAAAATCATCTCTTTAACATAAATAAGAGCTAACATAGAGTCATATGGGTGGCGCCGAGAAACAATTAACTAAAGCTAAAATAGAGTTGAATATGTGCCAAGCCCAGAAAGAAACACCGTCAAGCCACAAGAGCAAGGGCAGAAAAGGGTCTGGTTCATCCTTCTTTCCCAGCCTGTTTCCTGTGCTGGCTCTAGGTCTAGCATTGTCCAAAAGAAAAATATATTCAATCTAACAACTTCAATCTATTTGTTTTTTAATCAATGCACAAGTTTTATTTATTTACTTGAATATTAAGATCTTTTCTATATTATTAGGTTTATGTCATGAACTCTAAGCAAGATCATTTTTTTAACTAGTGATTAAAATTCTTTATTTTATACCATGAAAACATATTTAATATTTTTCTAAGAGACTATTCAAAAGTGTGTAATATTTTAGTGGTATCATGTGATATTTTCTTTAAATAATTAGAAAACGTATAAATTTTACCTATTTTCATTAGACAATATATTCTCTTATTGCTAAAAAAATTAAAATGTAAAGAGTAAATCGAAGGACTTGTAGCCTATAAACTCTCGAGAAACACTATAAACTTTTGATAGATTCAAATGTCTTAACTCAAATCTAAAATAAATAAATAAAAATATTCATTTTTTAAGACAAATTTTTAGTCCAAACTTCCTCGTGTTTTTCGTTATTATCAAATTTGCAAAATTTCTTTATTTTTCATTCCAAATATAAATCATAAGTATTCTTGTATATTTTTTTTAAATATAACATTTATAATTACAGTAAAATGTATTTCAATCTATTTCATTATTAATTTATAAATATAAATAAAGATATTCAATTAACAATTAAAAAGTGAACTATTATTTTAATAAAACATAAAAGTATTACAACTTTCTAACTCTAATATTAAATTTAAAAATCTAAACATTATATTATAATTTATGATATAAAATTAATAATTTTATTATTTTGATTTGTACATAAAATAATTAGATTTGTTCACTATTAACCTTATATAAATAATAGTTATATATAATATTTAAATTAAATAAAAAACATTTATAGATTTTTATGACAAATTTGTACTAATTAATCATATTGAATAATAAGAAATAATATTTCTTTATAAATATTAAAATATTTAGTTTATATTTATTTAATAAAATATTAGATAATTAAATTTAACAAGAAACATTCTAGGCCTTTGATATTATGTAAATTCAAACTAGAATTCATGGAATGGGCAATTAAGGGGCCTAAAGAGATACTAGGTGTCTCTTCTTCTCTTCTTGTAGATAGTAGTTATGAAAGTAGAAAAGCCAAATAAATAAATTATAAAATTAATTAGTATTAGACAGGGATAACTTTAAGAAACCCCCCCCCCCCTTCCCAAAAGTATAAAATCATGGTGAATCATATATTTTTTAGAGGGAAATTTTTTAATATTGATGGTGAATTGTGTTTCAAAATATGGATATTTGGTAGTGAATTTTTTAATAACGTATGCCATTTTTATAAAAATATGGTGACTACAAATATTTTCTATAGGAAAATTATTAATTTAATTAGCGAAATTATTTTCCAAATATTTTAATTAATTTATTTGCCATGGTGAATCTTTATGAAAAATGCATATAAACTTGGCGATTTAATACAATAGTTATATAGTTGGTATGGCAATTTAATAATTGGAAATAATTATTAAATTTTCATTCGCCTGAGTTTTCATTCTTAAAGAATGACACATGTGATGATTCCGGAAAGAGTTTTTAGTAAAGCAGTTATCTCACCACATTCTATCCGAAATGCACCTTCCACCGTTCATCTATCTTAATCCAATGGTTCTGATTTGATGTTAAAGTTGCATCGGGTCCCATCACTATGACATCACAGACTCACACGTTCATTGGATTACAACATATCAATGGCCAAAGGTGAATTTCGGGCCTATTGTTGGTCTTCATAATCTTTACAGCAAACTCTCGGTAGAATCATGACACGTGGTATGAATGATCATGGGCTTATTGATATGATCAATCATACCACGTGTCATGATTCCACCGAGAGTTTACCGTAAATATTATGAAGACCAACAATAGGCCCAAAATTCACCTTTGGTCATTGATATGTTGTAATCCAATAGACATGTGAGTCTGTGACCTCATTTTTTGACAGCAAAAAAGGAGAATTCTTTTGGCAATCTTTGGTAATATTAGATAGAAATATTAATTAATGGCTATGAGTAGATGAGTCATGACATTAGTTAACTTAGTAATGTGAATTAATGGTTTCTTAGATGGCGCCTTTCAATTTTCACTGACAAATATTTGTGATATCATTATCTATTCATTACCTTGATAGAATAATGCCTTAAAGTTAAAGCTTAAATGAAAACATCATGTCATCTAAGGACATTGTTTTCTGACCATTCTATGATCTTACATCAATGCTAAAACTTCATTTCATGCCGCCATTTTGCAGCTAACGTACTTTGCTTATTGTTTTTGCAGAGTGGGTACATGTTTCAAGTTTTTTTTATAATAAATAATTGTTATGTCAACCTACGTGATGTGATCCTTTCAGCCTTCGTTATTCCCAAGATAGAAAATGTCTTATCATAAGTGTTGTTTCCAATTTGACCCACTATTGCATTAAATATGAAAGATTTGGAGATTTTTGAAGGACAATTATCATTTATCTTTTAAATTAATTAGATCTTTAGGATAGAGAAAGAATTTCAATCAGGACTTATAAATAGATTGATCTACGCTCATTAATTTATGATTGTTAAAGTATATTTGTGAAAATAGTCTGTGAGTGCTAGGTTCTCTTTGATTTTTGTCAAAAATTAGAATATTAATATCAGTTTAATTTTCAATGGACACTCCAATTCATTTGAGATGCACTGCCTTGGAGGATCAGAAGGCTTGTTTAGGCCTAGTCACAGACCCAATCTTGGCATCTTTTGCTACGGAGTTGGGAGCCTTCACTAAGGAGGATTTAAGGATGGTGTTCGAACGTGAATTTCTAGAGAGTGGAAATAGGTATAGAGTTAACACTGACATTTCATCTCAGTTCTTAGCATCTATGTTGGACCTTAGGGGGAAAAGGTGGATATTATTATGCTTCTAAGGAAAGTTTTCAAAGAAGAGTACCTTGGCGATGATGTGCATGTTGTCATATTTTTAGAAATTGGGTTTGGAATTTCATGGGAAAATGATTTTTTTAAGATTCTACAACAAGGAGTAAATGTGGCCAAGCAACCATTTCTATTGAACCTTGATGTTGAGCAACTCACACGTCATAAAAAATGGGCATAGATTGGGAGGGATTTCCTCTAGAAGTGGCACCTACTGGACGAAGCTGAGGACTATAGGTGGCTAGAAGAATTCTCTGAGATTATCCTCTCTTCAAATGTCCACACAAAAGGAAGGGAGCCTTAGCTAGATAGTCCCTGAGTCTATCTAGTCTCTAGTCCCTCTACTATGTCTCCCTTTGGTGGTAGTAACTGTTATACACTGAGTCTTGTGCCTCTGTCTCAAGCTCTCTTGGTCTTGATAACTCAGTATAACATGAGAATCATCTCAAGGTTGTGGGACCTTTGCTAACCGAGATGAAACCTCCAAGTTCTAGGCTGGTTCCTCTTGGATTGTCACCTTAGTTTTCTCTTGATAGGAAAGTAAACTTTGAAGGGAAAGGGTTAGGAGTGCATGAAATGGAAATAACAGGAAAGAAAACTACCTACTAGGTGATGCACCGAAATTAGGGTTTGGATCTTAGTATAGAGGAATGAGATCAATGGAGGAATTGGGTCTAATAAGTCACCACTCACTAGATAGGCTTGCACAAGTATTTCATAGGAAGGACTTAACAGAAGACTCAACCTATGACCTGCAAACAAACATCCTCCTTTGCAACTAGGTGTAGGAATGAGACAAGACTGCTAGGGGTTGTAGCATACCCACAAAACATCTAAATCAGATCAGACACAGTAACACACAAAATCACAGAAAGTGAGAGGGACCAGGAACCCTAATTTCTATTAACAACATTCATAAACTTCAATCCAATAAGAGATAACTCACATAAAAAGGCATGAGGACAACAAGAGTGTCACAAAATGCTTTGCCATATCTGAATTATCAATGGGAGATTACAAAGAGTAGAAAACCAGAGGACATAAAAGTGTCTCAGATAGCTTTCTAGGAAAGAAACTTTCCTTTTTACAAAATGTGAACTCTGAGCTTCAAAAACTCCAAAAAATAATATATACAACACTCACTGCACACAAGCAGGAGTCAAAAATCTAACTAGGGTTACATAAATCTGCATAAAATAATCCAACCTTAAACCAGTCACTTCTGATCATAAATGCATCTTGAAAATATCTATGCCAATCAAATATTCAGTTGCGTGCCCATCCATGTACTGAGTCTATAAAAATCAAGCCGCCATGATCCATCTACCTCCCTATAAGTCCACCGAGCCATCAAAGCTCACAATCTGATCAGATACTAGAAAGGACCAAAAGATGACTGTCTAAATCTCTACAAATTCTTTAGCTACAACCACCCCCAAAATCATAAATCTCCAGCTACCCGCACTTGTAAACATCAATGCAGAAGAAAACCCGCCAAAACTAGCCGCACCGCTTTGAAAATATCACTAGTCGCATGATTGCATGAGCTCAAAAGCTTTCATGTGATCATGTGACAAGCCTCATTGAATCCACCATCTTGCCATGCAAGACACCTCGGGCCCATCAAAAGTTCAAACTGCTTCCAGAAAGTGTTGGTCGCATGATCGCATGAGCCCAAAAGGCCGCATGTGATCATACGACCAGCCACTAAGATCAGCCACTCTTTGCCACACAAGATGCCTGGCCCGCAAGATCTGCCACCTCAGTCCAACCTTTACCACGTGGCCCAACAAGAGCCGACCACATCGGCCGGACCCACAACAACACTGCCTAGAAGCATCAGGAGGATTTAACGGCGGTCGCATGATCGCATGGGATCAGAAGATCCCATGCGAACATGCAACCACCGTAGATGTTGAATCTACGGGGCCCATGTTATACCTCCAGCCCACTGCAGAATGGACATGTCACCACCTGATGACCCCACCGAAGGCTTGAAGACTTTCATTGACCGGTGAAAGCTTGTCACATGGTCACATGATGCTCCCTACTGGATTCCCTGACACGTCGGACCCATGAGCCACTGAGACACCCATCGAACGATTGTCACATGATCCCATGGGATCAAAAGATCCCATGAGATCATGCGACCACCGTTAGATCTCATCTATCGCCACTCGCAAGTTTCAAGCCCACCATCCACCAGTCGCAGTAGCGCGGATAACGACTAGTCACATGTTCACATAGCCTAAAAAAGGGCTATGCGATCATGTGACAAACACTGGCAGCTCTTCGAAAACATCAATTGGTACCCACCTGGTCGCGACAGTGCACTTAGGAAAATGTTGACGCCAGAGGAAGAAGCACGAAGATGAGAGGTCAAAAACACAGAGGGTTTTCATACTAGAGGTCAGAAACACATAGAGTGTTTGACACTGAACATTTTTTGGAACCCTGCAACCTGAGCATTTCCTGCAACCATTCAAACTTGAATATCTTTGAGGGCTTTGCGAATTAAGTGATGTGATCTGAACTAGGGCTTGAGAACACATCAAAGAACATGGGGTTCAGAGCGCAAAGCATAAAAATCTATGGATCAACTTCGCAAGCAAAACAAGATGTAGCAGGAATTAGACATTTGCAGAGGCTAGAATTGTATGACAGGGAAATTTTGGGTAACAGTAACTTACCAAGGTTTTTGCAATGATATAAATTGTAATCACGTATGTTAAAAAATAAAATATGAAAATGTTTTAAGAAATTCGAAGTGCTACTGCTTTTCTTTTTTGTTTTGATTATAAGAATCGTTAATAGATATGGTCTATGGGCATATTTTAATTATAGTGAAATTTTGCCTTATATAATAAAAAATAAAATATTGTGTTACACTTTTGTTTCATGTTTAATAATTAAATGTTTCCAAACTTTATCATTTAATGGTGACTAGTTCAAATTTCATGGATAAGCTATTCTAAGTTAATATAGTTAATGATTAATATTCATTAGTGTGTATTAAATTATTAATATTTTAAAATTGTGACAATTGTTGGATTACGAGAGATGAACGATTAAAGTTGTATTTCAGAAGTACTATGGGTTTCAAAAACCTTTTCTAAAAACTTGCTCTGGAAACGTGACGCGTTGACATGTAATTCATTGAAAACATAATGTTACACATAGTATGTACCATTATACCATAACATTACATTACACATGTATTATGTACCTTTATACCAGTATAAGATTACGTTACACGTAGTACTATTTCCTATTTAAAGACCTATCGACACATAGTATGTACCATTTGACATTTCCTATTTAAAAACCTATCGACTCGTAGCAGTAGAGCTAAAAACTAAAAAGAATTGTTGAACCATCGCCGAAGATTTAGAGACTGTAATTTGTGAGAGCCTTAGCCATTCTCACTTCTATCTATCCAGATTCTAGATTTCAAAGTTTAATTTTGAGTAAGATATATAGCGGCATCCCAATTTCGTAATGTCAAAAATTTAGTTTAACTTGATTTTGAAATTTTAATTCTTGCATGTACAATTGGGGTTTTCTTAAATTGTGGTTTCCTTAATTAGTTAGTTATTATTTTTTATTTTTTTAGTAAATATTTGTGAATCTATGTTTTTTCATTCTTCTGAAGAATAATGAGGAAAGCGAAAACTCAAGGCCAAGGGCAAGCAGATGGGAAAACTTTAATAGACTACAGAAAATAAGTAGAAATCCCTAGTTTCACTGATGAGTATCGTGATGTTTATGATCCTATTATCAACGGTGAAAGGAGAGTTATAGAAATTAAACATACATTGTGCAGTAAGGCAACTAGGCCAAAGAGGTCTAAATTTATAAAATTTAACCCAGTGATAGGTGCAAAACCCAATAAAGTTGTTTCGTGGGATGTTGGTTTGGGTCACATGTTGTTACTCAAAGTTTTCCCTTGCCCAAAAATTGTCTTGATTTGTGCAGAAAATTATGATGAAGAAAGAAAAGTAATTGTGAATAACAAAAATCAAGAAATTTTTTTATCAATAACCTAGGAAAAATTTCTCAGTTTGGTAGACCTAGTGTTTGAGAGACAAAATTGTAATGTCCATATTGACCTAGGACTGCTATCAGATAAATATGAGGTAGTCCCGCCAAATGCAAAAGATTCATTTCTAAAGGGTCTAATAGTTGGAGAGGCAAAGGCTTCATTGGGTGAGAACCATAAGCGTCCTTATGATTTTAACATTTTTGTGCCATGGGTTCAGGATACTATATCCTCGCTAGCATTTTTCCTGGGACAAACACATAAATCTCCATTTTCAACGATCTTTAAATAATTATCAGGATTGTCCAAATCTGTTAGTTTCTTCCAGTGATTAAATCTTTCATCAGATAAATTTGGGTCATTTCAATAGAGACTATCGAGGGCTTGGCATGACATTTTACGCAAGTAAGCATATTTTGCAATATACATGCCTCTTTTTTGGGCTTTTTTCATAATGAATGTCATTTCTTCTAGCATGGGAAGAAGAGATGCTATAGTCAAAAGTGTCTCTATATTGCTTAACCTCCAAAGCAGGTCACCACATCTATGATTTTTTGCATTGTCACAATTTTCGTACATAAGTCCAATCAAAGATTGATATTCGAAAAAAACTTGATGCACTGGTCCATCCAAAGAGATCCATCTGCTATCAACATCCTTAAGAACCATTGGTAATTCCATCAGCAAAGTGCTGAAATTCCCTAAAATGTTTGGGACTTCGACAAAAATATGAGTACAACTCTCTTACCAAATCTTCAACCTTGTTTACTAAAGGAAACTTCTTCACAACTCTAAAAGTAAGATTCATCCTGTGGGACATACAATGATTGCCAACAACATATGGTGAACAAGAAGCTTGTATTTTTGTGCAAAGACCATTCCTTTGACCTTGCATTACTGAAGCTCCATCTGCTCCAACACAGATCAACTTCTTTGCTATTTTCAATTCATCCATAGCTCCAAATTCAATTAAATGGCTCTTTACTAATTGAAATAAAGTTTCTAATGTCAAAATTTCCCTCAATTTTGAAACAGTTAGTAGATGTGGTTGGCAGACATTATTCTATATAGTATAAACATGCATGCATATCCATGATGTATTATCTATTGCCATAACTTCATCTAAGGACAATGCAATAAAGATTGACTCTCTTTTTTTCTCTATACATCTTTTATTTCAACCTAGGCAATACAACTTGCCCATTCCCATCCACTGCTTATTGACCAATGAGTGACAGGATAGTTAGGAACTTTCAGAAAGTGTAACAAACCACTCATTTTTGGATAGTCTATAATTGGACGTCCTCTACTCAAAATATGGAAAACATTAATTAATTGAACATCTTTTCCGCGTTCTTCTACTTCACTTGCTTTTGTAAAAATAGCATTAATAGAACCTTGAACTTCACCAAGCTTCGTCTTAAATTTTTTAAACAAATAATATTCCTCAACATTCCTTTTATGTTCACATTGCTCCTTTGTTTTATATCTTACCACTTTTATTTCATTTCCATCTACAGTTGAGGTTTCGTAAACCTTACCAACATGTTTCTCTATGGTGTCTAGTTTAAGTTGCAACCGCTTTTCCTTTTTATACTTCCAACTACAAATCATACATCTGCATTCTAGTGGCGGCTCACCTACAATTGGATTTTCCACGGGTTTAATGAATGGATACTTTTTCACCCAGTCAAATTTAAATCTCTTGGACATCTCCCATTGATGATTAATTTTTTCTTTTGATTTTCCTCTCCCTTTAGTGTTAATGTTAATTGAACCATCATCATCACCGAAGTTGATCGATTCATCCTGGTACTGGTTATTTACTTGAAATTATTCTTCAAGGTCATCTTCATCAGAGATATCAAGTTCTACAACTTCGTCACCAGATTTATTAGGCTCCCCAACTTGTTGAATAGATTCCTGTGAAGGTTGAGAACCTTGAAGTTGTATAGGTTCCTCTGATGATGTACCTTCCTCACTTTGACCAACACTATTGCATCTGCCTCCACCAAAGTATGAAGATATATTTTTGCATTTTGTTGGCCTCTCTTGGACATCTCCACCTTCAATAGTCATCTTCCTGTTTAACTTTGACTGTGACATCTCCAACAAATTAAGGCTGCAATAAAATTTTACTTGAATAAGATACTACGGAATCGTAGTCATTCTGGTTCACTACCGATCGCAATTGTGAGCTCAGAATCAACTAAATTTTTGACTACTAAATCTCTTGAAGTCTCCTTCTCTTTGGCAGTGTTCAATAATGAAACTCATATGTCTTAAATAGACAAGTAAACTATTTTCATATCAGCCATCAAATTTTGCCTCATAATCTCCATCGTCCATTTTGGCGAAGGGGCCAACAATTGCATATGATAAAAACTAATATTTGGCAAACCCCTCATAATTTCAAGTAATTGACTAGACAAATAGGGTGGAAATTTGGGACATGATTATGTATGATACATGGCAAATTGGTCCTAGCGCAAATAAAACTTTCCCTTGGAACAATGGGCCTTTAGTGAATGGTGATCCTTGAAAAATACACCCTTCCTTAATCTGTGGTGAATAATAGTAAAATATACAATAGAAAAATGGGTGAACAACCTGACTACTATAGTGAAATTATGTTCACATAGTGGCAAACAAGTCAAACACTATACATGTATTTTATAAAATCTGGGTGAACAAGTCTATACGCCCAACGGGACAATTTTTGTCAATTTCTATATGCCCTACAGGACATATTCACCAATTTGTGAATAATCGCCACTAAAATAACCCCTGGTATTAGAGTGAGTAATATGTTGATAAGTAGGATTACCATAATAAAAAATATGTTGATTTATAGGAGATATTTTCCACAAGTCAAATTGTGATATTTCTACGAGGATTCAAATTTGTAGTTTTTCAATTGAATCTTAATAGCAATATCCCAATTTGACTTACCATGGAAAATATCTCCTACTTAACCAAGAAGAAAACTACATGGTTGAGTCCTGATAGCAATATCAAAATTTGACTTGTTGTGGAAAATATCTTCTACTTATCAGTTGTTGAGCTTAAGGGGATTTCTAATGAATGGTTCATAAGGCACAGTGCTTGTTGAATGTTTTTCAAATGGGGTTACAAGTAGAGTGGGCTTAACCATGGATCAAACCACATAGTTAATCGCACTCAAGTTGGAGTAGTACTGAGTGAGTTTGACTCAAAAAGACTACACAGTTGAATCTTGATAGCAATATCAAAATTTGACTTGCTATGGAAAATATCTATTTATCAGTTGATGATCTTAAGGGACTTTCTAGATGAATGGTTCATAAGGAAAATTGTTTGGTGAAGGTTTTTTAAATGGGGTTGCAAGCAAAGTGAGCTTAACCACAGTGGAAACTTCATAGTTAAGCAAAGTCAAGATGGAGTAGTACTCTGATGGGTGACCTCTTGGGAAGTCCCAGTGGTTTGCCTCTATGAGAATCACCTAGATGCAATGAGTTCTTAGTTTTTCATTTATTCTCATGTGAGATGGGTTCTTGTGAGCCACTACTCATGAATCATGGTTCAATGAGTTTGACTAAAAAAAAACTACACAATTGAATCGAAATAGAAATATCATACAAGTGCTCTCTTCTCAACTTGTAAGTTACTAATCTATTTTTTAAATTATTTTAAATATAAAATATTATAGAAAGTTGCTTAAGTAAAGTGGGCCTTTTAAACAAGCTATGGAGATCATATTTAAATCATTTGAACATTAAAATATTATAAAAAGTTATTTAAGTAAAGTGAGGCTTTCTAAACAAGCTATGGAGATCATATTTAAATCATTTGAACATTGTCCAACTAATCCATATAAATCATGGTAAAAAATAGTTGCATCATTAATAGTAATTTGGATATTTGTCAATAGTTCATTTCTCACATCACATCTACTCATTGTTATTTAGTTTAAGAGTCATTTTCATTTACTTTATGTTTATTTAAAAATAATTTTATTTATTTTAATTTATTTTATTTTACTTTAAAATTAGTCGAATTGTTTTTCTCTTTTTATCAGGTTAAGAATGATTTGATTTACTAAAGAATTATTTATTTAATTAGTAAAAACTAAACTTTATTTTAGATCATTCTACTAATATTTTATTTTACATATTTATTCAAAAAGAATATATATATATATTTCAAAAGAATGTTGTTCATTAATAAAAAAATTTAACACATTCATATTATTATAGTTCATCTCTTTTATATTCCTAGATGAATTCACACATCTAAATTTAATTTAGGTAGAGTGTGTGATAAAAGTTGAGACATGAAAATAATTGAAATTAGAAAGTAACCTAATTTAGATCTTTAAGTCTAAATAATAGACAACTATCTTTTAGTTAACAATAAAAAAATAAAGTAAACAATAAAAATGAAAATGCAATGCCTAGAATGAACTCATAAATGAAAATAATACATGAAAAATATATAAATATATAGAAAATAAACACACACTATGTTTTTTTTAAGATTAGAAACTAAAACCAATATGAAATATTATCAAGCTTGAATTACTAACGCCCTCCCCCACCCAAAAAAAAAGAAAGAAAGAAAAAAGGTGGGGTAACTACTCCTGCTAGTGTGGAAACCAAAAAAATGGTAGAGCCCATACTAGACCGATATGCAAGGGGCACAAAACTGCCCAAGTGAACTACCAAAATGCAACCTCTAACTAGACACAGCTAATGCTATATGAGACGACCCATTACTATCATGAACTTTTCATAGAAATTTGCCAAGGTCATGTCATCATCCTTAGTTCCTCTACATTCAATGGAATGACTTCCACCTCATTCAAATAACAAGAAAATCTTAAATGATGCCTTGAGAAAATGTGCATGCATACCTTTTGCACGTTTATAATCTTGGGACAAATCACATTTGCAGTGACGGTGCAAATTTACTTTGACAACACATGATTAAAAAACAATTTTTAATATAGTCCTCCATTATAATGATGCTCTCAGATTTTGTTTCGCCACCTTACACTCCAACTTGCTCGAATTTTCAATGAGCACGTCCTTTGCTCATTATTTTATTTAACTAGCCCCTCATTCTTCACGGTTCAATTTGCACTTCCATTCTAATCATTTATCTTCTCTCTACTATCTGTTAGGTGTTTTTTCTGATGCTTGCTTGGCAAGTACATTCGGCAAATCATTGCCTTTGTGATAGATGTGTGTGATTTTGACTTCGTGGACTTTTCTTATCAGTTCTCAAATTATTTGAGCCATCTCTCGGAATTCTATTTGGGTGTGCTACTTTGTCTGATTGCATTGATCAACCCTAAAAGGCCCATAGACGGGAACAGAATATTTCATTTTTACCAACACATTAAAAAATTATATAAATAGAAATGAAGTTAAAATTTGCCAACTAATTTAAGTAGAATGCCAAATATCTTTATAGATTTTAAATAGAGTATTTTGATGGTTATCTCCAAAGACTCTCTAATTATGACTATAGTTAATTATAATAGTAGGATGTTTTGGTTAAAGTTTTTTTTTTTTTTTTCAAGTAGGATTCATATGGTTATTATTATCTAGATAGAGTTAGTATTGTTTATTTTTCGGTGTCTACTGTTCAATACTTGTTGTTCTTTTATAGTTATTTCATAGACTCATTGTTGTTGTTGTTGTATATGGGATCATCATGTAAATGTGTGACACTAGCTTATTAGTACTAATGTAAATTATTTCTATTATAAAAATAATCATGCTTCCAATTGTAAAACTGAATGCCATCTTTAAGTTTTTTTGTTATGGAAAATAACCTTCACCTATGTAAAATTGTCTTTGTTGATGGTTTGGATTATTTTTTATTAAAGTAAAATAGGTTTTGAAGAGACTTGAAACCCTTACATAATGTAATGTCCAAGAAAAGGAAAAAAATAAAATTAACTAGACAGGACCACATAAAAACAATAACACAAAAAATAGGGGACCAAGCCCCATAAACCTTACAATTTTTTAAGTAGACTTTCATTCTTTTTTATCAATTCATCATTTATCCTCCAAACCCTGTTGACCACACTATCAATTGGTGTAGTGACATTGTCATTGCTACGAAGTCTTGTGGTAGGTATATGAAGAGAATTAGAGGCCACTGCAGTGTTTGTAATCAGATTTTTTGATTTAACACTTCCCTTCGGGAATTAGCAACACCCTTTGATAGACCATGGATTATCTTAGTTTAGGCATTTAGCTTCCCAATTCCATTTGAATTTTTGTCCAAAATATTGTGGCTAACTACCACAACTGACCCTATTTCTCATCAACTTTGGAAATATCATCCTTCAGTGCCTTAATTCTCTATTGTTGATGTTTTGTAGCTTCAATCGGATAAAGATTATGAGTCAATACTAGTAAAGATATATATACACATTATAATGTAAATATTAGAGAAATTAATATAATACACAAGATATTATATATATATATGAATGTATGTATATATATAATTATAATTGTCATTACATTAATTACAAAATAATGAATAAACAGGTCCCATGAAGGGACATGTCTCTTCTTGGCTCATTCTCAATATAAATGCAAGAGATTGTTGCATTTGGAAAATACATACAATGAGATAGTGCTATTACATTTGCAATGATCATAAAAATCTTAACATGGTATCAGAGCCAAGTTGCAAATTTAAGAGAGTAGTTTGTTGATGGTGAATGTGTGGTTATCTTAGAAAATACATTCTTAGTACGAGGACAATATCTCACAAATGCAACGTTGGATTTTTTTGAATTTTGGATATGTTGGTGAGAAAAAATTTATAATAATCTCACTAGAGCGATTGGAAAGAAAGTGTTGGGTTCAAAAGTTATGACCGACTATGTACGAGTATATGCAAAATTTGTAAAAGAGTGAGGTTCCTTCTTTAAAAGCCTAACTGCTTGAAGGGAGATCTGATAAGATTGAAGGTTTTCATAGTGTATAGAACCTTTGGATATTCAAGATAGGTCATGTGAAGAATTCTGGTAATGTTCAAGAACGACGATGTCATTCTATTAATTTGCATGATATTTTCTATATGGGCCCACCTTATAGAATGAAATACTTGAAATTTATAAAAGATAAGTATTCCATGTTTTATCAATGCACATAATTTTTAAGTTTGTAATTCATGCTATACTATTGGTTAGTAAAACCTTGAATGCTTCTATCATTTTTATTTTCAGTCAAGATAGTTTAGTGAGCTATTTGTACTCTCTGTCCGACATACCTTCAAGACAGAAGCACAAGAAAATTGCATTCAAGGGAGAAAGAACTTAATTCTCGCAAATGAATTGATGATTGAGACCAAATGCTGAGGGAGTTTGACATTTCAAAATTAGACAAGTGGTTGATACAATAAATTGAGCTTCAAAGGGAGCAGATAGAGGATATGGTTAAATCAACTTTTGATAATCTTGGTTGTATTGATTCAAAGGGAGTAGTCCATACTGAGATGGATTCTCCAGTGATCAAGAACCTATAATAGTTAGAGGACTAGGAATCATGAATGCCTTTTGGGCCCTATGTAAATCATGAGGAAGTGATGACTTCTAAATGATTATCACTTGTTTTTTCAAAAGTTATTGGAAGGTGATGATCTTACAATAAATTAAATCATGATATACATTATTTATAATGTTGAAATAGATCATGATGGATTAACTCAACAACTAAGTGTTATATGTCATTAATTTGACGGTCTATGAGTTGTTTGTATAGATATATCTTGTAAATCAACAACTAAGTGTTAGGTGTCATTAAATTGACAGTCTATGAGTTGTTGGTATAGATATATGATAGGTATTTGGTGAGTATCATGTGTTGATATTCTGCAAGCCAGTACCTTATTGAGTACTTGGTGAATATCATATGTTGATGTTCTGATAGGCCAATACTCAGAGTATTTTGTGAATGTCATGTGTTGACATTCTAATAGGCCAATACTCAAGATATCAAATGTGATATCAAATGATGGAAATATTTTGATCTATTGCTATATTACATTGAGGTAATATTAATTCTTGTGTTTATCTTACCTGGCTAAGAGGGATTGTTGATTTTTTGTAGCTTTAGTCAGATAACCACTTTGAGTCAATACACACAAACACACACAGATATATATATATATATATATATATATATATATATATATATATATATATATATATATATATATATATATATATATATATATATATATATATATATATGTATGTATGTATGTATGTATGTATGTATGTATGTATGTATGTATGTATGTATGTATGTATGTATGTATGTATGTATGTATGTATGTGTATGTGTATGTGTATGTGTATGTGTATGTGTATGTGTATGTGTATGTGTATGTGTATGTGTATGTGTATGTGTATGTGTATGTGTATGTGTATGTGTATGTGTATGTGTATGTGTATGTGTATGTGTATGTGTATGTGTATGTGTATGTGTATGTGTATGTGTATGTGTATGTGTGTATGTATGTATGTAGCTTCAGTCGGATAAACACTTTGATTCAATACTAGTAAAGATATGTACATATATATATTTAGTATATATGAGATGTGTATATAGATATAATGTAAATATTAGAGAAATTAATATAATACTCAAGATACACACACAGACACACACATACATATACACATATATACATATATATACATGTATGTATGTATGTATGTATAATTATCATTATATTAATTACATAATAATGAATAGACATGTCCCATGAAGGGACATGTCTCTTCTTGGCTCATTCTCAATATAAATGCAAGAGATTATTGCATTCGGAAAATAGATACAATGAGATAGTGCTATTACATTTTCTATGATCCTAAAAACCTTAACATCTATTCATTAACCTCTTTTACAATTTGGTTATTGGGTGTAGTCACACCTTTGTCCTTGAGGGCGTTAATCTCTGAAATAATCCACATAAAATAGTTAACATTGACCTTTGATGATATCATTAACATTCATTCTTATGTTTACATTGTCATAAAGTGATGACCCCTTTCCCAATGGAGTGTATTTTTGCATAGGGATTTTGACGTGGAGGTCCAAATCATTTTCATTATTGGTTGGAGCTTGGAGAAGAGAATCCTCACCATAATTAGTATCCTTTCTAATTTTTTTCACACAGGAAGAGTGAGAGGCTGAAGGGGATTTTCCTTTTCCCTTAGATGAAACAAAGGAAGAACCCTTCTCTTTCCCTTTGGATTTCACATCAATGATAGAGATGAAGAAATCTAGAACACTCTTAACAGAAGAAGAGTAATAAGAGTCTTCATCATCAGATATGGAAAATTTAAGGCTTGACTTAACTTCCCTCTTAGGGTTTGTATGTCTACCCAAGTGAACCACACCATCATCCTTAGAGGGGATATCCTGTAGCAATGAAGAATGCTTCTTGAAAAATTGATTTAAATATTTCTTATCCCTACCCATTTGGGAGTTACTTTAAAGAGATACCACCTTACAAAATTCTATTATTAGAAGAATAAGGACCTCGCGTAAAATTGGTTATAAGGGATTCTTCCTATGTAACAAGGCTATGAGATGGGGATGAAATGAGGTAGAGAGCTAGAGAAATGCACTTGGAATGTATACAATGATTCAAAATGACAAAATTATACGCTACAAAATTAGCCATTAAGCATCATATATCTCATAAGAACTTAAAAAAAATTTGCCCACAAGGGATTGACAAAATCCCTATCATACCCACTATTAGAATTTCCTCTTACTTTATTCCTCTTTCCTTCTTTATAGAAGATCCTAAAGGCTTCATCAATACTCTTCTTATCCCTGAAAATATATTCTATCCTTGACCATGCTATATAAGAAACCTCTACCACAAGCTCTTCCAAAATTACTAGCTCGATACTAAATAATTTGAGAATCCCTTTCTCCCATCCTTCCAAAACTGTTGTTGTATCCTAAAGATCTAATCCATGTAATTTCTTGATGTAGGGAATGAGGCCTTGTGCAAATAATTCAGTATAGATTTTGACATTATCTTGTCATTTTTTATAGATAATAGGCTCTACACAGTTCATGTCTCTACCCATTTTTTCACAAGGAAAATATAGGATCCAATAGACCATGAAAATGAGTTAGAGGCAATAAAAAATCTCATAAATTCATATATCTGATACTGCACTATAATAATGAACAATCTTTTCATCATACCACTTTACAGGGGTTTGGATTTCAAATCCATCATTTCCAAAAATACCTCCAGGTTAGCAACCCTTACCATAATTGTGAACTAGTAATTTGATCTCATGAGAGTTGATGTCACTTGCCCCTCATCGTTTATCACTAGATTGCACAATACCTAAGTTTGCAAACCCACCCACAACTAAATTCCCCTCACGATATTTATGTCAAATCTTATAGATTTGGAAGAAATTAAAAAGGCTTAAACATTCAAGTATTAAGGTTTTAATGGTCCAAATAGGGTCTTGGGACCCCTTAAGACAATTGATAATATTCAATGAATCAAATTCATGTGACCTCAACAAATCCTTGACAATTCACCAATTTTAATCTAATGTAGACTACATAATCCTCAACATAGTGGTTGGGATTGTTAGAGCCTATACCTCCCCATAATATAGTTTTGATCACATTATTATAACAACTTAAAAAATATATGTAGACATACTAAATATGCATGCATATTCATATAGAAAAGTGCACTATTATAATTTCAATACATGATATCATTTTACTAATACATGTGTCGGCTAATGCATTGCGTAAGATTGTGATGATTATTATAGTCATTTGAAAAAAAGATATTTTATGTTATTTTTATATTTAGATGAAAAATAACTTTATCTTTTGAATAGTTATAGAACATTCTTCTTTATGTACAACATTGTTTTAAATTAAAATGTGCACCTAAACTAAAGGGTTTTCTAGTGCATTTCCAATTTAGTTCTGATCTTTGTAAGAGTGACTAAGATTTCATGACCAAAAAAAATGGATGGAAGATTCTATGGGAACTGCATTGTAGAGATAAAATCAAGAAATCAAAAGGGAACCCAATTTGTGTTTGAGACTATTCTATATAGTCTATATAGAGAATGCATTACCATTCTACCTTTTTATCTTGGTGATGGAGCCAATAAATGCACCATCATATAAATGACTATTGTACCACCATCAAGCCATAGAACTTCACTATTGATAATATCTTGACCTAAACTTGCAAAATGGGAATCTACCACCAATCTCTCCTAATATGAAATCTATTGAATGAAATGTAGCTTGTAATGCCCCTTGGTTAGTCACCTTGATATCAAGTGATTTTATTATTAGGGTATGTTATAGATCCAATTGAATAATTAAGTTAGTCTTTATGTGATCGTGATCGCGATATAAATATAAACTATAGTAGTACTGATTATTAATTATTAATGTCAACTCCTCTTAGGTTATTAATGATTCGTTGGCTTATATTCATAGATACTAGTATATGTACTTATGCTTTTGAGTGCTATGTATTATTGAATTATAATAATATATATACTCTTATCTACAAATGCATTATTTGATATATAACACATGATAAGTTGGATATTATTAATAAGGTGACATTAGATTATAATTTTCTAGTTGTTGAATAATATGCATTTAAGGATTATATTAAATATTTATTATGAATTTAAATGAAAATTAATAATGACACAGATGGATATCTATTTTTATATTAATTCATTCAACGATGGATGGATTGAATTTATAATATTAATTCTTGTATATTCATATTAGAACATATTTCCATATTTCTTATTTACCAACGTCTCTCTACATTTATTTATCTATTTATTGCCTTGATCTATTGCGCCTTCAAGCTTCTCTAGCAACTCTTTGTCCCGAAATTATGAAATAGTAAATATCGATTAATTAATAAATGCAAACCTCATGCATAGGTGATAGATGTAGAGGAAATCATTCTAAATTTTTGCATGTTATGGCTTTTCAGAGAAAGCATGTTCTCTTCTATAGGAATTGAGGAGTCGTCTATATTTGATACGTTTCGCAGAACTGTTCATTATTTAATATTAACATATGACTGATGCAAATCCTTTTTGGTGGTCTCTGGAGAAATCATTATTATGGTTCTACATATGGCTAAGAATATGCCGGTTGTTTGTTGTGTGTTTCTGCGTCTCTTTGCATTCGCGTGCATTGTTAGTGCTTCCAAATTTTGCATGCATATCTAATGAATTGGATTTGAGAAAAGTTTAATTCATTCAGATTTGTTTTCAAATTTAGGACTATAGGGGCAACATGTCTAACCTTATTTGTTTCTAGTAAACCATAACTTCCTGCGTAATAGTCTTTCTAAGCATGGTTATCATTATAGCTAAGTGTAGGCAATACATAATCAATATTTATGGTTGTTTATTTGGATCACATTCGGTTTATATGTTTACATGTTTTTTCTTTATGATGAAATTAGTTTATGTTTTAGCTAATATTGTTAGTAAGAATCGAATCCTTCTTTTAAACTTATCCCATACTATTAGTTGTAATAGGTAATAAAAGCATAAATTCTTTAATTTAAAATGAGCTAAAGCTTAGGCTTTATTTAGTTAAGAACTATGTTAGTAAAGTTAGTTTGGTGTAATTTAGATTAGTATGAATTGTATTAAATATTTTATTTAAGTAATATAAAATTGATATTATGTTAATTTATACTAGTTTATTTGGTATTGAAAATTGTTAGTTAATAAAATTGTAAAGACTAAAATAGTGACAATTTATGCTACATCAACAATACTCAAAGACAAGGAAGTTGGTCAACTTGGTCAAATGTCGAGTCCACATTTCGATAAGGCATAAATTTTTTTTCACTAAATAATATGATAAGGTACATGGTTCAACCAACATGTTGAATAGAAAAAGGTAAACATGAGACCAAAACAAAGAGGAGGTCCACATTTTCGAGTGCACTAATAGTATATCACATGTATTAATACATCATAACACATTTACAGTTTTGACTAGATCATGTCAAATACAACAATATCCAAAAGAGGCTTCGACTATTATGTCAAAGTCCAACAATAACAAGAACTTAAGAGACTAACATATGTTAGAAAATATCATTATAATAAATAACTACTCGGTTGCAAGAAATCGTAGCATGCTAAATATGAAGACTTTTCCTTACAGTAGCTCCAAAAATCTATTTCACACAAATTTCTAGGGGCGAGAGTATTGTAGGAGTGCATTTCCACCCTACCACAAAGAAATTATGCTTCCCTGGAATCTTTCCTGACATGAAAGATACCTAGCTCGGCTAGAAAAATCTAATCAAGTAAAACTATATGAAGTAATGAAATTGTGTAAAATAGAAATACGAACTTCAAATACCATCAAATAACATCATAATGTTGAAACATGATTGTGTACCATAGGATTAAACAACATCCTTTTCAAACAGTATAAAACACTTCAAGCTCTCAGTTCTCACTGTTTTAGATCAGTCAAATATAGCTTTAAAAAAATACAACCATGCATTTAATTCTTAGGAAAAAGAATTATCATAACTCATAAAGCATCATAAAAGTGTATCTCATGAATACATACAAAATAGAACTAAGGAAACAACATTTGTTTGATAGGCACATTCTTTGCTCATCTAGAAAACATCAATTTTGATCTTTCGTAGAGGTGTTTACAAGTAGGGTTTGGTTCACATTATTTGCATATAGATTGGTAACAAGCTTCAATTTCAAAAGCCAAACATATATTAACAAAAGCACTCATTGACTAAACAAGAACCCATCTAGGAAATAACTTCAATATAAGTGAGCTTGCATTTACTCTTTTAACCACATTGTTTATTACAAGAATACAACCACAAACTTATCACATCATATAAGATATAAGCATATTTCAAGTCATGGTAATTGTTAATTTAATGGAAATAACTAGAGCCATCACTATGTTCATAATTGATCCCCATTCTCATAAAGAATGATAAGATTTATTTTTCACACAAGAATATATCTCAATAAATAATTGTCTTAAATTGAAGTGATGTATTCAACATGAAAAGGATAGATGGCCAAGTCTTAGAGTTTACAAGCCATAGTTAACCAAGCACTTTATTTGCACGTCTAGATAATTTTAAATGTATAACATACATACAATTCGATCTTGTAAAAATGATAATCAAGATACCCACCCATAAGGTCATTATCTCTCTACTTGACAATATTTTGTAAGTAAGATTTCAAATCTCCCATTTTATCCTAAAAATAAAAATAAATAAAATCTTACATTTCAAAAAAAATTAATTAAAACAAACTATTTGTAGTAATTGAACATTTGTCCAAATAATGATAATAGAAACAAAAATAAAGTTGCAAGATATTCCAAAATCTCATATTATGAGTAACTTATTATTTCTCTCTCAAAAATCAATTGACAAACCAAATATCGCATGAAGAAGACACTAAGTTGCCCCCAAATTCCAATCCCCATTGCCAAAACTTACCTTATGACAACATATGTTTCCATGCACCCAACACACTTTGACATTCTTCAAAATCAATGGAGATATTTTCTAACGCACACGATTTCCCATACCTCCCATGCTTGATTTCCTTGTTCTTTTTCCTCATGCCGCAAAATATAGTGGAGTAAAGTAATGTACAGTCTCATATTTTAGACTTTTATTACAGAAAGAGAATTGTGTTCTATCAAGGTCTTATCCTTATGGCCATGGGTTTTTCATTGGGGACCAAACTATTTGACCTCTTGCCATTCAGTTTCCTCTCTCTCTCCCCACTATTTTTTTCCTATGTGGGTCCTCTTAAATGTTTTAGTTGAAAACAAAATAAAATAGAAATAATTTTTTTTTAAGGATCAAGTCATGGAATCATCTATTGATCCCTATGTTATGTTGTCTATTAGTGTCTAACACTTAATCATTTTCAAGGCAATGTTGGTCGGTCATCACTGCAACCGAGCCATCTTGTAAAGGTCGAGTTATGTTTAGACTTGTATTCTCTATAGTTACCGAGTAGTAGTTACTTTCGATAAAGTCAGAGGCCGCTGAGTACTTCAGTAGTTACCGAGTAGGGTATATGTCGAGTTGTATATAAGAGTTAGTGTCGAGCACCAGTATATGAAGAATAGCTTTGACCAAGCATCAAAGACTTCATATGCCAAGCAAGCCAGTTTTGACATATGTATTTGTAATGACACAAACACCAATGTAAACAATTTTGGCTGACTTCTATGTGAGATTTAATGATTGTTCAAGGAATCAAGGAGTTGATTATGGTTTGTATTTATAATCATTAATCCCTATGTAAGCCATGCAACCTATTAGAAAAAGGGAATGCTTAAGTGGCATAAGTAATAAATCTAGATCGTTGATCTTGATATAGAAGCTTCATCAGACATTTATATAAGGTGAGATCTAAACCCTAAAATGATGTATGTAAGAAAGTAAAAAGGAGGAGATCTCATGTACGCAGACCAGAGGAGTGTTTTGATTATCAGATGCAGAGATCACGCAGAGTGATCAAGAAGAGTAGTGAAGGACAGAACAAAGCTATATTCGATTTTGAGATCAGATAAATACTGGAAAGAGGAGATTTGTAATCAACATCTATAGTGAAAACTGAAGGATCGGGTACTGATACATTTTAGCTAGTAAATTAGGCTAAATATCTTTACATAGTAGTCCTAAAAGGCTTTCATAAATCTCTTAAGAGAGTGCTTGTACTTAGTTGTAAATTTCAAATCTTTTAATCAAGGTAGATTGTATAAGTCTATAAGCTCTTAATAGGGTAGACCCCTCATAGGGTAGATCATCTAAAGTGATCAAACATTATATCCCTAAGAGGAACACTTTAATACTGTAGTAGTGAAGATTTTTGGGTGTCATCCCACCCTAATTTTACCTTTCAATGGTTTCTGGGTAACCAAAATATTTATGTTATGTGTTATATTTAATGGATAAAGTTAGAATGTTAGATCTATTTCAGTATTGAAATTCATGTATTTATGGTATGTATGTGGAATTAGTTTTAAAGTATCAAATATTGGAGATATCTGATTCACCCCTCCATCTCAGTATCTCACTTGCCCATATTAGATTTCAAACAAATGGTATCAGAGCTTACGTCTCTTAAAATAAGTATAATCACTTGAGAATTAAGGTCTTGAAAATGGAGGTTTATAAGTTGGGAAGATCATAGAGAATCAGAAGATTGACATCCATCTTGCATTGCACTAGCTTGAAGTAGCCATAGGAGAATTTAAGAAATCATTGAACAAAAGGAAAGATTTTGCAATCCAACTGAATGGCACACAATATCAAGAAGAGGATACTAAAGATCTATTTGATAATGGTAATTCCACTAAAAGTGATGCAGCATTAGAAGATCCATTAGAAAGAAACAACACACTGAATGAAGATCTCAAAAGTCTAAAGAGAGAACAAGAAATCCAATTAGTAAGACTATGTAGAGCGATTGAACAAAAAAAGAAAGCTGAAGAAGACAAAATAATGGTTGAAGAAGATAAGGGACTAATGGCTACATGACTTGATGAAAAGAAATGTGATATTTAGAAACTGACAAATAATCAATTGGACATAGTCAATCAACTACAACTTGTTAATCAAGAGTTGAATAGGAAGGACATGGAAATTACAAATCTGAGATCAGAGAACAAACAACTGAAGAATGAGTTAAGATTTGAAAAGGAACTTAATGAGATGATGAAAAAGTCAAATGAAGTTGTGAAGTATTTTGAGGAACTGTTGAGGTCACCAAGAATCTATCTAGTGACACTTCTAGTCTTGGACATGATGAACACCTATCATCCACTCAAGAAGGAGAATCATCAAAGAATGGAGAATATAGAAATGCTAAGCCAAGGAAAACAAAACCTACATTCCATCATTATGGAAATCTTGGACACACAACAAATATCTGCAGAATCAAGAATGGTATGTCAAATTCCAAACCAAAATTCAATGGAAATTGTTTTAAATTTAAGAAGCATGGACATCAAGCACATGAATGTAGGTCAAAGGTTAGTAATCCACCTACTACACCTAGATTTCAAGGATATTGTTACAACTGTCAAAAATATGGTCACAGATAACAAGAATGGAGATCCAATGCAAAACCCAAGTGGACATCTAATAAGCAGAGTAATGCACCAAGGAAAGGTAACACATTCAATTGTAACTACAATACATGGTATAGTTGTCATTATTGTTGAGAATATGGTCATATTGGAGCAAAATGTATGAAGACACATTTTAGAGGTAAATCCAAGAGTTGGATGAGTGGAAGTTTGGTCTATTATAAATGCCACAAGATTGGTCACATGAAAAGAGATTGCAAAGAACAAGTATCGAGTAATGGATAATTAAAAAGCAATGAGATTGTTGAACAAATAAGGAATCAGATGAACAAGACATGGAGAAAGAAAGAGTAAGAAAGAAGTAGTGGATTCAGTGAACTTGAGGTCACCCAATCCAATGGATCAGGTGATCACACTACTTCTAACTAAGCAAAGAAGGTATGTGAGGAACTAAATTTTCCAATGTCATATTTTACACCATTTCCTAACATTTGATATGTTAAAGTCCATATCTACATGAATTAAGATGCATTAGGAAAAAGTTGAGAAAAGAGTTATATTGTATATTTGATGTCGAGCATCACTATTTATGTCTATAGTGACCAAGTCACTCAGTATGTGCCGAGCTCCTATAATAAGTTGAGATGTGATATCTGTTGAGCATAAATGAAATGTTAGCATTGACTAAGTCATGGTTTCAATCAAGTATGAAAATGTGATAGCCGAGTTGACATGTGAAGGTTGAGACAACTGTGTTTCACCTACAAATGTATGGAACATTTAATGACACTCTAAAAGTAACAGTTTGAGTCTATAAAGTGAAATATTATTGTTCATTCTCATTTCACCCAGTGATTTGAGAATTTGCAAAGCGATTCAAGGCAATTGAAAAGAGCTATTTTTGCTAAGTCAAGTTTGTGAAGATTCCTACAGTGTGTCGTCGGTAAACAATTGTGAAGAATCATTAAAATAAGGTATTACCGAGCTATTTGAATCTATCTTTCGAACCCTAGATTAGAGATATAGCATCTACCTCATCTACAATATTAAGGAAGTGAGGGAAAGAAGTTCTAAACATTCAACTAGTAAGGAGTGATGTGTGTAAGCCATCAAAATTCTAATCTGTACAAAAAAGCATGGTGAAGAGAGATCTCTCAGGAGCCCTGTCATCGATTCCACTAAATGTGTTGATGATACATGATGTGCATGCATGCTACATGCACAATATTTGAGAGATTGGAGATTATGAGTTGAGGGATGCTTACAATAGGTTCTGTATCACTAGACTATTGAAGGCAGAGCATCAACAAGTTGTCAAGAAAGGGTTAGTGAGTACCCTAGATTTCCCTCAGAACTTCAAAATTGAATGGATCAAGATTTTTTTGAGAAGAGTACACAACATAAAATTATGGGTGGAGAATGGACCAGAGAAGATCACCAAAGAAATGATTCACCGAGTCTCTGGTTATCCCATTATTATCGAGAGGAAAACTATGAGATGCCAAAGAAAAGAGGTCATTCATGATAACACACAAGCAATATGGAATAAAACAAGAATGGCAATCTCTATGATCATAGATCTTGGGATAGATTTTATGGTAAGGGTAATTTCTCACAAGTTTTATCAGTCAAGCAAGTTGGATAGTGTTCCCTACATTATAGTTGATCAAGCATGGAAGATGGTGAAGAAAGATCTTATTTATGATCTTGCCGAGCTGCACTTGACTCAACTTGTTGAGAACCTTACATCAATCAGGAAGGCCAAGAACTCAATGTGTAAGTTTGGTTCCTTGATAGTTTGTTTATTCTTCTATGCACAATAGAATGTTCCTACTATAGGAGATGAAGTATGGAGTCAGGACTGACCTATTACTCAACAAGTTTACAAATTTATTGAGCAATTAGGTGACAATTTTGATAGTGTGCTAGATAGTTATTTTGTTGAATTCAAGAAGAAGATGAGAAAGAGAAGTAGAATCCTTGTATACCTAGTAGAGAAACACTACAATGATATTTATTTTCTAGTGGATACCAACCACACTTATGTTCAGGTTGTTCTGCCTAGGGTAGCATGGCTAAGGCCATTACATTATGAGGTTAATGTATGGTGTAAGAGAGGGTAGGAGGGGCCAAGGAATGGTACACCCTAACTTGAACCACCATGCTCAACAACACGCAGAAGCAAAAAACATAGAATAGTGAGAGAGAGAGAGAATGAAGACTTTCATATATTATCTTCAAATTGATTCATACATGTCAGGTTGTAAGGCCTTCCTAGTTATGGCCAGATATTACAATCAAACACAAAAGTCCTCAAACATGTGAGGATTTGCCAACAATCTCTAATTTTCTATCTTCTATCTTCTATCCTACAACTTCCTCCCAAAACTCTAACCAAACAACTACATTTATACAAGAGGTTACCAAACTAAGCTGGCCTTTAGATCCACAATCAATAGAAGGGATGACTAGATCTAGGTCCACATGCTTCCCAATAATAGATACTAGCATTAAATCCATAACCCATAATAAATGCACAAGTCGGCCTTAATAGAAACTTAAAGAAACTCATTGGTAAGAAAAGCCAACCGAGCACCAGATAAGCATCACCAAATGCCAAGGAAATTACTGAGTGCCAGAGAGATAACCAACCAACACCAAAGAACAAAGGAAACTGAGCAACACCGAACCAACTCGGTCAAAGCAGGAATCAAGCAACACAAACAACTCAAATCTATTTTTAGTGACATAGGATTGCCAAGGACCCAAGATGCTCTTGCATCAGACACCTAGGGTTATTTGAAAATGATTCTCCAAATCATTAAGAAGGCATGATCTGAGCTGCATCCAACTCAGACTGTGAAATCCATGAACTATCTTCAATCGATCTATTCTTCCACTTTACCAGATATTCCATATATTGTTTTCCTCTTGTACTTTTGCCAATTCTTTGCTCCAAAATATGCTCAACTTCTTCATTCTTCTTCTTAGGATAATCCATTGATATTGTCATGTCTTCTTCAGGTTCATGAAACTCATACAAATTAGTAATTTTGAATATAGGTGAAATATCCATGTTATCAGGTAACTCAACTTCATATGCATTTCCACTGTCAAATTTTCTCAAAATCTTGCAAGGTCCAAACTTCTTCATCTTCAACTTCCCATATGTTCCAATAGGAAATCTACCTTTCTTCAAATGAACCATCACTTCATCACCAAGATCAA
Organism: Chamaecyparis obtusa; assembly: GCA_027943335.1. Classification (NCBI taxonomy): domain Eukaryota; kingdom Viridiplantae; phylum Streptophyta; class Pinopsida; order Cupressales; family Cupressaceae; genus Chamaecyparis; species Chamaecyparis obtusa. Next base: position 219,930 of record BSBK01001798.1, on the reverse strand, counting down.
AAGTCTGATGTCTTCTTGATCTATCAGCTCTATCTTTGTATTTTTTATTACTCTTTTCCAGCTTAAGCTTCACATCTTCATGCAATGTCTTCATGTACTTAGAAAAATTTACTCCTTCAACACTTCTCTTTCTTTCATCATCAATGTCTCTCAAATCTGATATACCTCTCGGTTGTGTGCCATTTACAATCTCAAAAGGTGTTTTTCCAGTACTCCTATTCACTGAATTATTATATGCAAACTCTTCTTGTGCCAACACAGAATCCCAATTACTTGGTGTGTCTCCATCTAAACATCTCAAAAGATTTTCCAAGCTTCTATTCACAACTTCTTTCTATCCATCGGTTTGTGGGTGAAATGTAGAACTATATTTCAACTCAATATCCAACTTTCTCCAAAGAGTCTTCCAAAAGTATCCAACAAATTTACTATCTTAGTCAGAGATAATACTCCTTGGTAATCCATGCAATCTGAAAATTTCCTTAGAGAAAAGATCTACTACATTACTACATCTAATGTCTTTCTACAAGGTATAAAATGTGCTATTTTATAAAATTTATCCACAACCACAAATATAGAATCATTACCTCTTATTGTCTTTGGTAAGCTAAGAACAAAATCCATACTGATGTCAATCCAAGGTTTCTCAAGTAAAAAAATCAGTGTATACAATCCAGTATTCTGACTAACTCCTTTTTCAACTTGACAAACTCCACAACTTTTCACAAATTTCTGAACATCTTTATACAACTATAGCCAAAAGTATTTCTCCTTAAGAAAATTCAATGTCTTATCAACTCCAAAATGTCCAGCCAAACCACTACTATGTTTCTCTTTTATAAAATTAGTTCATGTTGGTCCTCTCGATATACACAAATGAATACCATTAAACAACATACCTCCTTGCATAAAATATTCATCCCATTTAGTACTCTATTGATCTTGAATAGGTGCTCTGCACTTTCTCCATAGCTCAATAAAATCAGGATCAAATTCATAAGAATCTCTCATGTCATTAAAGCCTAGAATTCAAATTTTCATCTCAGTCATCAAAGATCTCCTTCTACTGAATGTATCAGCAACTCGGTTAGTGACTCCACTCTTATGCTTTATCACAAATGTATAACTCTACAAATACTCAACCCATTTCATATGTCTCTGATTAAACTTATTCTGACTACCCAAATACTGTAAAGCCTTATGATCAATATGGGTAAAAGTACAAAGTTGTGTCACACTTTTATAAAGGAAAAGGTCAACAACACATACAAATTTTAACTTTAACGACATAAAATGGCATTTATGTTTAAAATTTGGAGATGATGTAAACTAATGAAATGTGTAAAAGTGGATGAAGTTTATGTCTATAATTTTTTTAATTTTTTTTGAACAAGAATTCACATAGTTTTTAAATTTTTTAAGTCCATTTTTTACTTGCTGAAAAATGAGGGTCTTGTTTGCGCCAAAAAAGTATATGCAAATAATCTTTTTTTCCTTTGATTTCAAAATATGTCATAGATAAAATGTATAGATAGTGTAGAAAAGAAGAAAAATTAGTTTTCGATGTATATTTTCTCTGTTATAACTACTCAAAGTCGAACATACCTGAAATTGACAATTTTCATCTCGCGTCAAATTTCCCCTATCAAATCTACACCATTTAGAAAATAAATTACACACTCTTGAAGATAACTCTCTCCTCTAGTGTTAAATATAAATTTTCAATTTTTTTGATAAGCTTTACTATTTTTTTCTATTTTTGAAGCATCTTGTTCTCGAATGTTAAAATACCTACTTGCAGTATTTTGAAATTATAATATATTAGATCTAATTAAAATACTATAAAAATTATATGATGATAATCTTGACTCTGTGCTCTAAAAAAGAGTATTTTTATATTTGTAAAAAAATATCATTAAAAAGAGTAAGAGTTATTGAAATGTCATTTTTTTGAAATAATATTATTTATTTAGTAATTGTTATAAAACATGCATTTAATAGATATTTCCAATTGGAAAAGGTGAAGAACTTATCTAACTTAGCTAGAATGAATCTAACTAGACCATATGTTTGACAAAAAATAATTTTAGTTAGAAATACTCAAATTCAGCTGTGCTGATAAGTTGTCTTGAAACGTGACACAGCTTTGTGCTTTTACCCATATACAACACAAATTCACTCAATATCAAATAATGTCTCCATTTCTTTAGGGCTTGAACAATAGCATATAATTATTGATCATACACATAATTTCCTCTTTGCATCATTCAACTTTTCACTAAATAAAGCAACCGGTTTACCTTCTTGACTCAACACAGCTCCAATTGCACTTCCACTTGCATCACATTCCACTTGAAATACGTTATTGAAATCAAGCAATGCCAAGATAGGCAATACAAAAACCTTCTTCTTCAGAGTCTCAAAACTTTTATCAGCTCCATGTGTCCACTTGAATTCTCTTTTGTCTCCTCTCATAGTCTCAATCATAGCATTATAAATTGAGCTAAAATTCCTAATGAACTTTCGGTAAAAACTTTCCAAACCATGAAATGATATTACCTCACTAGCATTCATAGGTGTAGGCCAATTCAAAATAGCTTAAACCTTTTTAGGATCCATTTTCAAACCATTTTCTAAAATCATGAATCCCAAATACATAATCTCCTCTTTCATGAATGAACACTTTTTCAGATTTATCAGCAACATTTCTTCTTTCAATCTCTGCAAAACTTGTCTAACATGCAATAGATGTTATTCTCTGGTCTTACAGAATATCAGAATATCATTAACATATACAATCACAAACTTACCCAAGAATTTTTCAAAACTTCATTCATCAACATCATAAAAGTACTCAGTGCATTAGTTAAACCAAAAGGCATAACCAACCACTCATACAAATCTTCTTTTGTCTTGAAAGAAGTCTTCCATTCATCACCTTCTCTAATGATACCCACTTTTTAAATCAATCTTGGTAAAAAACTTTTCTCTAGTCAAACTATCCATTTTATCATCCATTCTCGGTATAGGAAACCTATACTTCACTATTATCTTGTTGATTACTCTGGAATCAATACACATTCGCCATTCTCCTTTCTTCTTAGGTGCCAATTCCATAGGTACTGCACAAGGACTCAAACTTTATTTGATCAAACCTTTCTCCAAAAATTATTGAATATGTCAGTTCAATTCCTGATTCTCGATAGGTGTTAATCAATGAGCTGCCTTATTTAGTAAACTAGCTCCAGGGATAAGATCCATGCAATGATCAATGATTCTCTTCGATGGAAAACCATCAAGTACATTATTAGAAATGATTTCACGGTACTCAGTGAGTAACTTATCAATCTCCTCAAGGACATTATCCTCTATTTTCTTACTCAGTTTGTTAGGAATCACAACAAAACATACAACAGTTCTCTTTAAATCTTTAACAAACTTTCTTCCTTCCATCAAGCAAACTTTTGCATATGTGCAAACATTACTAATAGGTTCTTCCATCAAAGGTAACAAGATTTGTCTTTTTCCATCAGCCCAAATAGTATACTTATGCAATCTCCCATCGTATAAAGCATGTCTATCATATTACCAAGGTCTACCCAACAAAAGATGACAACAATCCATAGGCATGATATCACATAACACCTTATCATAGTACTTCCCAATTTTCAAATTCACATAACATTGTTCACTTACCAAGAGTGTATGCTCATCTTTGATCCATGAAATCTAATAGGGTTTCGGATGTTTTAACCTTTCCAACTACAACTTTGTGACCATCTCTTCAGATGTCAGATTCTTTGAGCTACCACTGTCAATGATTACCTTCCAAAATTTATCAAAACTCTACATCTGGTCTTGAACAAACTTTTCCTTACCAGATCTTCCTTTTTACCTTCATTCCAAAGTCCTCTTCTTACCATCAAGTTATTTTCCTTCTCAGGTTCATTTGGTGACTCTTCTTGCACCAAAACATTCTAACTGTTACCAGACTTCTTACTTCCATGTGTACACTCAAATGATCTGTGTCCTTCTCCATAATTGTAACAAGTTCCTTAGAAAATTCCTCTATTATATCCACCAGCTACTACCTCTGCCTCTAGATGAACTTTCACCTTTCCACTCGGTCTTGCCTTTATCTAGAGTTATCTTTTCTAGTTCAGATCTACTATTTTCACCATGGGATTTTCCTCTTCCTCTAGGGAATCTACCATCTCTACCTCTTTGTCTTTTCTCATGTCTCTTATTCAATTTCTCCTCATCTTTCAATGCAAATTGATAAGCCTCTTCAATGCTCTCCAATTTGAACAAACTTATTTCTTCTTGGATGGAAACTCTCAAACCATTCAGGTATCTAACAATTCTTTCCACAAAATCTTCATCATGTCCAGATCTAATATCTAATCTATAGAATTCCTCAGTATAATCCTTTACCGAGCTATCTTTCTTTCTCAAACTTTGCATTCACCTAACTAGGTTAATCTGATAATCACAAGGTAAGAACTTTCCTTTCAATTTATTCACCATTTTACTCCATACCTTGATTTTGTCTTTTCCTTTCCTCTTTCTGTCTAGCTACAGATATTCCCACCATAAGGATGCATGAATTTTCAACTTTGTGCTTGCAATTTCCACCTTCTTTTCCTCAGGTAAATTTTCATACTCAAAATACTTTTCCATCTCAATGATCCAGTCCACCAATTCATCAAAATCAAATTTCCCACCATACTCAGGAGGATTAAAGTGTGGTGTAGACTTCAAACTTGTCAAATCCTTCAGGAATATTTTGTAACCCTAATCCATCGTAGGTGCAGGTTCTCCATCACCTTGTTCTACCTCAATTTCATCATCACTAACATCTTCAAGATGTCTTCCTCTTCTCTGGGTTGTTTCAACAGCTTCTAATATAGCAGCAATTTGTCTCAACATGTATGCCAATCCTAGATCCACATCTCACCTCTAGTAAACCATGTTGAAAACCCTCTAAAATTGTAGGTCAGATTGCAATCTTCTACCCCACAATAATTCAACTAGGGTTTCCCAAGAAGGAACCTTCAAATCTAGATTCACAAACCTAGATCCAAATCTCACCTCGCTCTGATACCACCTAATGCAAGAGAGGGCAGGAGGGGCCAAGGAATAGCACACCCTAACTTGAACCACCTTGCTCAGCAACATGTGAAAGAAACAAACATACAATAGTGAGAGAGAGAATACAAACTTTCATATATTATCTTCAAATTGATTCATACATGTCAGGCTGTAAGGCCTTCCTAGTTATGGCCAGATATTACAATCAAATATAGAAGTCCTCAAACATGCGAGGATCTACCAACAATCTCTAATTTTCTATCTTCTATCTTCTATCCTACAACATCCTCCCAAAACTCTAATCAAACAACTACATTTATACAAGAGGCTACCGAACTGAGTCATCCTTCAGATCCACAATCAATGGAAGGGATGACAAGATCTAGGTCCACACACTTCCCAATAATGGATACCAACATTAAATCTATGACCCATAATAAATGTACAAGTCATCCTCAACAGAAACTTAAAGAAACCCATCGGTAAGAAAGCCAACTGAGCACCATACAAGCATCACCAAGCACCAGGGAAATTATCGAGCACCAGAGAGATAACTGACCAACACTAGTGAACAAAGGAAACCAAGAAACACCAAACCAACTCGGTCAAAGCATGAATCGATCAACACAAACAACTCAAAAAATTTTTTGGTGACACAGGATTGCCAAGGACCTAAGATGCTCTTGCATCCATGTAGTTGAGACATCAACAGCAATAACTACCCTACTTTCTAAAGACATTGATAAGAAAGAAAAACCTTTTGGAACTTATGAAGAGGCTAAGTCCAAAATTACTATGGGATTAAAGTCTTCAACCTTGGAGAAGAAAATAAAGAAAATAGTTAAGAATCTAGAGAAGATGCTAGGTCAAGGAGAAGAGGATAATGCACCTCTTGTGATTACACAAGGTCAGGGTGAGGATAAGTCTAGTGAATCTGAAGAGAGTGAAGAGGAGGATGGAAGAATGCAAAAGAAAGTCAAGGAGGCAATGGTTGTCAAGCCTAGTAAAAGGAAAATTCAGAAACCAATGCATACCCATCTTGTTACATTAAGACTAATAAATAGGGAAGCCTTAACTCCCACAGCTATAGAGACCCAAAAGGAAACACCATCAAAAATCACTAAAGGGGAAAGTTCAAGAAAAATTTCAAACCAATGCAAACTAGAGTTGTGCCAAGTCATCCTAAGAAGAAGCCGAGAAGGAAGTTAGTATTGTAGAAGGAGGATGATGAAGAAGAAAAGATAGACATAGATGATAATACAAAGTTAAAAGTGGCATCACATAGACATACAACTAGTGTGGATGAAATATGCCAAAATATCAAAAACACTATAGAACTAGCAGGTTTTAAGTTTATCAAATTTGAAAAATTAAGTAAATATGACAAAGAAAAAGTTGAAGAGGCTATGTTAGAAATGATATGCACATTGAAGATGACACCTCTGGAGATTGGGAATCTCATCCCTGAAGAAATTTTTACTAGAATTAATCAGAAATGGTAGTATGCCATCATGATCGAAAGACAAATAAGGGAAGTCCAACTTTAGCTCAGATCATGTATGAATTATCAAAGAAGAAAATAAAGGCATATATGGAGCAATACAAAAACATGTTTGTACCCAAGCACAAGGATTGTACTACATTTTGAAACATAATGTTGATGAATTTTTCACCCAAAGTAAAAGGGTGTGGAAAACCATTTTTGTGTTATTAGTTGATAAGAGTGCACAACAAGGTGAAGGGACATTCAACCAAGTGGAAATGGATAACAAAGAAGATATTGATGAGCCTCAGAACCTTTTGGAAGAGGAAAGAAAGATGGTAGAAGTGAGTGGATCATAGGATGTGATCATAATTGAGGACATACTTGAAGACACACAAGTTAATAAAAATTCCTTGACCGAGGAAGAAAAAAAGAGCCATATTCTTGACAAGGAAACCTTAGATCACTCTCTACTAAGTACCAATCCATTTCTCATATAGGTATGTGACTATACAAGGATTATGGGTACATCAACTATAGACACTAAACCTACAAGCTCCCACATGGTCATTGTTGAAAAGAAGATCACATAGGGTTCCAGTGTTGAGGAATAGGAAAAGCCAGTAATAATGAAAGAAAATGCACCTTCTGAGGAAGACAATAAAGGTAAAGGAGAGGAGAGCTTAAAAGAACAAGAAGATAACTCTACAAAAGAAATTTTAGGACCTCATATTGAGGAAGAATAGAAGACTGAGGAGAAAATCACTAATGACAAAGATGCTATCCAAGCCTTAGTACAGTTTCTGAGTGGCAACACACCAATGAAGAAATCACATAGGAAAAAGGAAAAGTCTCCCAGCACACACATTACATTAGATGAAGGTATAGTGATTCTAAAGTGGGACAGTGATTAATTAAGCTACTAGAAGATGCAAATATTGCAAGATCTCTTGAAGAAGGAGAGAAAACAAGAGGAACTAAGGAGAGAACATCAACAAAAGTAGGTACTACATGAAATAAATAGTATATTTGTAGAGGCTTTTGGAAAAGATCCCCAAACTATACTTAAAGTTCCACTTAGAGGTCCACAACACCCCTACTCCCATTAATTCTAGGGCTCTGACTAAGAGTTCCCAAAACCCACAAGACAAGATTTGGTCTTCAACCCAAGCTTCTACACCCTTAAGGCACTAAACCCACACAAATTAGAACTGGTTGATACAAGGATGAAACAAGGTTCTATCAATGTTTAACATCCATATTAGATGCAATGACACACCAATCCCACAATAATTTAAGACTGAGACACAATTTGACCACCCAAGCCTATTTAGGGCTACAAGGAGAAAGCATGAATTGTTAAGGGCAACCTACTAGGAAATCCACCAAGAAAAGGCTTAACCATTCAAAACTACTCCAATTCACCTATCAAAAACACCTCCAAGTTTGGGCTTTTGACCAATTCCCAAACTCTTGATGTCCTCAATTCTCTCCTAGGCCTAATAGGGATAATAGGCCAAATTAACAAAGGAAGTGTCTCAAGTTTTTATCAACTTCCAATCTAACCTATTGGGACACTTGTGAGATCACATAAAATGACTAAATCCAAATATTTAGGTCTCCATTCCACCCCTAGTCTGTGTTGTGCATTCAAACCCATAATTCTGGACAGTCACATAGAGATGCCTGTCCAGAGGGTTTAGTCATTTCTCCTTCCATCAATGGATTCCTGATCCGAGACCCCAAAAATATTAATATACATCCTCCCTCCTTTCTTTACACTAAGAATTAGTTTTCTTCCATGGTGGAGTCTCCTAGAAAGAGGAATTTAGTCTCGAAACCCTAGGTAGGCCCTTCCTAAGACCAGTGGCACACAAAATTTGATAACTTTTGATCTAATCAATTTCAAGACTTCAAATCAATTGAAAATCTCTCATATGACATAGGAATAACTTCTATACTCTTTTAATGGCTCATGTGAGATGGTACAGGTTCGTACACTTTGAAAACACATTCTATTTCTTAGGAAATCAATGATTTTTTATTGAAATCAGATATCTAATCTTCTCCAATCCTCTTCTAACATTGGATTGATGTTTTTCAACTTGTTTATACAATCATCAATTGGTTCCAAGCAATTGAGGTGGTTGTGGATGTTGGGATTCAAAAAAGACAACTTTTTGAAAAGTTGCACATTACAACATTGACAATATTGACTACTTTTGCCAAAGTTATCAATTGTCAATCAAACTCACTAATCTCTATCCTAGACTCCACCTAGGCCCTTAGAGAGGTTAAACTAAAATATTTCAACCTTTTCTTAGGCTAGCTAGACTATCCTAGTCACCTAGACTATTTTAGCCCTTCACAACCTAATTGTCCAATAAATGGCTAAGGTAGACAACTAGGTTTATAACAACAGCTATTGTCACCTTGCCTTACAAAATAGGACTTATTGAAAACATTGGATTCAAGATCCAAATAGTATCCTTATCCTTTATATTTGGGTCACTTGATGTGCTAGCCATGGATGAATTTGAGGGTGCTTCTACACCATACTCCCAAGGTGCATTGATCTTAAGTCCTCTTGAGATGAGGTCTTGCAAAGTTGAGCCATGCTTCTGAATCTCCATCTCATCCATCCATACTAATTCTTCCTCAGGACTTCCATGCCACTTCACCAGGTACTTCTTGTAAACATTCTTCCTTTTTCTCTTGATTATCTTTTTGTCCAAGATCCTTTCAAGCTTCTTTGGTTCATGAGGGGGTTATGCCTGCAGCATCCTCTTCTAGTTCTTCCACCTCCACATCTGATCCTACATTGACATCACCTTTGTAGGGGGTTAGATCACAAATATTAAATATAGGGGAGATACTAAGATGAGAGGGAAACTCAATCTCATATGCATTCAACCCATGCTTTTTCAGCACTAAACAAGGTCCTACTTTCTTCATGAGTAGTTTAGTGTGCTTTCCCTTAGGCAATATATCATTCTTCAAGTATTCCCACACCAAGTCTCCAACCTGCAACTATACATCCCTCATATGCTTGTCTTTGACTTTCTTATACTTCTCTACACTTTTTTCAAGTGCCAACCTGACTGAGTCATGCATTTCCTTCATGCTCTCTGCAAATTCTTCTCAATGAGCATTGACTGGAGTGTTTCATGGGAGTTCTCTGAGTTCCAAGATGCCTCTTGGAATTTTCCCATACATAATCTAAAAGGGGTTTTTCCCTGTACTCCTTTTGACTGAGTCATTGAAGGAAAACTCTTCGTGTGGTAGGATTGTATCCCACTTGTCTCCATATTGTTTTGTCAGGCACCTAAGGATATTTCCAAGGGACTTGTTGACAACCTCTATCTACCCATCCTTTTGTGGATGATAGGTGAGCTAAAAATCAAATTGGTCCCTAACCTCTACCACAAGGTCCTCCAAAAGTGACCAATAAACTTCACATCCATGTTTGATAGTATGGTTAGAGGTAAGCCATGAATCCTCACTACTTCCTTGAAGAAAAAATAGCAATTGATTCAATGCATCATTGGTACTTTTAAAAGGGATAAACTGGGCCATTTTAGTGAACCTATCCACTACAACATAAATACTATCATATCCCTTTTGTGTCCTAGGCAATCCCATCACAAAGTCCATGCTACAACTATCCCAAGGCCTTGTAGGAATAGGTAAGAGTTGGTATATCCCTTCATTGGTAGATGCACCCTTGTACCTCTGATAGATTGTACATGTCTCTTCACTCTTCCTCACTTTAGTTTGAAGCTTAGGCCAATAGTAAAACCTTCTCACCTGTTCCAAGGTCTTTTCCAACCCAAAATGTCCTCCCATGCTTCCTACATGCTTCTCTTTGATAATGATCTCCCTCATTAAACAATTGGGGATGCACAACTGATGTCCTTTGAATGATAGGCTATTTTGGATCAAATAATGTGCATATTCAACATGCTAGGCTTCAAAAAAATTAGAACACACATTATACATATCACTGAAATTATCATCATCTTTGTACATGTCCTTCAATGCATCAATCCCTACACTTTGAAGTTGGATTTGTTGCACAACTAAAGATCTTCAACTCAATCCATCTACCACCTTATTAGAAACTCCCTTCTTATGTTTGATTGAAAATTTATAGGCTTGAATTGATTCCACCCACTTCATGTATTTGTGGCTTAGTTTCTCTCGGCTATTCAAGAAACTCAAGGCTTGATTGTCTGTGTAGACAACAAATTCCTTTGGCAGGAGGTAGTGCCTCCATTTATTCAATGACTAGACTAAGGAATATAGTTCCAAGTTATAAGAGCAGTATTTCCTCTTTGCTTCATTAAGCTTCTCACTAAAAAAGGCTATAGGTCTGTCGTCTTAGCTCGAGACAGCCCCTATAGCTAGGTTTGATGCATCACACTCAATAGTGAATACCTTTTGAAAATCAAGGAGCACAAGGATAGGTTTCTCCATCACCTTTTTCTTCAGCATTTGAAAGGCTTCCTCTACATCCTTGTTCCACACAAACTTACAATTTTGTCCACCCTTGATGGTTTCAAGGATAGGTGCACATAACTGACTGAAATTTCTAGTAAATTTTCTATAAAAAGAAGCAAGTCCATAAAATCTTCTTACTTCAGTCATTGTCCATGGATAAGGCCAAATTAAGATGGCTTATACCTTCTCAAGGTCCATCTTGATGTTCCCACCTGCAATCACAAATCCCAAGTAGATAAGTTCCTCCTACATAAAAACACATTTCTCCAAATTTAGAAAAAGTTTCTCCTCATGCAACCTCTTCAAGACCAAATTAAGGTGTTCCAAATGCTCCTCCTTACTCTTGCTAAAGATAAGGATGTCATCAAGGTATACTATGAAATTATTTCCAAGGAATGGTTGTAGAACCTCATTCATGAGCCTCATGAATGTGCTAGGGGCATTTGATAGACCAAATGACATCACCCTCCACTCATACAAGCCTTCATTGGTTTTAAAGGCTATCTTCCATTCATCACCAGCCCTAATCCTAATTTGGTGGTAAGACACTATTCAAATCCACCTTAGAATAGTACCTCACACCCCCCAAATGGTCTAACAGGTCCTCTATCCTAGGCATAGGAAATCTGTACCTGATTATGATTCTATTTATGGCTCTAGAATCAGTGCACAACCTCCATGTGCCTTCCTTCTTGGGAGCAAAAAGAGAAGGTATTTCACAAGGGCTAAGGCTTTTAGGGATCAAACCCTTATCCAAGAGTTCTTGTATCTATCTTTCCATATCCTTATTCTATTCAGGGGTCAACTTGTATGTAGCATTATTGGGAAAGGTTTCTCCTGGGATAAAGTCTATATTGTGGCTTATGTCTCTGATTGGTTGCAATTCATTTGGCAAATATTTTGTGACAATGTCTTTATACTAGTCTAGTAGGTCTGCAACTTCTTTAGAGCCTACCCTTCCAAGGGATTCATCTCCTTCTCAAAATTCTTGGGTCGGTCATCCTTTGGTCAAAGGTCTAAGGCATAACAAGGTGTCTTTTCTTCCCTTAGAGTTTTCAAAAACTCTTTTTCACTAATAAATAAAATATTAGAATCTTTATGTTCCTCTAAATTTTTAGGAAGGGGTAAGAGTGTTACCTTTTCTCCTATGTGGTAGATGGTGTAGGTGTTCAACCTCCCATCATGATGAGCCTCCAAATCATATTGCCAGGGCCTTCCAAGGAGAAAATGGCAGGCATCCATTAGAACAATGTCACATAGCACATTCTCTTTGTACTTTCCAAGTTAGAATTCCACCCATGCTTATTCTTCTATGATAGTGTGTTGGGTCTTGGTCTGGATCCATCTTCCCACTTTAGATAGGTAGGTCAAGCTTAGTATCCATGGTCCTTCTTTCCATGGATTTCAAGGTCTTCAACAATAGCCTCTGGTCTACATGCACTTCTTCTTCTTCCTCCTTCAAAGGGGCTTCTTCATCACTCCCCTCTTCTTCCATTCCACAGCTCCCACTATGCCCTTTCTTGAGTTGTTCCTTAAGCCTTTCCATTTCTTTCCTCATCCACTTTCTCTCAATATCATGCTCTTTCACTACCCTCAGTAGTTCTGCATTTGTCATCCTATTAGGAAGTACACTGTCTTCCCCACCATTTGACATGGTTGCAACTTTAATCTTCCTCCAAAGATCTACTAGTTTCTCTAATACCACTTGGAGTAGAGCCCCAAATGATACTCAAAGTTCCACTTAGAGGTCCACAACACCCCTACTCCCATACAATCTAGGACTCTGACTAAGAGTTCCCAAAACTCACAAGATAAGATTTGGTCTTCAACCCAATCTTCTACACCCATAAGGCACTAAACTCACACAAATTAGAACCAGTTGATCCAGGGATGAAAAATGGCTTGAGAAATATTTAAAATCCATATTAGATGCAATGACACACCAATCCCACAATAATTTAGGACTGAGACACAATTTGACCACCCAATCCTATTTAGGGCTACAAGGAGAAATCATGAATTGTTAAGGGAAACCTACTTGTAACTCTATGAAGACAAGGCTTAACCACCCTCAAATACTCCAATTCACCTATCAACAAAACCCTCAAAGTTTGGGCTTTTGACCAATCCCCAAACTCATGTTGTCCTCAATTCTCTCCTAGGCCTAATAGGGCTAATAGGCCAAAATAACATAGGAGGTGTCTCAAGTTTTTATCACCTTCCAATCTAACCTATTGGACCACTTGTGAGATCACATAAAATGACTAAATCCAAAGATTTAGGTCTCCATTCCACCCCTGTTCTATGTTGTGCATTCAAACCCACAATTATGGACAGTCACATAGAGATTCATATCCAGAGGGTTTAGTCATTTCTCCTTCCATAAATGGCTTCTCGATCTGAGACCCCAAAAATATTAATATACATCCTCCCTCTTTTATTTCCACCAAAAATTATATTTTTTTGATGGTGGAGTTTCCTAGAAAGAGGAATTTAGTCTCGAAACCCTAGGTAGGGCCTTCTTGTGACCAGTGGCACACAAAATTTGATAACTTCTGATCTACTTGGTTTCAAGACTTCAAATCAATTGAAAATCTCCCATATGACACAAGAATAACTTCTAGACTCCTTTAATGGCCCATGTGAGACCGTACAGGTCCATACACTTTACAAGCATAGTCTATTTCTCAGGAAATCAATGAATTTTTATTGAAATCAGATATCAAATCTTGTCCAATCCTCTTCTAACATTGGATTGAGGTTTTTCAACCTGTTTATACAATACCCAATTGGTTCCAACCAACTGTGGTGGTTTTGAACATTGGGATTCAAAAATGACAACTTTTCAAAAAGTTGTACATTACAACATTGACAACTTTTTCCAAAGTTGTCAATTGTCAATCAAACTCACTAATCTCTATCCTATACTCCATCTAGGACCTTAGAGAGGTTAAAATAAACTATTTCAACCTTTTCTTAGGCCAACTAGACTATCCTAGTCACCTAGACTATTTTAGCCCTTCATAGCCTAATTGTCCAATAAATGGCTAAGGTAGACAAATAGGTTTATAACAACACCTATTGTCACCTTGCCTTACAGAATAGGACTTATTGAAAACATTGGATTCAAGATCCAACTAGTATCCTAACCCTTTATATTTGGGTCACTTGATGTGCTAGCCATGGATGAATTTGAGGGTTCTCCTGCACCATCTTTTGACTTAGATGATTTGAATGAGACTTCACCTATATTGGAACAATTGGTTCATATTCTTACAAAGGTGAATAGTGATGATAGTAAAGCTAATGAAAATCTAATGCAGTGGTTAGAAAGGAAGATTGAGACCAAGGTACTTGATAGGGTCTTGACTGAGATAGTAGTCAAACGAGTAGAACTTTATGGTTTAGTGAAAAACTTAGAAGATGTTTTACATAATGTTCATTCCATGTACAATAAATTATGCAATATCGAAACATTCACTTAGGATAATCAAGAATTAATTGACAAGATGTGCAACTAGATTTAGATTCTAATGGTCATTAACTGAGCATGGATGTAAGTTCCAGCTCCATTCTTTTTACATGAATACTACATGCACAAGGGAGATTAGTTGAGCTAATGGATAATGATAGAAGGATAAGAGCCAAATTAATCTCTATTCAACCCATGTTGACACCTCATCTAGAGGTTATGAAAAGAGAATTGGCATCAGCACAAGAGCTAATGTAGAGAGGTCCTCATCTCTCTATTGTTGAGAGTTTGGTTGATCTAGCAGCTCGGCTAGAAATCAAGATACAATTTTTGGAATATGTAAGATCCAGATGGGATAATGCATTTGCAATGATTATGCAGCTCCACAAACCATTTTTGGATAAATATTTTCAAACCCCTACACCCAAGTAGCTCCAAGTGACAAAAACAAGGGGGAAATGACATGACATGAGTAACACAAAGGGGTAAACAATGAGGAAGATATGAGTCAGTATATATAGTGATCATCATAGAAAAAATATAGATTAGAAATGTATGGCATACTATTTTATAATGTAAATATATTCATTGTATGTCAAGAGTCATGTATATATAGTATAGTCTTTTTGAAGACCGATTCAAAGTCTTAGGTGGAGTACTCAAAGTACTAATTACTATTTTGGTTACATAATGTAATTGTCATGAAAAAGTGTTTTTTCCACTAATGTCAAAGGGAAAGATTGTTGATCCCTATGTTATGTTGTCTATTAGTGTCTAATACTTAGTCATTTTCAAGGCAATGTTGGTCGGTCATCACTGTGACCGAGCCATCTTGTAAAGACTGACTTATGTTTAGACTATTTGCATGTGATGTTTTGGAGTACTGGGAATCACTTAAGGTTTTTCATTCATGGTAACACTTATGTTAGAGTGATCGTATGTGGTGGAGATTTCCTTTGGAGTCACAGTCATGAAAATGACTAAGTCCAGAATCAAAAAAATAGGGTACAGTGCTACAGTTTTGGATAGCGATGAGGATATACAACTATTATGGCTTGTGAAGTTAACTGGAGTTATTTTGGGATATTCACATGCTTCAATTAAGATCACATAATTTTTGGTTACCAAATTTGTGAGATGCAGTGTTCAGAAGATATGTGAAGACAGTAAAAAAGAATAATAGGGTACATGAACATTTGCGAAGTTTGAGGAAGGAAAAGTAAATATGGTAACATGCTAAGTGTTGGAAATTTGGTTGAGTTAGATATATAGATTTTGTCATTATGGAAACATATGATCTATGTGAAGAATGTAGATGATAGAGAGCAAGTATGATAGAGCGCAAAGAAAAATTGTCTAAGCAGTATTTTCTCAGTGTACCCAGAAGACAGTTTTGATTGGCGATATTGATTGAAGTAAGTTCAGTGTTTGTGCACTTGAACATGGATACTATGATGCATATTGAAGACTCACCTAAGAGTGCAAGTCTGTATGGCATGTACGGAAGAAGTTATTGCAGTATTACAGGAACAATGTTACAGCCGACGGGACATTATAGAAGACAAAATTGGTAAAGAGTTAAGGGATTATTTTGTTTATCAAAATAATGTCTTAATAATATAAATGGATGAAATCCTAGATATGAACTATTTGGTAGCGCATTGTAAAATATATTTTGTAAAGTGCTTTATGTTTAGTAAAGCTGACTGTAAAAGTTATTATCCCTAATAACTTGTATAAATGTAAGGCATATGGAATGAGAAGAAATATATATGTGAATGAGATAGATGATATAGAAAACATATATGTGAAAGGTATTGATGCAAAGTTGTGAAAGACAAGAAAGAAGTATAAGGTTATGTACCTTGCCATATTTTGTAATCATTAATTATTGTACATTACTTTTTTGGGTAGTGGGCTCATCTTGTAATCATTTGTAATTAGTACTACCAACTCTTAGTAGGGTTGAAGCTTCTTACAAGGCCTAGAGTCCCTTAATCAGGACTGAGACACTATACATATGTAATAGGCTCCTAACAGGGTCAACGTCCTTAACAAGATACTTTTGATTAGTGGATCTTTTTGGGTATCATCCCCACCGAGGTTTTCCATTGGCAAGGGTTTCCTAGAGAACAAATAATGTGTTATGAGTTCATTTTCTTTATTGTTATGCATGTTCTTTAGTTTACTTTGTTATGCAAGCATAAAGATAATTTGTTATATCCATAATTGGAAAAAAGTAAAAGTTTGTAGAATATTGATTCACCCCCCCCTCTCAGTATTCCCTATTTCTAACAATTGGTATCAAAGCTTAGTTACTCAGAAAAGAATCATTTAGAAAAAGCCTAGTAGCTTGAGTAAGATCTCTATGGATATGGATCAGCTATAGAATAATATTGAAGAAGCTCTTGAACATATTGATATACTTATTGAAGAAAGAGATACTCTGAAAGGAAAATGTGATGATGCAAAGAACCTCATTGAGAAGCTGAAAAAGATGGAAGAACTGAAATTAGAAAAGGAATCTACAATTCAAATTGAAGATTGTGATAATAATCTAGAAAAAGAAAATGAGATCCTTAAACATGAATTAAAGATAGTAAATCTGAAATTGAGTTTGAAAGATGGAAACAACAAGAATGAAGAAAATCTAAAATTTGAGAATGAAAATCTGAAATCTAAGAAAGAAGATCTAAAATCTAAACTTTGTAAAGTGACATCTGAACTTGAGAAAACCAAATTGCAATATGCTAAACTTGAAAAGTACAATGCAATTGTGAAAGGTAAACTGACTCAGTCTAAGAAACAACTTGAGAGACTATATTCCACTAGTGAGAAGATTGATGAACAAATGTCTTATTGAAAGCCATTCTATGATAAAACTGGTCTTGGATTCAACTCATCTAAGGTAAATAAAAAAAGTAAGGAACTAGAGCTAAAAGTTTCTGAAAACATAGAAGAAAAAAAATCTGATGAAGTTGACAAATCTGAAGAAACACCTAAAGAAGAAGAACCACATAAACAAGAAGAATCACCTAAAGGTACGTAGAGAGAATTTAAAGGTAGATGTTTTACATGTAATACTTTTGTTCATATGAAGATTGTACAGGTAAAAAATTTAAACCTCTTAATGGTTATTGTTATAATTGTCATGGTTTTGGACATAGAGCTATTGAATGTAGGAAGCCTAAATTTAATGAGAATAATAGTAGTAGAATGTTTAGAGATACTAACCATGCAGATAAGAAACCTACTGAAGATATGACTAGAAGAAATGGAGTAGTATGTTATAGATGCAACAAGGTTGGACACATTGCCAGGAATTATAGATCATAAATTAACCAGACTAGACAGAGATATGGAAACAACAAATTAGTTTGTCAAATATGCAAAAAATTTGGTCATACAACAAGGTTTTGTAGAGTGAACAACATGAGAAACCCTAATCCTAGAAGTCATGCAAGGAGACATGAGAATGCAAGCAATAGTCAAGGAGGTTGTTGTAGTAATTCAGAAGAAGTGAAGTTTATTAAAACCACAGATCAAGGAAACACATTTAGCACTAAAGGTAATTAGAAAGGTGAAGTATCAAATAGTAAGAGTGAATATCTTCCTAACCCATCTCTAAGTACTTAATTCATGAAGAATGCATTAGAATAGGAACTTAGGATAGTGTAGAAGTTAGTATAGGATGAATTGAGTCTTGCATAGCTAATGCAAGGTATTTTATGATGTAATGATGCTATGGTTAAGAGCACATGAGCTAATATGAGGTTATGCGAGTTTGCAAGAATTTTTAAGATTTGCAGGAAAGTAGGAACAACTTTTTGGAAATAAGTAGCAAAAGAATTGAATGCGATGTCAAAATCTTGTGAGATTGAAAGGTTAAAATCTTATCATCAGTATTGTTTGATCATTAAGGTGAGTGGAAGTGTTAAGGAGATCAAGTAGTAGTGATTGAGAGTAGTTTGCAAGGATTTGGTGAAAGAACTTCATGTCGGATCTACGCAAAGCCCTAAATCATAGAATTAAGGTATTTTACTAAGAAAATCTATTAGTTGGTTAGAAAATTTGTAGAAGATATGGATATTTCATTGGTTCACAGTATAAGAGATAAGATCAGACCTAAGATTATAAGGGAACCAGTAGAACCCTTGGAAGAAGACCCTAAATTAGCATTATCATCCGTACCAGATGGATTTTTACATTTAGAGAATGCTAGCAGCTATTTAGGATGTAAGCTTGAAACCCTCAGTGAGAATGATTTTACTAAAGAGTATGAGAAGCTTTACAATCAAGATATGTCATTAAAAGTAGGGTTTGAACATTTGAAGGACAAAAAAATCATAAAGTATTCACTACAATATGAATTTGATGATGAAGAATGCACCAAGATAATTTTGAGCAGAATTCATAATGGAAATTTTTGGTTAGAAGACAGAGTGATAGATATAATAGCAGACCTAATTCATGATGTAACTAGTTTGTCTAAATCTGGAGTTATACCATTAAATGAGAAGAACATAAAGAAAAAAGTACTGGATAATACTAAGTATTCCTACAATGGTAGATGAATAGTGATTAGTATGATTTAGCAAGATGATGTTAGATACTTATGCAAGATCTTATATTAACATCTAAGTTTTATGCTAATTCTAGAGAAGATGACATGGAAGCTGGTATGATTCATGCAACTTATTTGATGTGTGTTGATAAAGTGCAAGTAGATATGTGTGAAATCTTGAGAATTCAGTTATTTGAGAACCTAGAAAAGATTAAGAAAACTAAGAATTCCTAGTTTAGATTCTCATCCTTGATCACATATATGTTTTTGCATTTGTTGACAATATTCCCTTACACTATTAGTGAAGATTGGAATGATGGAAAGACCTCAATGGAAAAAATCAACAAAGTATATAGGAGACACTCTATACACAAGGTAAATGAAAGTGCAACTTTGGTAATCAAAATATTTCAGAACTTGATAAAGAATAGATCAAGAATTCCACAAGCTATAGTTGAGAAATATAAGAATGAAGTATGCTTTATGGTTGACATTGAATTTACATTCATTGAAGTAGTTGAACCTATAGTAGAATTCATAGACCCTCTTGGTTATGAAATTTTTGAAGTTGAAGTAGAAGAATATGTAAATAGATTGTTGAAATGTAAGTTGGATATACATAGCAATAGATTTGGGACTTATGAGGAGAACTTCAACTCCACAAAGTCTATTCAAGAAGAAAAACAATCCAAGAAGAGAGTAGAAAGTACTATAAAGAAAATTCTAAAGGACACAGGTATGACATAACATGAATTTGTAATTGCAAAGAATGCAGAAGCAACACTTAGAGATATTGGACACAAGGAAGTTTTGTCTATTCCACCCCTATCAGAAGTTGTAGTTGATACTGAAAATTTGTAGCATATAGTAAAAGTGGAGAAAGTTGAGAAGGAACAAGAAATTAGGAAGTCTACAATATCCTCCTCCACTCCACAAGGGAAAAGAGTAAAAGAAATAGATACTAGACCAAGTAAGAGATAGAAGATAATAGTTTCCCTAGTTTAGAGGAAAATAGCAGAGATAAAAGTGTTAGGAATGGGAACACTGAGAGGGGGGGGTGAATCAGTGTTCACTGTAATTTAACTTTTTACTTTAATCTTTATGCTGAACTTAAATGCTTAAGTAGTGAATTTAAACATTTACATAAACATGAAACATGAAATCAACACATGACACCAATATGGTTACGGGGAAACCCAAATAGGTAAAAACCTCGGTGGGACTTGATACCCACTAATATTCTACACTAGTGTTTTGTGATCCTTGTTAGAAGATCCTTTACCCTGTTAGGAGTAGCTTTACAATGCTTTAAGTATAGTATACTTTGTTAAGGGTCGGGCCCTATTAGGATTCTTTTACAATGATCCCTGTTAGGGGAGTGGACTCACTATCCTAGAGCTCACTGTTCAAATGGTGAAGGCTACAACCTTTTGATTTCAAATACACACTATATCTATAGGTGAACTGTCACTGTGACACTACTTGTCCGATTAGTTCCTTTGGTGCACTGATGCTTTGACCTCTAGTAAAGATCTAATACATCTTATGATGTCTTCACATACCTCTTCTCTACTTATCACAACTCTCTTATCATTTTGATACTGAATACAATGGGCGCATCTTATATTTATACTCTCATACACACAAAACAATCAGGTCGGCCCTATAACTAATTACAAACAACACTTACAAATGAATTGGCTTAAGCGTGATTACAATTATACATATAAACATGTTGGAAACCTAAATACAATGGGTGCATGGCCTTTATAATATTAAATTATAATCACAAACCAAAATGCTAACTGTCGGCTCCATGCTCTATTCTCTGCTGGCACACACTGGTTGTGCAACTTCAACTGATTGTAACTTTCACATATTTGCATATCTACTTATGCACTCATATACTAAGCATAAGTATAGTCTAACAAGCTTAACTTCTAGGGTGCATACCATAATTCATTTGTACACACGTGTGCTGATGCTTTCAGCTTTAGGAACTCTGTACACTGTCCAGTCTTCAACACTTGACTAAATTCTGATATTTACACTAAGTGCACTGACTCCAAACTACTATATGACTTTTTTGCCATAATGAAAACACTATATCAAGTCACATACTTTAGTATAGACAACTTTCCAACAATATCCCCCTTTGTCATTAATGGCAACAAAGGAATATGGCCAAGTTGCTAACTATCCCTTAACACAAGAACTTTTGTCTTCTATACATTTTTATACGTAATCTTATATCTCCCTATACATATATATACTCCATATTCTATACACAACTCTACTTTGACATTAATGACAAAGGTGCATCAAAAAACTATATCTACACATACTCACTAAGGGAAAACATCTAGATATGCAATCTTGAGGTTCTGGATCTCCTTCTTCCAAAAGGTTATCAGAGAGTTAACTATCTGGAGATGGATGCATAATGCATATTGAAGCTTCTCCATCTTCTCCAAGTCATTGATGGGACCATGATCATAAGTTACCATGGTGGCATCAATCTCCTTTATATTCTAATTAAGGATGTCTAAATAGGGTGCAAGACCATTCCTCAACTAAGTCTGTCTGGACCTTATCCTTGTTATCTCTATTTCTTCCTTCTCAATCTTGTCTATTTATCCTTGGTAGACATTGTTGCACATGTTCACATCAGTGGATGTGTCTGACACTAAATTCTTTACCTGCTCAATCATTGCTTTTGCCTCTTTTATCTTCTTGAAGTGAGCATTAGTGAGCTTGTCTTGATCCATGCATGCTGCAATGATCCTTCTTCCTTCATCAAAAAATTCTTTCAAGGATGCTTAACCAAACTTAATAGAATTCAAGTCTAGTGCAAAGTTTCTCATTAGTTCATTGAGTCTCTTCTTTAAGTATTTCTCTTCTACTACTATGGACACAAATCCTTCTAGGCTAGAAAAATTGCTTTTGAACTGTGAGAGGACTAAACTCACATCATCAACTGTATATATTTTTAGAACTTTCTTATCCTCTGGCAGCAAACTATTCAAAATATTAACTGATTCTATCAGGAGAGGATTCCTCATAACTTTTTTTTCTTTTTCCTTCTCCATAGGCAAGATGCTGAACTTAATCAGGTCTTCTTCTTTCCAGGAGTCCAAACTGCTTGTGTCAGGTGCCAAAATTGACAATAATGCTGAGGAGGGAGTGATGGGAGTGCTATCCATCACTTCTTGTTTTACCTTTGCAAGATCAATAGAAGTATCTTCTTCTTTCTTTTCTAGCTTTTCTTCTTCTTTCTTATTAGATACATATTCTTTGAGTACTTCTTGCTGAGTGGGAGGTGTATTGTTGCATAAGATTTTAGCTTCTTTAGTACTAACAAATGCTTCCTCAAACTTGTCCAAATCCTTATCAGTAGTTGCCATGGCTATCTCCATATTATCTATGATAATAGTGTTGCCTTCATGTGATTCTAAGATGGGTGCAGACTTGTCTGCCTCTATTTGAGTTTCTGCTATGGACACTGAGTCCTGAGGACCTATCACTGGTACATTGAAGGTCTCTTCTTCTTTGTATTTCTTACTAGGTGCATGAGTGATGGGCGTAGTAGGTGGTTCTATGTGTTTTTCTAATAATACCTTTTCAAAGGCCTTCTCTATTTCCTTTGTTATCAGCTCATAGTCTTTGTTCATAATGTGAAGAGATCTAATCTTGGTCCTTAAGTGTGGCTTCACCAGATTTAATATTAGTGCCTCTTCTTCTTTAGAACATATTGGTAGAGTATCTTCTAATACTTTTTCTCTGATCCTTAGATCCTCTTCATTTCCTTGTCTCTTAAGGTATTCTAAAATATCCCATACTTTATCTGGAATAGAGGTTTTCAATTCAAGAACTGTCTTCTTTAACTTGATCATATGTTTGACAATCATACTATGTATTTCTGATTTGTCAATCTCACTATATGTGTCATAATACTTCCCTACTTGATCAATTATGCCTTCATCAATAATTCTTGTTCTCAAAACTTTAAGGCTTGGTCTGAATCCTACCTTAGGAGGTGCTTGAATGTTTTTCTTTCTCCTTAGTGCTCCCAAGGGTGGATGACTAGTGCTAGCTTCTTTCTTCCTCTTGACTATAGGCTTATACTCTGGAGGACTGGTAAGATCAATAGTATCTATGGGCATAGAAGGAGTATTATCTTCTTTACCCTTCTGACTATCATCTGATTTAGTTTTCATTTTCTTCAACTTAGGATCTTCTTGTTCTTCCTTTGTTGTTGTGCCTTTCAATTCTAGGGAAATATTTTCATCCCTTGCTTTATTAAGGTCTTCTTGAGACACACCATGTTTTCTAAAGATCTCAGATGTGAACTTAGCAACTTTTCTTTTAGTTGTTGTACTATTAAGTTTTGCATCAACTTCTCTGGGCTTTTCTTCATAGGTTCCCCACCTAGGTTCATTAGGATCTTTGGGGGCTGATGAAAGTACTTGTGTATAAGCTTCAAGAACTTGTTCCTCTACCTCATACCCAAGTGGATGAATCCACTTAGTTCTAGGCTCAACAACTTCCATACATGTAGTATCAGTCTCCACCATAAAACATATTGTATCCTTATATTTCTCTACAATACTTTCTAGAATCCTATACCTCATTCGCATCTTAGCTCTAAAAGTCTTCAATTCTAATGTGACATAGTCTGTTAGTGTGCTTTATATGGATGCTTTGTTGGATATCTGAGGCATTGTTGGAATGGACTTGTCCAAATACAAATATGAAACTCTTCCAACTATATGAAGGTACATATAGATGATTAGGGACCCAAACCTAAATATCTTTGTCTTGTCATGTTTGATAGCTTTGATGTTGTCTATCAACTGTGCACACAAGATCTCACACAAGTTGAATTCTCCATCTTCCTTTACTAGTCTGATGGCAGCTAGAATAGTGCCCGAAGACACACTATTCACCCTATTGGTGTAATGAAATATGTAACCCAGTATCATTGACATCAATTTGATCTCTACTTTCTCAATCAGCTCAATAGTCATGCCGCACCTATCGCTCCTTAACTTACATACTTGTTCTACCATTTTCCTGACATCCTTTCCCATTGGAAGGACATCACCTGTCCTAAAAAGGCCTGTTATCTCATGTGTCAGAGCACTTGTGATTCTTACTAGAACATCTCCAATCCAAAATAGATCATCATGGATTCTACTCAATAAGATCTTTATCCATTCTGTCTCATAGAATTCATATGTCGTAGCATACTCAACAATAGGGTGATCATTCCATTTGGTGTATTCATCCATGAATATTTTATCCTATTTCAACATGGTATCCATGTATGCCCTTAACCTATCTAGTCCAATAGGTTCTTTCTTATAGAAGATGTAAGCCCTTATGTCTTCCACATGCATGACGCCCATAGGCATGTGGGAGAAAGCTCCCTCTAAATCATCTAGGGTTGATTTGAAAGGGTGCCTCTTGAAAACATATCTTTTCTTCTCAGTGACATCATAAATAATGGGAGTGGCCATGACTTACTTGTTAATCACTTTCCAACTGAACTTAGAGATAATCTGACAGCTTCTGAATTGGCACAATGAGCTAGGGTTACTACAACCCATCAAATGCACTAAAAACACTAATAGTCAATATCCAAATCTTCACAATGACTTCCAAGGCTCAATATGCTCTTCAATCACTCTAAATTCGAATGCAATGAGTGAACAAACAACTTTCTATGTACTTAAAGTGATAAATTTTCCATTAATGCAAGTCGTGTAAACCAAGCTGTCACTTAAAAATTTCAAACTCAAACTCCACTAACATTCAGCATGTGTGCTTTTGCACGAAGGTTTGTATACAGTCCAAAAGCTTAAGTCCAAAGGCGCATACTCTAATGATGAGTATACCAGCCATGCAAGGGTCTAGAGCTCAATTAGCTCCCCCTATGACCCTGAGGGCCATTCATGCAAATGTAGAGGGTGCGTCCACTAGGGATGCATCCAATACATTCTCATCAGCTTTGTCCTTCTTTCCTTCTGACCAAATCAAGCTCGCATCCTTTGAGGCTTTCACAAACTTGACTTCTCCTTCAAAATCCAAAACTAGTTCTTTGGTCTTTTTAGGGCTTCCCTGACCTAGCTTCCTTGATCTACATAACCTTGAGATATGTCTAGCCTTGTTACATGAGTGACAAATTACTGGAGGTCTATTATTCCTCAGTGCATTGACATGAGTCACCATTCTACACTATTTTTTTGTGTGACCATTATAGTTACATATCTTCCATGTAACATTTTGAGAACTTTTACATTTGTCTAATTCTGATTTCTTTGATCATGTTGAGTCTTGTTCTTCTTACTAGTCTTGCAATTCATAACTTTATGACCAAATCTATTGCATGAACAACAATAATCATTAAAAGGTCTTACCTCTATAAAGTTTCTTGCAATGTGTCCATTCTTGTTACATGCAAAACAAGTGCGTTCTACTTGCTTGCGCTCATTCTTAGGAGGACCACCATTGTCTTTGGTTTGATCTTCAGTCTTTTCAGCATCAGTAGAGTTCTTTTGTGAATCCTTCCTTGCTCACATATTATCAATCTGATTTTGTGCCTCATTGTATCCAATATAGCTAGTGTCTCCTTTGGCTCTTCTTGCATACAACTGAGATTCTACCAAATCAGCACTAGTGTGTAATTTGTCAATATGATCCTTTTCCTTTTTCAATTCAGATTCCAAGCTTTCTTTTCTATTCCTTCACTCCAAGATTTCCATGTTAGCTTGCCTTAGTTCTTCATTCAGCTAAAGGTTCTCTTTTATTTATTCATCATAGACTGTCTGATTATTAGTCAGCTTATCACCAACCTCTTCAAGTTTTTCTTTTAAGGATTTGTTTCCTTCATTCATCTTCTTGACCATTATCCCTAGATCACTGGTAGAGAATTCTTTCAAATCTTTCCTTAGCTTTTTGATGACTAACTGAGCATCACTAAGTTTATCCTTTAGTTCTTCATATTCTCTTTCTGACTTGTCCAAATCTTCAAGAGCAGCTTCAAGATTTTTCTTCAAATGTTTCATTTTTGCTTTGTCCATGAACTCCTCAAGTGGTTAAAATTATTTTCTGAGGACCAGAGCTCTGATACCAATTGTTAGGAATGGGAACACTGAGAGGGGGGGGTGAATCAGTGTTCACTATAATTTAACTTTTTACTTTAATCTTTATGCTGAACTTAAATGCTTAAGTACTAAATTTAAACATTCACATAAACATGAAACATGAAATCAACACATGACACAAATATGGTTACAGGGAAACCCAAATAGGTAAAAACCCCAGTGGGACTTGATACCCACTAATATTTTGCACTAGTGTTTTTTGATCCTTGTTAGAAAATCATTTACCCTATTAGGAGTAGCTTTATAATGCTTTAAGTACAGTAGACCTTGTTAAGGGTCAGACCCTATTAGGGGAGTGGACTCACTATCATAGATCTCATTGCTCAAATGGTGAAGGCTACAACCTTCTGATTTTAGATACACACTATATCTATAGGTGAACTATCACTGTGACACTGCTTGTCAAATCAGTTCCTTTGGTGCGCTAATGCTTTGACCTCTAGCAAAGCTCTAATACATCTTATGCTATCTTCGCATACCTCTACTCTACTTATCACAACTCTCTTATAATTTTGATACCGAATACAATGGGCACATCTTATATTTATATGCTCATACACACAAAACAATTAGGTCGGCCCTATAACTAATTAAAAAAAATGCTTCCAAATGAATTGGCTTAAGCGTGCTTACAATTATACATATAAACATGTTGGCAACTTAAATACAATGGGTGCATGGCCTTTACAACATTAAATTATAATCACAAACCAAAATGCTAATTGTTGGCTCCATGCTCTATTCTCTATTGGCACACACTAGCTGTGCAACTTCAACTAACTGTAACTTTCACATCTTTGCATATCTACTTATGCACTCATAAACTAAGCATAAGTATAGTCTAACAAGATTAACTTCTAGGGTGCATACCATAATTCATCCGTACACACGTGCGCTAATGCTCTGAGCTTCAGGAACTTTGTACATTGCGTAGTCTTCAACACTTGACTAAATTCTGATCTTTACACTAAGTGTGCTGACTCCAAACTACTATATGACTTTGTTTCCATAATGACAACACTATATCAAGTCATATACTTCAGTATAGAAAAATTTCCAACAAAAAGATGATGAGGACATAGAAGTGAAGAAGAAGAAATGGAAGCCTAAGATTGAGAAAGTAAATGATCAAATCATTAATGATGGAGATTTTTCAAAGATGAACAAGTATTATGATCTCTATAACTATTCTGAGAGATTAAACTTGGAAAATGCAGTTGTGAGGTATATGATCCTAGCTGATAAGAAGTTTGATACAATTCAACAAAAGATCCCTAATGATCTATTTGAGAAGCTGGTAAACAGAAAGAAGAGAGAAGCTGAAGAAGATAACAAAATCAGAGAGAATTTTGTAAGGAAGCTCTATGACATCAGAAATGAAGACCACCTTAAAGAAATCATGAAAGAACTTGGTACACTTCTAAGAATAAAAAGGAGAACAATTCTAATAATGGGAGGTAATTATGAGGAAATAAATAAGGATTCTTAATGATGAGAAAGATAAGAAATTGAAAAGATTCACTCTTCTAAGAGAGCACATTTCAATCAAGATAAGCATTATTGAAGGACAGTTGGAAGAATGTCTTGCATCTAAGACATCTTATGAGAAGTTTAACTTTGCAAATCTCCAAGCATGTGAGATCATGTCTTATGGTTTGTGTGCACTACTCAGTGTTGCAGACACCATTAAGAAGGCATGGGAGAAAGAATTGGAGAGAATAAAAGTGAACTTTGTAGATTGCATTGCAAGCCTACCAGCTCTGCAAATTTGAATCAAGGTAAATAGTTTTGTGAACACAGTTTTGGTACCCTTTTTTTGTCATTGTTGTCAAAGGGGGAGTGATAGAAGAAAATTGTTATATATAATAAGGAAGTATATTCCTAGGGGGAGCATAGATAAAATATATGGAGTCATAAGGATTATGAAGATATAATTTTTGTTATGGCCACAACAATCTCCCCCTTTTCCACCTAATGACAAAGGGGGAGATGGTTGGAAATTTGGATGAGTTAGATATATATATTTTGTCATTATGGAAACATATGATCTATGTGAAGAACGTAGATGACAAAGAGCAAGTATGACAGAGCACATCACAAAATTATCGAAGTAGTATTTTCCTAGTGTACCCAGAAGATAGTTTTGATTGGCAACATTGATTGAATTTCAGTGCTTGCACACTTGAACATGGATACTATGATGCATATTGAAGACTCACCTTAGATCACAATTCTATACGACACATACGGAAGAAATTATTGCAATATTATAGGAACAATGTTAAAGCCAAAAGGACAATATAGAAGATAGAATTGGTAAAGAGTTAAGGGATTATTTTGTTTATCAAAATAATGTCTTAATAATATAAAGGGATGACATCCTATATGTTAAGCCTTGGGAAACACATTGTAAAATATATTTTGTAAAGTGATTTATGTTTAGTAAAGCCAAGTGTAAAAGTTATTATCCCTAATAACTTGTATAAATGTAAGGCATATGGAATGTGAAGAAACATATATGTGAATGAGATAGTGTTGGAAATATAATTGGGAAATGTGATACTGAGAGGGGGAGGGCTGAATCAAATATCACCTACTAATCTATTTTGATATGTATAAAACATTTGCATAGCATCAACAATACTTGAACATAACAAAATAACTAACATACTAAGCAACATCCATGAAAGTACTCATAGCACAGTAATTTTGGTTACCCAAAAACCCTTGAAAGGTAAAACTGGGGTGGGGATGACACCTACAAATCTTCACTACTGCAGTAATAAATTTTCCCTATTAGGGCTTACAAAATTTGATCAAAACATGATCTACCCTATAAGGGGTCTACCCTGTTAAGAGCTAAAATACTTATATAGTCTACCTTGCTAAAGGATTTGAAACTTAACAAAGTAAGCACTCAGTTAAGAAATTACAAAAATTCTATTAGAACTAATCGGTTAAGAGATTTACCCTAATACATTGGTTAGAATGTCTTAGTACCTAATCTTTCAATTTGCACTGTATGTAGATTATAGATCTTCTCTTTACTGTATTGTATTGATCTCTTCTATCACATTTATCTCTATTCTATCCTTTCACTACTTAGCTCAGTCACTGAATTCTATCTGAATGCTTCACTACTCTGAATGTGTGTCTCTACTCATTCCTTCATACCCTTCGCATTCTCTCCTTCACGCTATCTTTTTCTCTTCCACATTTTAGGGTTTAGATCTTAACCTTATATAATTAACAAAATATGTTCATGATTCAAGAAATACGGTTCAGATTAATTCCTTTTGCCGCTTAAGACTTAATAATTTTTTATTGGCTCTAAGTATTACATAGGGATCAATGATTGAAAAATAGATGCGTAATCACCTTTAAATTACCTCAACAAATAAAATACAAAACATGAATTCTGCCCAAAACAATTCACCTCAATCACTGTGCCATAAAAGTCTCATATGTCATTCCTAGCTAGCTCGGCAAATGCAGTTCCTGATACTCAACATTCACTGTACTCAACATATGTTCATATCTCTGTCACTCGATAATCATTTCATATATGACTCGATAAAACTCAACTCAGCATAATACAAAAATACATAGTGACCATATGTTTACTCAGTAGTACTACTGCTCGGTAAGTATACATTACATAATTTAGCCTTTACATAATGGCTCGATCGCAGTGATGACTGACCATCATTGCCTAGATAAATTACTAAGTGTGGATCACTAATAGTCAACAAAACTATAGAGATCTACAATATCCCCCTTTGACATTAGTGGCAAAAACACTATGTCATGACATTACACTTGTATTTACAAAAGTACGTAGTGTTAGCATAATACTCCCCCTAAGATATACATTCAAAATTATGTTACCATCCCTTTTTTGTCATGTCATTTGATTTCCCCCTTTTTTTGACATGATGAATCTCTTCTAGAGTGGGGATCTGAAAGTATTTCTCCATAAATGGTTTATTCAACATCATAACCATGTGTAGTACAGTTTCCCATCCTCATGTAGCAACATTTAAAACTTCAGACTACACTTCTAGCTCAATAGCTAGATTGACTAGGCTCTCAAAAGTAGACAGATTTGGATCCTTCTGGGTTAATTCCTTAGTCTTGACCAACTTTCTTTGTATGGCCTCTAGGTGAGGTGTTAAGATTGTTTGCATAGAAAGTAGACGAGATCTAATATTTCCATCATTAGCCATCATTTCGGCTATCCTTCCTTGTGTATGCATAAGCTTGGCATAATGTTTGGAACTATTTTCTACATCCAAGCTTAAGGACTGACTGGTGGATTTGAGTTCTTGTTGTAGTTTATCAACCAGTCATTGGTTATCCTCAGTGAACTATTCTACATTGAAAATTTTGGTAAGTAGAGATTGTGCATTCACAACTACTTCTTCAGTCTTTGTTACCAAAGTGGAAAATGTGACCTGTTTCACTGCGATCTCGACAGATACTTTTTCCAGCATCTTGGTTTGGAAATTTCTTTCCGACCACTCAAACAACTTATCACTGGCACTACTTGCTTCATTATTTACTTTCTAAACAACATGTACAAGTTGGTCCAATATGGGAGAAGAACTATTTACATCTAACAACTCAAAAACATCATTAAATATGTCATTAATTTCATATAGAACCTTCTTTTGCTAATGTTCTCTTCTCAGTTCTTCCTATCTGCTTTTCCTTGTTAATAAATCTTCCAATATTTGCATCTACTCATAAGATAAGTTATCAGAATCCCATTTAGGAATAATAATAACTTCATCAATGGTTACCTCAAGGGAAAAGACTTCCATTTTCTTCTTCAGTGCCTTCTTTGGTGTGCTCCCACTTGGCATCTGTACAAGAGCCTGTATTATCTCTTGTTCTATAGGCTCCTATACCTCAATAGCTTTGTCTTTTACTTATTTTTCTTATGTTCCCTTATCCTCCACATGAGGAATATTAGCTTTTTCTTTTAACTTCTCTTCTTTATCTTGTTGTAACTCCTCGATAGATGTGGGTTGATTTGCTGGTACCAACTTATCCTGTTCCTTGGTAGTGCTTGTACCGGCTAACATGTCAACTGTAACAACTGTAGGTTTGGTAGGGGTTGTGTTAACAGTTGATGTCTCATCAATTGTTGGTAATATTTGACTTACGAAAGTACAGGATTACTACCTGGCAAAGATGTGTCTTTTTCTTTCTTGACCTATATATCCTGTTCGATCAATACCTAATTCTTGATTTGGGTATCCTTCATTATATCAACAATGTGTACTTCTGATACCTTCTAAATTTCCTCTACCTTAGGAGCTACAATCTCTAGAATGGGTGATTCCATTACATTTAGTTTTGTTGTAGGTTCAGCATCCTTAGATGTACTAGCACCTTTATCTTCATCTTTGTCAATAAAAAAACCAAACACTATCTTCCAAATCTTGACACTTTCTTGTACAACATCTTCAATCTTGTGTTGAAGGATTAAATAAGCTCTAAGCTTAGGGTCAAATTTTTCTCGGTGTTGTTCCATAATTTTTCTAATGTTGGCAGGGGTGAGACTTGATTCCACTTGATCTAGGGTGCTCTCTCTTATTTTTTTTTCTATATTAAGAGCATATTCCCATTTTTTAGCAACCCTGTTGCTTAACTCCTTAGGGATTAAGTTCTCCAACTAAATAGGTAACATCTTGAAAATGCAAAGCATTTCAAGAATAGCATCTTCAACCTTTTCTTTGTCTCCTATACTCAGACTTCCAAACTTTAATCCTTTCAAGTCTTCCACTCCTATAGAGCTTGTGATCTTGTGACATATTTCATCCACAGTAGGTTTGAAATCCTGTAATGCAACCTTCTTCTTCACCTCTTCATCACTTTCAGTTTCCTTATCATCTTCTTCTTCCAAAACAAGTTTCCTTCTAGGGCTTTTGTTAACCTTGCTCGGTACTTCCTTAGGCTATACAGGTTTTCATTTACCAGATGTAGGGGATTTATTTAGAGTCTCAGTAGCTTCTCCCCTTATTCTAGGCCTCAACACAGGTGTCGATGACACTTTAGGTTCCAATATTACTTTCTTGGTTGGGGGCTCGACAATTACTAGCTTCTTACGTTTCTTCTTTTCTACTTGAGCCTCTTCTTATTCTTCTTCACTGTCACTAGAGTCACTTTGTTCATCTTCTCCTAGTCCTTGGGTTAATTCTAGTGGTGCATCCTTTTTTGTTTCTTCCACATATTTCTCCAAATTCTCTACTATTTTCTTTCTCTTTCTTTCTACAGTTGTAGCCATTAAACCCATAGTGATTTTAGATTTTGCTTCTTTGTATGTTCCAAAATAGGGTGTTTTACTATCAATTTCTTCAGCTAAGAGGGCTATAATAGTAGCATTAGCTTCATCTATATTTACTTCATAGGGTAATGGCATTAGCCATGAAACCCTAGGTAAGACTGCTTGTGCATAAGTGAAGTCTGTGTCAACTAGAAAACATATATCCTTGCTGTACTTTTCAACTAATGACATAGGGACTCTACTCCTCTTTCTCATTTTATTTTTGAATTCAACAAAATAGTTATCCATCACACCATTAAAAATATCTCCTATTTGTCCTATGAACTCACTGATTTGAATAGTAATGGGTCTCTTCTTGTCCCATATCACACCTCCATGACTAGGAAAACACTTTCGTATATAAAAGAATAGACAAATTAGCAAAGAGCCAAACTTACACATTTAATTCTTTGCAGTCCTAATTGAGTTAAGGTTCTCAGCAAGCTGAGTCAGCTGGAGCTCAGCAAGATCATATGTGTGTCCTTTCTTATTGATTTTCCATGCCTGGTCCACTACCATATAGGGGACATTGTCCAACTAACTAGATTGGTAGAATTTGTGTGAGATAACCCTAATAGAAAAGTCAATTTCTAGATCTGTTATGGTGGAGATCATCATTCCATGCTTGTTCCATACCGCTTGTGTGTTTTCCTAAATTTCTTCTTTTCTTGAACACTTCATTGTCCTTTTTCCTTGAATCATTGGGTATCTAGTAACTCATTGGATAATTTCCTTTGTTATCTTCATGGGTCCATCTTCTAGCCATAGTTGCATATCATGTACTCGACTCAATACTATTTTTATCCATTTAACTTTGAAATAATGTGGGAAATCTAGGGCATGCACTAACCCTTGTTTGAAAACTAATTTATACTCCAACTTCAACACTCCATTATCACATAATTTGTCATATGCCTCCCTGATCTCATAATCTCTGATTTCTCTGATTTTGCACATGTAACAAGACCTAATATCATTCATTATCACCACATAATGTAGAATTGAAAATAGGGTGCCAGTTAAATCTCCTTTTATTGTAGTTTCCAAAATTGCCCTAAATGTCTTTGGCTTGCAAACTTCATTTCTCACCAATTGTGCATTGAAAACTTCCATTCCTTGTTTCTTCATTGTAGCAGATGATGATGATGCCATTTTAATTTAAAATTTTTGAAAAGAAATGTTTTCTTAGTAATGTACCTTTCTCATAAGTGTCTTGTAGATTTTTTTGCCAATGACACGCTGAAAAGATTCAGAATCGCCTTTAACAAACTGGTTGCCTACACTTTGAATTGCTCAAAGAAATCTCAATTCTCTTGGTGAAATGAAATGGATGGCAACTTTCCGCTTTATAGATTCTAAAAAGTAGAATTAGGGCCTCATAAATGTTCCATACAAAATTTCTAAGTGGAATATAGTTGTCTCACCAAACTCATGTTAACCTTAGCTAACACAACCTCGGTCAATATAATCGTTAAGACACAACTCAGTGTATATAGAATCTTGGCCACAATATGTGCTTAGCAAACATTGATAACTCGGTCAAGACACTGACGCCTGACATAAAAAATGAAATTCTCTATTTCACTCAGATATGTCCTAATGCATCTTTATCTATGTAGATATGGACTTTTACTCAATCTTTATGTTAGGAATTGATGTAAGATAAAGCCTTGTAATATTCAGTTCCAAACCTACCTTCTATGTTTAGTTAGAGGAAGTGTGATCACCTGATCCATCAGATTGGGTGACCTCCGATGTGCTAGCTTCACTTGTGCTTTCTTCTTCTTTCTTCTTCCATGTCTTGTTCATCTAATTTTTCAAATTTTCATGGATATCTTCATTCTTATTCTGATCGTTGCTCAGCATAGGTGATCTACAATCTTTCTTTATGTGACCTATCTTATTACACTTGTAACATACCATGCTTCCATTCGTCTAGCTCTTAGATTTACCTTTGAAATGAGTCTTCATACAATTTTCTCCAATGTATCCATATTTTTCATAGTAATGACAATTGTGCCAAGTGTTATAATGCCAATTGTATGAGTTATTCTTCATAGGTGACTTATTTTGTTCATTTGATGACCATCTAGGTTTAGATCTACATTCAAATTCTCTATGCCCATACTTATGATAGTTGAAACCTAGGTGAGGTAGATGGATTGCTGACCTTAGACCTACATTCATGTGCCTGATGTCCATGTTTCTTACAGTTAAAGAAATGCCCATTGAACTTAGGTTTAGGATCAAACTTACCATGTTTGCTTCTGCATCTGTTGGCTTTATGTTCTGGCTTTCCACAGTCATGGCATGTGGACTTGTTGTTCTTTGGTTTTGCATTCTTCTATTCTCCATTCTTTGATGATTCTCCTTCTTCAGTAGATTATGCATGTTCATTTAGTCCAAGTCTAGATCTATCACCAGATCTTCTAGGTGACCTTAATAGCTCTTCAAAATATTTTGCAGCTTCATTAGTTTTGTTCATCCTTTCATTGATTTCCTTTTTAGATCTTAGTTCATTCCTCAATTGATCATTTTCAGACCTCAGTTGGTTGATTTCCATATCTTTCCTGCCCAACTCTTGATTAACCAGCAGTAGTTGATTTACCATGTCTAGTTGATTATTAGTCAACCTTTTCATGTCACTTGTCCTTTCATCTAGTCTTATTGCAATTTGTGTTTTTCCTTCTTCGACCATTGTCTTATCATCTTCAACTTTCTTTTTCTGTTCAACTATTTCACAAAGTCTAACAGATTGAATTTTTTGTTCTCTCCTTAGATTTCTAATGTCATCATTTAGTATGGTATTTTTCTCTAGTAGCTCTTTTATGGCTTTTTCACTTTCTGTAGAGTTTCCATTGTCAAATAGTCCATTGGTATCTTCTTCTTGATATTGTTAATCATTTTACTAAATAGCAGTTTCTCTCCTTCTGCTCTAGGATTTCTTTAGTTTTCTTATGGCTGCTTCCAGCTGTTGTAATGTCAGTTGTACATCAATATTTTGATTCTCTATGACATTTCCAAGCTTATAGACTTCTATCTCAAGATCTTTTTCTTTAAGTGGTTAGACTTTTAATGACAAACCTTACAGCTCTGATACCAATTGTTAGAAATATAATTGAGAAATATGATACTGAGAGGGGGGGTGAATCAAATATCAACTACTAATCCATTTTGATATGTATAAAAAATTTGCATAGAATCAACAATACTTGATAATAAAAAAATAACTAACATACTAAGCAGTATCCATGAAAGTACTCATAACACAGTAATTTTGGTTACCCAAAAACCCTTGAAAGGTAAAACTGGGGTGGGGATGACACCCACAAATCTTCACTACTACAGTAATAGATTTTGTGTGTTAGGGCTTACAAAATTTGATCAAAACATGATCTACCCTGTGAGGGGTATGCTCTGTTAAGAGCTAAAAGACTTATACAGTCTACCTTGCTAAAGGATTTGAAACTTACAACAAAGTAAGCACTCGATTAAGAGATTACAAAAAGTTTGTTAGGACTACTTGTTTAAGAGATTTACCTTGATACACTGGTTAGAATGTCTTAGTACTTGATCTTTCAGTTTGCACTGTATGCAGATTATAGATCTTCTCTTTACTGTATTGTATTGATCTCTTCTATCACATTTATCTCTATTCTATCCTTTCACTACTTAGCTCGGTCACTGAATTCTGTCTGAATGCTTCACTACTCTAAATGTTCCTCTCTACTCATTCCTGCATACCCTTCACATTCTCTCCTTCATGCTATCTTTTTCTCTTCCATATTTTAGGGTATAGATCTTAATCTTATATAATTAACAAAACATCTTCATGATTCAAGATCTACAGTTTAGATTAATTCCTTTTTCCGCTTAAGCCTTACTAATTTTTGATTGACTCTAAGTATTACATAGGGATCAATGATTGCAAAATAGATGCGTAATCACCTCCATAATTACCTCAACAAATGAAATACAAAACATGAATGTCGCCCAAAATGATTTACCTCGATCACTG
This sequence comes from Chamaecyparis obtusa, assembly GCA_027943335.1. NCBI lineage: Eukaryota > Viridiplantae > Streptophyta > Pinopsida > Cupressales > Cupressaceae > Chamaecyparis > Chamaecyparis obtusa. The sequence continues at coordinate 183,305 of BSBK01001798.1, read as the reverse complement.
TGCCATAACAAACTCATATGTTGTTCTTGGCTAACTCGGCAAATGCAATTCCTGATACTCAGCATTCATTGTACTCAGAGTATGTTGATATCTCTATCGCTCGGTAATCATTTCATATATGACTTGGCAAAACTAGACTCGACATAATACAAAAATACATAGTCACCATAAGTTTACTTGGCAATACTACTGCTTGGTAAGTATACATTACATAATTTGGCCTTTACATAATGGCTCAGTCGCAGTGATGCCTAACCATCATTACCTGGATAAATGACTAAGTGTGTGTCACTAATAGTCAACAAAACTATAGAGATCTACATATAGATGATATAGAAAACATATATGTGAAAGGTATTGATGTGAAGTTGTGAAAGACAAGAAAGTAGTATAAGGTTATGTACCTTGCCCTATTTTGTAATCAGTAATCATTGTACATTACTTGTTTGGGCAGTGGGCTCATCTTGTAATCATTTTTAATCAGTACTACCAACTCTTAGTAGGGTTGAGGCTTCTAACAAGGCCTACAGTCCATTAATCAGGACTAAGACACTAACAGGCTCCTAACAGGTTCAACATCCTTAACATGATAGTTTTGATTAGTGGATCTTTGTGGGTATCATCCCCACTAGGGTTTTCCCTTGGCTAGGGTTTCCTCGAGAACAAATAATGTATTATGAGTTCATTTCCTTTATTGTTATGCATTTTCTTTAGTTTACTCTATTATGCAAGCATAAAGATAATCTATTATATCCATTATTGAGCAAAAGTAAAAGTTTGTAGAACACTGATTCACCCCCTCCTCTCAGTATTCCCTATTTCTAACACTAAGATAGGTGAATAAAGTATGTTGCTGACTCTTTGGTATTGTAAGAGTTCTGAATCCATAGATAACATTTGCATCAGTTATTATTATGTTTTGCATGATAATTGGGAAGCTGATTGGAAGGCTGATTTTGTATAAGTATAAATTGGTTTTGTGAAAGAGAAGTGTGATGGTGATTATAATGATGGAGTAAGTTTGTGAATGTAAGAGTAGAGATCAGATGCAAGATTAGTAAAAGCTAAGCTACAACTAGAACTATCCGAGAAACATGAGTGCTTGTATTTTTCCCTCATTTGAGAACTACTTTTGAGACAAAATATTGATTGTAAGAGAAATGTGCTCACCACCTCTAACCAGGTGTTTTGTTTACCCCTAACAGGGTTTTGTATTCCTCTAACAAGGAAATGTCCTATGTAACAATCAGCTCCTAACAGGGCTAGATCTCCTAACCGAGATATTATACTTTATTTCATATTTGTGGGTACCATCCCAACTGGGGTTTTTCCTTTGGTTAGGGTTTCCTCGAGAACAAATCATGGTGTCATGAGTAGTGTCTTATGCTTATATTTTCTTTTCTTTTCAGCATTAATTTGGATTGTTTGTAATTGTTTAAAGTTGAAATCAAAGTTATGTAATACTAATTCACCCCCCCTCTCATTATTACCTAATCCTAACATAGACTTGTATTTTGTATAGTTACCAAGTAGTAGTTACTACCAGGAAAGTTAGAGGTCATCAAGTACTTCAATAGTTACCAAGAAGGGTACATGTTGAGTTGTATAGAAGAGTCAGTATCGAGCACCAGTATATGAAGAATAGCTTTAACTGAGCATCAAATACTTCATATGCTAAGCAAGCTAGTTTTGACATATGTGTTTGTAATGACACAAATACAAAGGTAAACCATTTTGGCTGACTTCTATGTGAGATTTAAGTATTGTTCAGGGAATCAAGGAGTTGATTATACTTTGTATTTCTAATCATTAATCCCTATGTAAGCCATGCAACCTATCAGAAAAAGGGAATGCTTAAGAGACATAAGTAATGAGTTTAGATCATTGTTCTTAATCTAGAAGCTTCATGAGACATTTATATAAGGTGATATCTAAACCCTAAAATGATGTATGTAAGAAAGTAGAAAGGATGAGATCTCATGTACATGGAACAAAGGAGTGTTTTGATTATCAAATGTAGAGATCATGTAGATTGACCAAGTAGATAGTGAAGGACATAACAGAGCTATATTTGATTTTGAGATTAGATAAATATTGGAAAGTGGAGATCTATAATCAACATCTATAGTGCAAACTGAAGGATCGGGTACTAATACATTTTGGCAGGTGAATCAGGGTAAATCTCTTTACAAAGTAGGGTAAGTGCACAAAGCTGGGGGACCCAAAAGGAGGTATAAGATGCCAACTTTTTTTCTGAAATCAGAAAACTCTAAACTTCAACAAGAAATTGAAGATAGTTAGACTCAAAATTTTAAGACGTGACGAGAACAAGAATTGTAACACTTTGAATCTAGTTCCTAAAATACTAATTTATTTTGAAAATGGTGTAGATTAAGGCCCTCAAAAAGGGGGAGCACAAAAAGTGGTCCTATTTTTTGGGAAAAACCATAACATAGCGTTTGGTGTGCTCCCCCTAAAATGTTAACTTTTTTAATGAATTTTTTAATCGCTCCTATGAGAAGTTAGCTAACACCACATAGTTTATCCTAGATTTTTTTGCTAATTTTTTTATGAATGTATAATTTTTTATGAATTTAAGAAGTGCACACATCCTAAAAATGTGAAATTTATGTGTGCTCCCCATAGAAATCATTTTAAACTAATCAAAAATCAATTTTTTTAAAAGTGTTTAGAATGGAGTCTAGTTTCTAAAAATGTAACTTGTTGCAAAATTCAATGAACGAGCCAAAATCTATGCCCAAAATAGTACACCTTGGGTTTTTACAAAAAATAGACATACACACAAAAGAAATTAGAGATGAAAAACTTAACATAATCAGAATTCAAAATAAATTATATGCTTAGATAGCTAATAGAGAGATCTGCAATATCACGTCGTCTGATTTTTACATTATTGAACCATGAGTAAACCTAACGAGGAGCACAGAAAAAAAGATTTCATTTTTTTGTATGTCTACTAGAAAACACATCTTAGGCCTATTTCAATCCTCCAAGCCTTTGGGCTGGATCTCCAAGGAAAATCCAAGCATTAGGATTAGTAAATTCCAATGTCTTACAAAGCGCGTGCGCCCTATAGGGCATGGGCACTATGGAAATCTATGACTTCCAAAGGGCTTGCACACTATAAGGCATGCACCCTATTTAAGACATAGATTTCAATAGTAAGGAGAGAGAGAGAGAGAGAGAGAGAGAGAGAGAGAGAGAGAGAGAGAGAGAGGGAGAGAGTGAGAGAGTGTGTGCATGCACCTCTCTCTCTCTCTCTCCATTATCTCTCTCTCTCTTTCTAGTTTTGCATAGGGCACATGTGCTATGTAAGAACATGGACTACAATTTTGTTGTTTTGCATAGGGTGCATGCTCTATAACACGTGCATGCTATGTAAGACTAAAAAATGGTCTTATATTTTAAAGATCTCATAAAAGAGGCCCACTTTTTTTGTATACTGTCTAGTTTTTGTGTTTTATCTGACAAATATTCACGTTTCATGGTCTTGAAGGTGACAAAGAAGCATATTCTATCAATTTGCACCATCATTTTGTTCAAAAATCAACATCAAATTGTGAAAGTCAATCATTCTTCACCAAACTTTATCAATTGAGGTAAGTTTTTTAATATTTTACATGTGAAATGTGAATAAAGAGTCTTTTGGTTTATCATTGGTATGATACAGACTTGTTGAATACATAATTTGATATAATTGTAATAAATTTATTGTAATCAATTCATATGTAGAAATCATCATCATGCCGAGGAAACAGGAAAAGACTTTAACACCAGAAGAGAATGAAAGTGAAAAAGAGAAGGAAAGGGAAAGAATGAGACAACATCATGAACAAAAAAAATTGGATATCATAGAAGAAGATTTTTCTTTGGATGAGGAACATGAAACATCAATACAAAGTAAGAGAGAATTGAAATTGGAAACAAAAAGACAATGAATGAGAAACTTGCATGCGACAAGAGAATTGAATTATGAAGATGTAGGCACATCATCTATGAGTTCCCAAGTTGAAGAGACGTCATCTTATAATGTTGGAGGGACACCATTGTATCATGTTGAAGTCACACCATTTTCTACTTCCAAAGGTGTGGGCACACCCTTGTATCACGTTGAATTCATACCATCATCTACATCCCAATGTGTACACACCCCCTTGTATCATGTTGAAGGCACACCATTGTCTACATCCCAAAGTGGAGGTACACAATTGTATCATGTTGAAGGCACACCATTATCTACATCCCAAGGTGTAGAAACAACATTGTGTCATCTTGAAGGAACTCAAGATGGTACGTAATTCACACATAATGTTTTTGATGCTCCTAGAATTATTTATAGAAAGCCAAAATATTTGATTGATATTGATACTAACATTTTACAAGTAATGCATGACAATATTTTCAAGTTTACATGTCAAAGAAATGCTAATCATATTTGGAGATCATTTTTGAAAATTTAAACATGACAGGAAGATGTCAACTATTTGTTGAAATGATGAGAAATCTGAAATTTAGGCCCATCATGAAGATTCTTGGGCTAAGAATGATGGATGAGTCAAGTGAAAAATCTATTGTAAAGAATCTAATGACTGCATATGAGAGTGTGGGTTCTACATCACATACAAAAGATAGTAATGTCACATGACATGTACTTACATCAACAATAGTAAGCACTCAAATGAAGAAATCTTGACTCATTAGAAAGCCATTGAAAATAAGTAGAAATTCTCTAATGAGAGCCTTGGGAAGGCATCAAAGAGTGGAAGATCCAAATAGCAATGAGTTATGGGAATTTTCTAGTAGACTATCATGAAAAGATAAAGCAATTGTTGAAGCTTTGAAATCCTTGATTGAATATTTTTGGAAGAATAACACAAGGGTATCTCCTAATCAAAGAGATGTTGTAAGAACGAGGATCGGTAGTCGAATTCATGTTCCACATCCAAAACATTGTTTGGATTCAAATCAGACATAATTCTTTGCAAAATTTATGTATATGTATCCTCAAATTAAAATTAATTAGAGATATTTTGAAATGTGTAAACCTTTTTATGTGAAGATAAATCACACATGCACAAGTTGTTGTTGTAGGGTACATATTGAATTTTCTAACCATTTTGAAGTTTATAAGAATATATGTGTAGATTTGATCTCTAACAATATTTTGTAGGATTGTAACATAAATGTCCCACCTAGATCTTCAAGGGAATTAATATCTACCATTTTATGTGAAAGAGTGGATGGTCAACAATTTTACAAGCTCTCATGCTTGAATGGTACATGCATAGATTGCAGAGGTTTGCAACATTTTCCAATTTCTAAACATAAGGAGAGTACACATGCAATCAGTAATGAAATAGTGGAATTTAGAAAATATAAGACCATGACATACAATCTAAAAGATGGAAAAGAAGATAAAATATGTGATTTAGTAATTGAAAAAATTCTAGTGTATCAGTTCATGGACATTTTTCATCAAAAAATTATTTATGAGTATGCAAGGCATACACATAGAGTGCGATGATTTGATATACAATTCAAGTTGTGAAAGGAAACATTCCTACTTGATACCATTGTTTTAGTTGTGGAATTTTTAGAGAACTACACACTACAACCATAGAATGAGGTGCAAGCAAAGTATTACAGCTCTCAACAAGTTTCTATATTTGTTCATTTAGCATTCATGCATTGACCTAACAGTATAGAGGAGAACATGAAGATATTAAGGGAGTATCATTTTTATATCAGCAATGATCACTCACATTCTATAGAGTTTGTACATGGTTGCTTTCAACTATTTTATGGTCATTTGGATAACAGGGGCATAAAATATCATCGACATATCATATGGTCAGATAATTGTGCATCAAAATTCAAGAATTCTCAGATGTTTTATTGGTTGTGTAGAATGCATAAGATTACTGGAATTAAATATATGTGGAATTTCATAGAGGCTGGTCATGGAAAGGGAGAGCACGATGGTGTAGGTGCATGTATTAAAAGAACCTTAGCACATGAATAATTAAAGTAGAAAGAGCAAGAAACGTTATCAAATGCGGAATGTATTGTCCAGTGGTGTAATGCTACAATGGGTCCAAGTAATGAAGGTGAGTCTATGGTTCATATATTTTTTTGGTTGATGGACAAAACTAACATTGCACCATATGAGGATTTTTGTACATAGACAGGATCGAGTGAGCTACAATCTTTTAGAAGTTGTAATGCAGGTTCATGGAGTATCCACACACAACATATGGCATGCTTTTGTTCATCATGTGTAGATGAAAATTGGGATGGGTGCAAGTCAAAGGAATGGGTTGATGAATGGTATACATGTATTTTGAGCCCATTTACCTCCTATCATCCCCATGAATCACTAAAACTAATAGAAATGGAATCATCCATTGACTTTGATCGCTTATCTGATCTAGTACAATCGGGTAGATTTTTCACATAAAAATAATATCAAATTTAGTACTTTATCATAAATATTCAGTAAACTAATATCCTCATTATGTTTATATCATTACAAGTCATGTTTTTACTATTATTGCTCCTAAAGACAATGAAGAAGGGACATATTGGTATTTTTGTGATTGTGTTGAGGGAAAAAAGAAATTGGATCACTCAGTTATCGATGGTGAAGAATTAGAATACTATAGGAGCAGTGGTTGTAACTGGTTCATGGATTAGGAGGTATGCTATGAAGAACCCTAGGTTGTGGTTGTTCAAGGATTAGGAGACACACTGAAATATTATTCATTATTCGAGCCTTGTCATTGCATCAAATGTCCACTTGATCAGATATGGGGGAAGACCACATAATAAAAATCTTTGGAAGTTTCGTGAGTCAAACCACGAGGCAATACTTGAGAAAATCAAGGGTAGGGTAGATCCAATTGGTTCATTGGAATAAATAGACCAACTCAACTTGAGGATTCTACAAGAAACTTAGAATCCAGTCAAGGATCTAGTTTCACTCAAGAATCAAATAGAGTACTCTGACTTTTGTTAATGAATCCCACAACCACGTTGAACAAGTTCACTTTCTCATTTCCTTTCCAACTTCTCTTGGCACCAAATCCATCCTAGGCCACTTAGTACACCTAATTCCTCGATCATCCCACATCCCACTCACTCTGGTCTACTCAACTCCCACCAATCCTCTCCTATAGCCCTTCTAGGCTTGTAGCCTTCACCAGTCTTAAATCAGTCCCTTACTCCCAAATCTCCCAAACAAATCTAGGAACTAAAGTGTGATCTAAATACCCTTTTAGATCCTTTAAATCCTCCCCAAGGCTCAGGGTAAGTTCCTTTTGACCAAAGGCTAGATCTACTACCCTAGCACCCACAAACTAGGCCTAATTATCCTCCCATAACAAAGAAACTCATATTTCTACTTGCCCACTGCACTTCAAGGAATGTAAAAGTCTTGCACAAGGTTTCAAAACACACTATTTTCAAATTTTTAAGGTTCCAGAATTCACCAAACTCTCTCACCAAAAAACCCTTGTTCTTAGGGTTATAAACCTAGGGTCTATTCAAGAAGACCTCCACAACCCTCTCCAAATCGATCCAATGGTTCTAACACACCATATTTGATATGAACATTCATATTTCTTCACCAACAACCTCCACCCTTAAGTGCATTCACTCTGATAATAATTGGTGCCAAATGAGGGCACTAGTTCATACAATAAACTTAAACAATCAGTGATCTTTCAATGCCATTACTCCATTTCCCTACATAAGAACATTCTATTACAAATATATATTACATTATTATACCTCTTCCACCAATTACAGTCACCATAAGGGTGGGAGAATCACTTCATTATGCTGGTTACAAATCCAAATGTTGACTGTGCCTTCAATGCCTAGTCTATTCCTTCACCTTAGCAAATAAAATAATGATTCAAATACATGGAAATGTAAATATTAAACACAACAATGTTTTTACTTTAGGCCTTATAGGCTAGATCTTGCCAATATAGGTAAATGCCATGTTTTAGCACTTCAAGTGCTTTTACATCATTTGGTTGGCTCTATTGGCCTTAACACAAATATACTTGACCATATATGTCCTTAACTAATTCAAATACCCTTGGAACAACATAATGAGTCCTACTGAATCCTAGTACACTTTATCCTTATAAATGTCATTAAGGATTACATCCTTGATCTCATTACAATATGATCAGTATATGATCAAGACATCATTACATGACCATTATTGGTCTATTACATTGTCCAATGACCCTTGAAGGCCATGTTGTATTCAACTCCACCCAAGGATCTATCAATGACCTTGGTGCACTCCTTGGTTATTTCCTTTGACCTTGATGCTCCTGCACCATTTAGGCTAGTAGCCTTCACTAGTCACAAATTAACCTTTTTCTCTCAAACTTCCTGAACAACTAGGGCCTACTCAAATGGAACCTTACAACTTCTTCCAGAAAAAACCATTTGATCAAACACATCAGTATGGATCCCAAAAGCCATAATCCACCATAAAAAATCAAATCTTAAGGATTTACCCTCACCAAAATGACTGATGCCAAAATAGGGCTCTCCTCACATGACAAACTCCTTCATTCAGTGATCTCTCTAACATTATCCATCATATTCCTACACCAAACATTATATTACAAGGATATAATAGAAATTCAAACCTCTCCCACCAATGATCATAGGGGGTGGGAGAGTCAATCCTCATAATCAGACCTCAATCCCAATTAGTGACTATTACCCCAAATCCAATCACTGTCAAGAACAATAGTAATTTTATTTGTCTTAAATACAATAAAAACACTTAAATGAATGTGTGGAAAGATAAATAATAACCAAGGAAAATTCCTTACATCATAGACCAATCCAAATCATGTTTTATGCAAATATTTTAATTCACTGGTCTTAGACTATACTCTGAGCTGAAGTTTCCCTCAAGGTCCCTTCAGCATGAAACCGGTGATCTATGTAGGGTTATATCTTGGAACTCATGCAAGGTAACATCAAGCCATTAGGTGCTACACGACCATATTTCCAAGGCCTACAATAACCTATCTTGGTTTTCAGAGATTCAAGTTCATTTATATTTGTGACACATTCTTGGTCGATGTCAAAACTCGAAGTGTTCCTTAGTTGAAATGGACAACATTGCATATCTTTCAAACCATCAGTCATAGCATCAAATCATCTATTTGAATAGCTCCGAATGGTCGGGTAAACGCTAGTGGAAAATTTTTTGGCACACAGAGTCACTCGAATGCCGCCAATGACTCTGGGCCAAAGTGTCCCTTAAGGTCCCTTTAGCATGAAATTGGTGATATTTACGAGGTCATATCTCAAAGCTCATGTGAGGTAGCATCAAACCATCAGGTGCTACGAGACCATGTTGTCGAGGTCTACAATAAATTGTCTCAGTTTATAGAGATTCAAGTTCATTTATATTTGGTGACATATTCTCGATCGATGTCAAAACTTGAAGTGTTCCTCAGTTGAAATGGACAACATTAGGTAACTTTCAAACCATCAATCATATCATCAAACCGTTTGTTCCAATAGCTCTGAATGAGTGGTAAATGCTATTGGAAACCTCATTTGGCATGCATAGTCACTCGAACGCCTTCGACCACTCTGGGTCGTAGTGTCACTCAAGGTCCCTTCAGCATAAAATCAAAGATATTTATGGGGTCATATCTTGGAGCTCGTGTGAGGTAGCATCAAACCATTGGGTACTATAGGCTCATGTTTCCAAGACCTACAATAACCTATCTCAATTTTCAAAGATTAAAGTTCATTTATATTTGGAAACACATTCTCAGTCGATGTCAAAACTCACAGTGTTCCTTAGTTGAAATGGGAAACATTGCATATCTTTCAAACTGTCAGTCATAGCATCAAACCCTCTATTCCAATAGCTCCGAATGGCTAGGTAAACACTAGTGGAAACCTCTTTTTCTCAAATGCTGCCAAAGTGTCCCTCAAGGTCCCTTCATCATGAAATTGCAATCTTTATGTGGTCATATCTCAGAGCTCATGCAAGGTAGCATTGAACCGTCAGGTGCTACAGGACCATGTTGTTGAGGCCTACAATAACCTATCTCATTTTTCAAAGATTCAAGTTCATTTATCTTTGGAAACACATTCTCGGTCAATGTCAAAAGTCACAATGTTCCTTAGTTGAAATGATCAACATTGCGTATCTTTCAAACCGTCAATCGTAGCATCAAACCGTCTGTTCCAACAGGTCTGAATAGCCAAGTAAACACTATTGACAACCTTTTTTGGCACACATAGTCATTTGAATGCCACTGACGACTCTGAGCTGAAGTGTCCCTCAAGGTGCGAGTAGTAGGATGAGTGCAAAAATGTATTTAGATGCAAAAGGGCTTTTGGTTCATTTTGAAATTTGATGCAATACATTGTAATAAGCCTAAATGTATAAAGGCATGTAATAGGAGATGAATGGCATTATAAGGTCAAAGTGCACCTAGGGGGGTCGTTAGGGGTCATTATGCTGATCCTAGCTTAGTAGAGTGATCTAAAGAGATATAAGTTCTATAATGAATATAATTTGGCCACTAGAACCTTTAAATGTTGTAAATGCACTAAGAAGTGCCAAAGTGTGTGATTTTCCCATGTTGGCAAAACTGGCCTAGTAAGGCTTGTATGAGGGTTTTTAGTGTGTTAGGGTGTTTAAAGGTAAGTTAAACCTTTAAAAGGTTCAAGGAAATGTTATACGTTCCTAAGAGATGGAATGTTGTCAAAGTTGACAACTTGTTGTCAACTAGACAACCAACTAAACAAGTAACTAACTAGAAATAGTCATTGTAACTGATTGTTATGGTAGTGTAGGGTAAAACCATCCTTGAAAGGCTTATTTGATGGGTATTAGGTGAGTATTGGAAGCATGTAGAGATGGATGTGTATTGAGGAAGCATTGTAAGAAGTTTTCATTCAATAAAATAAACTTTTCTCTGCATATTGTTCACTATCGTATGGGTACAGTCAGGGAACAGAAAGTTCTAATGATCATTTGTAACATTTTTTTGGATTGGTTTTGATGTAAGGATACTCCTTTCATTGTGTTTACTTATTTATGCAATCATTTTTGTGTATTTTTTGGTATTGAAGTCTAGGAATAGATTGGTGTTCTTGGAACCAGTATTGGTTCAGGGTACAGTCATATTTTGGGTCTGAAGCCTTTGAAAATGTTGTGACTATCCCACCCCTATGGTCACTATGATTGGTGGGAGAGTAAAACAATGTAACATTATCCTTGTATCATACTAATCCTGTGCAAGGGTTTGGAAAGGTGTGTCTGGAGAACCACAAATGGTGGCAATTTGTTGATTAAGGGAGGCCAATCTTACACCAGTCATAATGAAAAGTGATTGCCTTGAGAATGGAAGTGTTTAGTGGTGTATTATTTATGTATGGGACCATATTGAAGTTTTAGAATATTTGGTTTAGTCTAGAGACCATGATAAGATGTTGTATGGGGTTAGAATGAAGATGGAAGGCCTACGTGACGATTTGGTGCATGGTAGACTCTGCATGCATTTGGTGCAGCCTAGAAGGTGAGTCCTTGAGGGGACATTTGAAGTGAGAAGTTATCTCACCATTTGATAGAATGCAATCAGTGTATGGGAAAGAGACTAATACACACTACCTCTACATCAATAGGACTTTATTTAAGTTCTTGGAGGTCTTGTATTTTAGATGGTATGGACTGGAGGCAAGAGTTGTACGGACTCGAGACAAGAGTTGTATGGACTGGAGGCAAGAGTTGTTAAATCGGTGAATTAGGCCTCTCTAGCAAAACAAAATCAGTAATTTTAAAGTATTTTGTCTCAAAAAAAGTTGCGTCACCTTTGGGATATGTTTTTAAAATTCCATAAGGGTATCCAGATCATTGATTATTTTTTTAAGTCTTTTGGGAAGATGTGGAGAAAAATGCCATTTTATGACTAGTGCAGGTTACTAGGAGTAGTCCTAGAATGATAGTTTGATAGTTTGGAGCCAACCAATGCAAGTGCATTGGGTAAAGCCTAGACAGTGGATCCTTATGAAGGATGTTTGATGTGACAAGGTTGTCTCACTTGTTATTGATTGTTCTTGTATTTCTATAAGGATACGAGTTCAAAGCGTCTTACACACCACCTGTGCATCACATTCATGTTCTAATAAAGTATAAATCATACAATAACAATATACATCGATAAACATACAAGCATAACTATAAGGCATGGGAAATTTACAAAGCATAAGAAATCCACATAAACATAAATTAGTATACATCAATAAACCAAACACATGAATTGCATACCAAAAACATAAAAAAAAATATTCATAGGGCATGAAGCCAAATATATATGTCCAATAATGTCATACATTGAATATATTCAATACAGTTAAACTAGCTTCCTCAAAGCCAAATGGATCTACAATGTATCACTTATACAATATAAAAAACATATGTCCACTAATACCATATAGGCATACAATCTATATCCCTAATCAAGTCCTTTCCCGCTAGGGGAAGAAAACAAATCCTGAGTTGTCTTTGATCATCATGTCGATGGAGATGTAGTGGATGTTGTAGTCTTCCAAGTGGGCTCACTAGTCCTCCTATCTAGAATCTTCTGTAGCTCGAGCTGATAAAAAAAATTTAAGCATCAATAAATAATATACATCAAAATTAAATTATACAATGACATAAACTAGAATATTTGCTTACCGCTAGCAAATAGTCACTATGTACATCCACCGAAGGTGCATGCTGATGATCTGGGGTAATAAGTCCCTACAAAAATGATCAAAATAGTAATTAAAATACATACATGAATATCATTATAAAATTCAATACAAACTATTAAAATAACAATTGAAATTAAGGGATCTCTTTCATACCTCTGTCAATGCTTCAGAACTAGCTACAGCTATAGTTACTCCACGATCCAAAGTATCATGAACAGGAGGAGTCTCTAATGTCAATAACTAAAAATGAAACAACACAAGTATTATGTAGTTATCAAGATTACATATATTTTTTACAACCCTACTAATGAATAAATGATACCTCCATGAAGGTTCCACTGCATCCTTTGGTGTGCGGTGTCGATGTCAAAGCTCCAATATTTAACTAGTGCACATGTACATGGAAAATTATAAGGTACCCATTCATATAAGAACATACTACTAATATGTTAATTATAATGCATTATTATATATATACTTGTGGACTCAATGATGATGTCACAAAGCCAGGTGAAAGAATGTGATCACCGCAATGACCACTTTGCCTCTAGATTTTGATAATAATTTGTCTTGTAATTTAGTTATTCATTCATTTATTAATTAAATATAATCAAGTAAATCAAATTAACATGCAAATAAAGATACCTCAAGGAAAGTGGCATGATGCCCTTCACTATCTTTTGTGAATGTCGATGGTCCACCAGTGAACTAATGCACATGCACAATAAGTTATGATACAATTATTCATATAATTACATAATAATAAAATATATTAATTAAAATGTTTTATTCGATACATACTTGTGGAATTGACAATGATGTGTAGAAGGGGACAGGAGGATCATTGCCACTACCACTACCACCGACACTCTTGCCCTAAAATTTGATCATAATCAATAGATACTAAATTAATTAGCTATTCTTTTATAAATGAAATATGATCAAAGCAATTTAATGAACTTGGAAATATTTACCTGTGTGTCAATGCCAAATATCATATTTAGAAAATAATCAGTCATCATTCCAGGATCCTCTTCCTCTCTCTCAGTAATACCAAATGTGCACAAGGATCCACATGACTGACAAATATGCCCCCTCGAAGATTGACCATGGTCACCCTCAACTAAAGGAGTGGCACACTGAGTGAGAGTCGCTATCAGAGCACTAATCGTGCCTAGTGTGTCCACCTCTGCATGTTCCTTCACAATGGAAGGAGTACTAACATGATCCACCTGTGGCTTTCCAATAGGAACTCTAGGTGTATTAGGGTCACAATGTACCCTCGCTCTATCAAATGATGAACCCCCTCCTCTACCCTGAGAATCTAGATAGTCAAAATAATTTGGCACCTCCCTAAGTACAAACTCACTATAGAGTTTCCTTAAGAAATATATAGGAACCTCATGATTGTTATAGGGAGGGGAATCAAAGACCATCCACCATCTCTCCCAAAAGTTGTTTTTAATGTCTTCACTTAGTGAATTTTTTCTTTTTTATGTCCGCATAAGATAATTTATTTGCATAATATTGTTTTTGCTCTTCTCTTTTATCCTACCATAAATTAATTTGCCCACTAACCGAGCCTACGTGGGTCAAGATTGCTTCCAATGATTTTACAAGTCTTTCCCTTCTAGGATTTGTACCAATAGAATATTTTAACCTCCTAATTAAAGATTCTAATTCTTTTTTCCCTCTTTCAATTTGGTTGATCAAGTTTTCTTGTCTTCTTGGAGGAGGTTTCTCGATTGGTGGAGGCAGTTGAGGTTCATTTTCTTGGTTGTTTTCTTCATTTGTTTCTTCATTCATTTCTTCATAAGGAGACAGAGGGTTTGGTTGTAGGTTTTGTTTAGGAAGATCATTTCTTCCTACCACTTAAAAAAACTAGATTTCAAACTCTTAATTACACATAAAATCTAAGAAAATAAATTTTAACAAAAAATTTTTTAGCAAAATAAATTTTTTCAAAATTAAAATTTTAATACAAATAAGAGGCATGGGCTGTAAAAACACTTACCTCTTGTTCCAGATTGAGCTTGACAATTTCATGGAGCCATTCTCTATGAAAATTAATGGATGAATGAAAAGAAATGGATTGAACAAGAAAAGGGATTCCCTATGCGTGCTTAGGAAGCCCTTTTTAGCTGCAAACATGGGTTTGTGGAAAGAAAATGAGATTTCTCAAATGCATCAAACACTTTATAGTGTTTTTACAAAGCGTGTGCACCCTATATGGTAGACGCGCTATGGTTTAGTATTTTTACAAAGTGCATGTGCCCCATAGGGTGCACACACTATGGTTTAGATTGCCCAAGCCTAATGCTTGGGCAACCTGTTGGTGCTCTTTTTCCCCAAAGGTCAGCTTGGCATCAGGATTGATAGGGCTAGTGTCACATTCACTCAACACTCCAAAACTGACAGGAAAAAGGGCCAACTGATAAGGATCAAAGAGAGATCCTTCTACACTTTGAGCTCCACATCACTCACACGGGTATACCTCATCTGCACACACATATTACCTTGTGTCATACTACAGGCCTATAGGTAATTGACTATGGAATGATTTTCAAACTCTTCTAAATATCTTGTACCTCAATGAAGCCAATATCTAATGCAATAGCCCAACTTGCATGGAGTGAGTATGAAAACTAGAAACCTATACTAACAACTTGAAAGGGAAAGGGTGGGATAGAAATGAAATAATTTTAAAGATGATTGAAAGGCTCCCTGAGATGCCCTAAGTCCTTGATAGACCAGTGCCTTGTCCATTGGGCCACAGATTCAAATACCCTACTACAAGAGACAGCTATGAAACAAGAACACAATATACCCAATATGTTGATGCCTGACATCAATTACACACTATGACCAAGCCTTAACTTAACACCCACCTATGCATTCAAGCATGTTATTATCCATTCAAAAGATTTTAACCCTCCCCTTAGAAGAGACCTACAAATTAGATAATACATTGACCAGCATCCACTAGAAGACAAGCATGAAACATCTTTGACACCTCAGCTCATACATGCATAAACACTAGCCTTGAACCAGTTACCTCTACGAAGATAACTCCACTTGCAAACACATAGGAAATACAAGCAGACAAATCAAAAATCCTTAATGCATGATTAATGAATTCAAAGCTTAAATGGAGATAGCTTGATGATAGTAAGAATAAATTGAGTCCTCATACATAAGACAAATCTGCTGTAGTATGCATTATATTCCCTGAACCAACAATGGAAACAAAATACCCTATATGCAGAGAGAAGGGGAAATCTGCAAAGTAGAAACTTTCACCGGAACTGACAAAATTTAGAACCCAGGCATAGTAAAAAATTTCACCATTTATACCACTAGTTACCTTGAAATCCCACATGAGTTAGGATGCAACAAGCTAAGGGTAACCATGGTTAGAGTTTTCCATCAATTAGGCATTTCAAAATCTAATACAATTCAGAGGGAAAACACTAAATCCTGAATGCAATTAACACTTGATCTTCAATCATGAAAGAATCTCTGAAAGGCACCGAAGATCAATCAAAAATCTACAAAATTCAAACTGGAAGTGACCCTGTAATTGCTTTTGGTACATTTCATTTATTCTCCTACGGTAAGACACTCCACTCTGCAAATCATCTCACACCTTAGACCACACTAGAGCGGTGGAGAAGATCAGTTTCACCAACTCGAGCCTCCTCTATCATTAATTTCAATCCTTACAGGTCACTGGAAACATTCATAGAGCTTCAAATTTAAATCTGCAACGGTCACCATGCACTCGTGGGCTTTAAGTCTTTTAATCATTTGCCCTAGTCGCACAACTGCACAATCATGAACCTTACCACCATAAGAATCGGGCTCCATTTTATGCTTGGTCGCATGATCACATAACCTAGAAATGGGTTATGCGAACATGCAACAACTTGCAAACTCTAACCGCCAATAAAACCGCTGCCGCTACCGGAACACCGGCCCGATCCTGCCACGACACAACTCTGCAACTGCAAACAAGGACACGGGTCAACTGGTCACATGATCACATAGCTAAAGAATGGGCTATGTGATCATGTGACAGCCAACCAAAGGCTACCACATGTTCACCAGCGGGCCTAAAGTGAACAAACTATCAGCACCACATTGGACGGTGGGTGCATGATCGCATGGGTAAGTTATATTCCATGCGATCATACACTGACCATAGATCATTGATCATCAACATGAGCCCCGCTGAGACATAGCCACATCATCACATAGACCAATAGGAAGATGCCACATAACTAGCTGCTGGCCAATCAGGAAGGCCCATGTGCTGGAAACACTGGCCCCACAAACTAACTGCCAAGAATCTAGCAACTATGCTACTAACTGTTCACCAAGTCATTGGATGCTAGCTGCTTAACTGCCAAAATTAGGAGATTGCATGACTGAAGAGAAATAGACTACCCACCAGGTCGCTGAATGCTAAGGGGATAACCACCAGAAACTAGCAAATAGGAGATAACCACAAGTCGCCAAGTCATGGAATGGAGACATAACCGCCGGCCCAGATGAACAACAGGAAGAACCAGACCCACATGGACAGGTGGCAAGTAGTTGCATGATCGCATGTTAGAGAAGTCTGACATGTGACCATGTGACATCCAATCAGAGAAGAGCCATTGAAAACTAGGCCCACCACCCATTGCACCTGCGCAATTAGAGAAAATACCAGCAAACAGGGAACTAGTGCAGGGCTAAAAACACACAATGTTTTTGACACAATGGAAGACTAAAAACACATAGAGTTTTCGACATGTCAATAGATAAGCATACAAAGTAGGAACCATAGGTCAAAAATAACGTAGGTTATCGGTAAAAGATTGAAAACACATAGACTGAAAACATCATGGATTTTTGAAAACACTGTGGGTTTTCAACACTGTGATAGATTTTGAAATACTTCCCGCGGACCTTCAAATTTTAATAACTTTCTGGGCTCTATGAATTTGGAGATGTAGTTTGGACCAGAGCAAGGTGATAAAAAATAAAGAGCACGAGGTAGGACAATTAACAAAAACATTGCAGGGAACAGGCCAATCTCATAAGATTTTGTTATGATAGAAAATTGGCCTAACAGTGGCTCTGGTTGGGGATGATGGGTAACCTGTGCCCATGCGAGAATTCAAGATTTTTGGGAGAGTAGACCACCAACTGGACAAAAAGGAAGGGACCACAAAAAACATAGGGAACAAGCCAGGAAAGAAACACATAGCAAGAAAGGGAAAGAATATTTACAAAGTGTACATTTTATACAGAAATCTGCAGCAACAAACAAGAGTTAGTTCTTGCCTCTATCAAAAACTTGATTTTCATTTCTTCCTCCATGAGGAACACTAGGCATTTTGTTTTCATCTGTCTCCATAGGCTTGACAACATGTTCAACCAACAAATCAGGAAGAACAAAGAAGCTTTCTTCACAATGCATGTAAAAACTTTTGGCACTCTCTCCATCTTGCTCACTATGAAAGTATGACTCAGCATGCCAATGGTCAGCACCTCTATACTAAAATTGATCTTCACCTATTGACTCATGCATGCTATCAACTAGAAACACAAAAACCTCATACTCTGCCTGCAGAAAGGCCCCATCTAAATCCTATCTTTGCATTTCCACAGGTGTAACCAGCTGGACCTCGAAAGAATAGTCAGATTGATACCCACAGATGGAGAGTGAACACCTTGAATCAACTGGATCTGAAACCTCTACATGCTCCTCAAACAAAGGATTGACAACTTCATGCAATACACCTTGTTGAACATCATGACAAAAAATGGGCTAAGAATCAAATTCTTCATTATATAAAGCATTGGAAAACACCTTAAAATCAGCACCCATCTCAACCTCATGGAGACTCCCAGCACAAGAAGAAAAATTAGAGCCACATGAAGACAAACAGTCATCATCCTAAATTATTTTTTCTTTATCTTCATACCCTAAGGATGAATCATCCTTAGCATCTTCACTATCCAAAGAATGTTCACTTCCATCATCACTTTCCTCTTCCCATGTTGCATCTGACTCATATGAAGACACCACACCCTCACTATCTTCATCACTCTCAACATCAGCATTTAAGGACATGACCCTAAGTGCATCCTCAAGCTCAAGGAAACCATCACTAAGTATCCAACTCCTGACAAATATGTAATGCTCTTCCCACAAAGCATCTGACCAACTGGTTGACTCAGGAAAATAGAGCTCCAAGAATAAACCAATGAACTCAGATTCAGGAAACTCAACATCCTCAAGAAGCTCATCATACACCTCATAAAATCTATCACAAAATAGAGATATGGATAAATCCTTTATGCATCCTACCTTCAGCCTTACCAATTTCATATAATCTCTAAGGATGCCTTGTTTTAATAATGCAATCTCATTATTCATCCTATCCATTACAATCAATGCAATACTTCCATGAAATTCTGCCAAACTGCAGCTGAGAACTTGAAGTATGCTAACCTCTAATCACACCTTACTCCTTTCTTTTTGCTTGACCACTTAATAAAGAGACATTTAAAACTTGAAAAAGACCTGGGAAATCTGCAGCAATAAGACCTTTTGGCTGGAAGGTAGGGCAGATCCAGAGCTCATCCTATAGCTCCATCAGGTTCTTTGTTATGTAGAGCCGCCACCTCCTTGAGAGGAAAATGTTTCATTATTTCTTCTTCCAACTAGCACAAAGCTACACTAGCTATAGACACTGTTTATCAGGAGGAACAGTGATCAAACAGAGACAAATTAGAGTCGCCACTCACAACTAGGTGAAAAAATTTTGCAAATGCTTATTTTTGTATTTCAGACTCTGTTCTAGACTCTCCCCAGCGGAGTCACCATCTTGTTGGTGATCTTTTTCCCCAAAGGTCAGCTTGGCATCAGGATTGACAGGGCTAGTCTCACATTTACTCAACACTCCAAAACTAACAGGAAAAAGGGCCAACTGACAAGGATCAAAGAGAGATCCTTCTACACTTTGAGCTCCACATCACTCAGGTGGGTATACCTCATATGCACACACATATTACCTTGTGTCATACTACAGGCCTACAGGTAATTGACTATGGAATGATTTTCAAACTCTTCTAGGTATCTTGTACCTCAATGAAGCCAATATCTCATGCAATAGCCCAACTTGCATGGAGTGAGTATGAAAACCAGAAACCTACACTAACAACTTGAAAGGGAAAGGGTGGGACATAAATAAAATAATTTTAAAGATGATTGAAAGGCCCCCTAAGATGCCCTAAGTCCTTGATAGACTAGTGCCTTGTCTATTGGGCCACAGAGTCAAATACCCTACTGCAAGAGACAGCTATGAAACAAGAACACAATATACCCAATGTGTTGATGCCTGACATCAATCACACACCATGACCAAGCCTTAACTTAACACCCACCTGTGCATTCAAGCATGTTATTATCTATTCAAAATATTTTAACCCTCCCCTTAGAAGAGACCTACAAATTAGACAATACATTGACCAGCATCCACTAGAAGACAAGCATGAAACATCTTTGACACCTCAGCTCATACATGCATAAACACTAGCCCTGAACCAGTTACCTCTACGAAGATAACTCCACTTGCAAACACATAGGCAATACAAGCAGACAAATCAAACATCCTTAATGCATGATTAATGAATTCAAAGCTCAAATGGAGACAGCTTGATGACAGTAAGAATAAATTGAGTCCTCATACATAAGACAAATCTTCTGTAGTATGCATTATATTCCCTAAACCAACAATGGAAATAGAATACCCTATATGCAGAGAGAAGGGGAAATCTGCAGAGCAGAAACTTTCACTAGAACTGACAAAATTTAGAACCTAGGCATAGTCAAAAATTTCACCATTTATACCACTAGTTACCTTGAAATCCCACACGAGTTAGGATGCAACAAGCTAAGGGTAACCATGGTTAGATTTTTCCATCAATTAGGCATTTCAAAATCTGATACAATTCAGAGGGAAAACACTAAGTCCTGAATGCAATTAACACTTGATCTTCAATCATGAAAGAATCTCTGAAAGGCACCGAAGATCAATCAAAAATTTGCAAAATTCAAACTGGAAGCGACCCTGCAACTGCTTTTGGTACATTTCATTTATTCTCCTACGGCAAGACACTCCACTTTGCAAATAATCTCACATCCTGGAGCACACTAGAGTGGTGGAGAAGATCAGTTTCACCAACTCAAGCCTCCTCTGTCATCAATTTCAGTCCTTACAGGTTGCTGGAAACATTCACAGAGCTTCAAATTTAAATCTGCAATGGTCACCATGCACTCGCGGGCTTTAAGTCTTTTAATCATTCACCCCAGTCGCGCAATCGCGCAATCATGAACCTTACCACCACAAGAATCAGGCTCCATTTTATGGTTGGTTGCATGATCGCATAACCCAGAAATGGGTTATGTAAACATGCAACAACCCACAAACTGTAACCGCCAATAAAACCGCTACCGCTACCAGAACACCGGCCTGACCTTGCCATGGCACAACTCTGCAACTGCAAACAAGGACATGTGTCAGCCAATCACATGATCGCATAGCCAAATAATGGGCTATGTGATCATGCAACAACCAACCAAAAGCTACCACATGTCCACCAGCGGGCCCAAAGCGAACAAACCTTCGGCACCACATCAGACGGTGGGTGCATGATCACATGGGTAAGGAATATTCCATGTGATCATACACCGACCGTAGATCTTTGATCATCAACACAAGCCCCACTAAGACATTGCCACATCATCACACAGACCAATAGGAAGATGCCACATCACCACCCACTGGCCAATCAGGAATGCCCATGTGTTGGAAACACCAACCCCACCAACTAACTGCCAAGAATCTAGCGACTACGCAACTAATTGTTCACCAAGTCACTGGATGCTGGCCACTTAACCACCATAATCAGGAGATTGCGCAACTGAAGAGAAATAGACTACCCGCCAGGTCACTGAATGCTAAGGGGATAACCACCAGAAACTAGCGAATGGGAGATAACCACAAGTCGCCAAGTCTTGGAATGGAGACATAACCGCCGGCCAAGATGAACAATAGGAAGAACCAGACCCACACAGATAGGTGGCAAGTGGTCACATGATCACATGTCAGAGAAGTCTGACATGTGGCCATGCAACAACCAATCAGAGAAGAGCCATTGAAAATTAGGCCCACCACCCATCGCACCTGCGCAGTTAGAGAAAATATCAGCAAACATGGAACTAGTGCGGGGCTGAAAACACACAATGTTTTTGACACAACAAAAGACTGAAAACACATAAAGTTTTTGACATGTCAATAGATAAGCGTACAAAGCAGGAAGCATAAGGTCGAAAACAATGTAGGTTATTGGTAAAAGATTGAAAACACATAGACCAAAAACATCATGGACTTTTGAAAACACTGTGGGTTTTCGACACTGTGGCAGATTTTGAAATACTTCCCGCAGACCTTCAAATTTTAATAACTTTCTAGGCTTTGCAAATTTGGAGATGCAGTTTGGACCAGAGAAAGGTGACAACAAATAAAGAGCACAAGGCAAGACAATTAACAAAAACATTGTAGGGAATAGGCCAATCTCATAAGATTTTTGTTATGACAGAAAATTGGCCTAACACAACCCAAGACATAGCATGTGTGCCCTATAGGGAGAACACACTTTAGTGTGTATGCACTATGGTCGATGGGGGACCAAAAAGAAAAGTGTCACCTTTTACGCCCCCATCTTTGTGCATATACCCAGTAGTTCTAACAAGCTTTCCTAAATATCTTAACCAAGTGCTTACTTAGTTGTAAGTTTAAAATCATTTAATCAAGGTAGATTGTATAAGTCTGTAAGCTCTTAAAAGGGCAGACCCCTCACAGGTTAGATCATCTGAAGTGATCAAACATTGTATCCCTAATAGGCACACTTTAATACTGCAGTAGTGAAGATTTGTGGGTGTCATCCCCACACCATTTTAACCTTTCAAGGGTTTATGGGTAACCAAAATGTTTGTGTTAAATGTGTTTTATTTGATGGATGAAGTTAGAATGTAAAATCTATTTTAGTATTGAAATTCATGTTTATGGTATGTATGTGGAATTAGTTTTAAAGTATAAAATATTGGAGATATCTGATTCACCCCCCCACCTCTCAGTATCTCACTTTCCCATATTAGATTTCCAACATCATCTTGCAATTTTCAAATTTCTATTATATTTATGATTTCTTATGACATGTATTTTTTTTTAATGTTGTTATTGATCATTTATGAATATTATGATCAGGTTAACATCAAATTCATATATCAATCCTAATCTAAATTTTTGGGAGTACATTTGCATTAATTGTTAAGTTAGGGAATGCAATCACTCAATAATAAGAGAAATTTTTGGTGCACACATTAAATTGAGGAACATAGCCATATATAGAACTCAAGGTGTAGAAATAAAGAGGAAACTGGTAAAACATTCTCAGCTACATCTTTTCCAGGAAGGAAACATAATTTTCCCTTCCTTCTATAGTTTTATAAAAACTCACATAATTTATGTATCATTTATAATGTTTAGAAAGGATAAGAGTAAAATATAAGGAACCTGGTAAAATTATGACTATTCTCACTAAGCCTATGATGAAGTTGAGCTCAAGCAAAATAACCCTCCTTCTAGAAACCAATTATTTTCTCCACAACTTTGATTATTCTTTCAAGATCCTTTACAAATCTTTCATCACCGCATGATTCTAGATGAGGCACGATGAAATTGAAGACATGGTATCCTCTTTAAATGAGTCCACATAAGTTGAATCCATTGTAAGAAACCCATATGGAAAAATTGATTTTCTATTCTTTGTTTGAGTACCCGACAAAAGAGAAGTAATAATAAAAGAAAAAGAGTCTCAGGTAGAAGAAGATAGAGTATTTTATATGTAGTAAATCATAAAAATAATCCACTTTAACAAAGAGTTGGATAAATTGATCTAAAAAAAATTCTAAGGCAAAAATGATTATCTGCAAATGCTACCACTACTCTCCAAGAATTGGGGATTTTTTTCATTTATCTTTGTGCATGCCTCACATGTAGGAAGGTAACTCCTAGTATATCCAATCTCTCCCGCATTTTGCATAAAAAAATATGTTTAAAGATTGAGAACTCTCTGTAATGCAGGGACTCCCCTTGCCACTTGTACTACTTCCATATACGTACAAAGAGATAACTTCCACCTCTTCCAAACTAACTCCTAAGTTTTAGTCTCCACTCAGTCTCTTTAATTTTATTTTATATTTATAACCACTACTATCACTTGTAAATTTTGATAAGGAAAATAAAATCCAATTTAATGATTAAAATTATTAAGATTGAATTTTGAAGGTTGTGATAAAAATATTCTAATCTTCCTTAAGATATCTTACTTGATTATTCCTAGTTAGACATTTTTCTCTATTGTAAAATTGATTTTAATACATAGTATAGTTTTATGGGTTTAAATATGTCATCTTATTCTTCATCCTCCTCTTGAAGTTCGTCAACTCTAAATAAAGCTTCATGGTCTACTTCCTCAATGTCACATAGATCCATAATTTTATTGATCAATTCCTCCTTCTCAATCCTCATCTCTTCATCTTCTTGTTATTGAACTAGGGAGATCCCTAGGAACTCACATACCACTTCTAATTATAGGTTTTTTATGATTTCCCCCTAGGTTCTTGCATCATTTTTAAATCATTCCTTAAGATTCCTAGTCTCCTTATTTTGTATCAAGCTATCTTTCTCTAATTCATTGATTTCCATAGAGTTAGGTTCCTTTTGTGGGGCAATTATAGTTTCCTTAGGGGTAAGTTAAAATACTTCTTCTACACAAGGATCTACCCTATTCCTTATGAGACCAAAGCCATCACCATCTCTAATTTCTAGTTCCTTCAAATCATTGTGATAGTTTTCAAGTTTTTCTACTGTCAATTCTCTATCTATTTCTTTGTAGAGGGATTTTTCTTGATGATTAAGAAATGTTAGTTCTCCCCCTCTTATTATTTCAATATTTGTCTCTATTTTATCCTCTTTTTGGTTAGATCCTCCTTTGAGTTGAGAATTTTGACCTTCCTTAATTCTAGATTAGTGAATTCTATTTCTACTAATTACCTTTCCTCTAGATCTTTATTTAAGTACCCTTCCATTTTTATTTTAACCTTTGGCTTGGGAATGAAGGAAATATCCTTTTCCCTACTCATCTTTTCCTTGATCTTTGAGTAACTAGCTATATAGCCTTTCCATAGGAGACATTAACCACCTTTATCATTCTATTAAACTTCTATATTTTTTGGCTCCATTTACCTTTCTCTAAGATGATTTCTAAATTTTCAAAGAAGGGTAGATCACTATCTAGATTGAGTAGCATTTTAGCCTTCATCCCACTATTTCCAAAGAAGAAGAATTCTTCTATACCTATGAGGGACCCTATCCCTTCCCCAATTTTTTATGAAGCACCTATTTTTGTAGTATTCGAATGATAGATTTTTTAATTTGGTCCATTTTTTAAATCTTCTAGGATTATGATTTACAGGATGAAATTCAACACCCAATCTATTCAATAGAAGTGAGATCCCTTAATGAATATGAGGTTTTCAAATAATAACACATTATTTAGAAATTTATTAATACATTTGATTAGGAAAATCCATTAGCTAGGATTCTAGCATTTAGCCAACATTTGAATTGTCTTACCCACAAATTGATAGTCCTATTTGCCAGGTTGTCCTCTAGTCCATTTCACAAAAAAGTTGCAATCCTTGAAATGCTCATGCACTAGTTCTAGGGGTTTGGAGGAGATTATGATGTCTTTGAAGTTAGTCGTTTCTAGCATATACTGGTTATTTTTCATGTCTACTCCATCCTTTTGTCTTCCTTGTCTTTCCAAGCACTAGCATGTGCAAGGGGATCTTCTCTTGCACTCTAATCTATAGATCCCAAATTTATAGAGAAAGGGAATGACTTTCTATGATTATAGCTTCCACAGGTCAATAGTCTCTCTACCAATTATGTTCTTCCCACAATGAAACATCTCATTTTCACTTCATTCTGAGAGGAATATTATTTTCTCCCATAACAAAGTAGATATTTTTAAAAATCCATTACCATTTTTTTCTAGTGTCTCCTTTTGTAAATTTGTACCCAACTAATTTGACCAGCATTCTAAATCTTAAACTATTTTTTATATTTTAACAATAATAAATTTATTATTTTTATTTATATATAAAATAATTAAATTTATTTGTTATTACAAAATATACTCATTGAAAACTTAAATTGAATAAAATAATAATATTATAAACTTAAATATGATAAAATATTTGTACTACTTAATTATATTAAATAATAATAAATATTATTTATTTTTTACTATTAATTTTTTTTTTTATATTTACTTAATAAAATTTTATAAGAAACAATCTAAGCCTTCGATTACATGGAGATTTATACTAAAATTTATTGAATGAACAATTAAATGGCTAGAAAAAATATTAGGTGTATTTACTTGTAGATAATGCCTATTAAGTGAAAAAGTTAAAAATCAATTATAGAACTAATTAGTATTAGAGAAAGTATCATGTTTCCCACTATTCACGTGAACTACCACAACCATATGTTTCTAAGCTTGTAAGCTATTATTTTTCTTTTAATTCTTTTAAATAATAAAATATTATACAAATTAATTAAAGGAAGCTATGGAGATATTATTTGACTGAATTGAACATTGTCCAAATAATTCATATAAATCATGATAAAAGGTAATATTGCCTTTAATAGTAATTTAGAAAATGGCAAGAGTTCATTCTTCATATCAAATATTTTAATTTAAAAGTCATTTTCATTTACTTTATGCTTATTTAATAATTATTTTATTTATTTTTAAGTTATTTTATTTTACTTAAGATTTAATTGATTTATTAAATATTTTTTTATTCAATTAATAAAAACTAAAATTTATTTTTGTTACTGTATATACTTAATATATTTACACTTAGGCTTATTAAGTCAAATTAGTTGTCTGTAATCATTTGACACTTCACCATCATTTAGGAGTTGCCTAGAGATGTTTCAATTCTATTTGGACATATTATCCTAGTTTAGTGGGTTGTTTTTCCCTACCACTCATGTTTTGAGGAGTCCATCCCTACTTTCGTGGTTTCACTTTCACCTATATGTACTCACCTCTTTTTCATTATTGACTATTAACATTGAGTTCTATTTTACGTTACTGTACTTCATTATTTTATCTCTTATAGATCTTTGTTGTAAAAATCTACATAATATCAGAGCAATTTTGAGATACTTTGAAACCTATATCCTACAACAGTGGGTGGTTCCTACTTGTAGCTATCCACATGTCTCTAGAAGTTCTCTATGACATCCCTTAGTGGTCCTATATTAGTTTTTCTGTCCTTTTTTTCCATTTTGTGTGGGGCTCTTCACTTTGCCATTTTTGCGACACTACTACACGATTTGCAAGTAGAAGACTCCAATGAGTCATAGTTTTAAGCATAATGTGACTAGATTTGAAGCCAACAGGTCTTCCATATGTGTCATTTTCTAAAAGAGGATTTGTCAAGACTGACTTATGACACAAATGCCACATCAACAAATATATCAATAATCTAAGTAGTCGGTCAATAAGTCAAAGGTCAAATGCATAAGTTGACAACATACCAATTGATTCCCTATAATATACGAATAAAAGAAGTACAACTATGACCATAACTATCAAAATGATAAAACATACCTATATCCAAAGATATGTAGTGTCAACTCTCTATCAAACGTGTTAATGGAGTCACAATAAGAGATTTCCCATCAAGTACTTGAGCAAGTACAAACTATCAAGTCAGGATAACAACCCTAGATATTTTTGACCAAATGTCAAATCACATCAGTAAAAGATAAAGATTAGAACAAAATATGTACTTCCATATTAATGAAAAAAGTAAACAACAAAATTACCAAATACCACCATATCGAAAATAAAGAATGCAAACCACTGAAAAGGAAAGTCCTTCCTAAAAGAAGCTTCAGAAACCTATTCATAGAAGTCAGCAATGACAAGAATATTGTGGGAGTGTGTTTCCATCCTACCACACAGCAGTAACACTTCCCTAGAATCCTTCCTGACATGAAGGATTCCTAGCCCAGCTAGAGGAAATCTATTCAAGTAAAACTAAGTAATGGAATATGTGCTATGTGATGACCCCTTTTCCTATCACTTGACTTGAGTTCTATAATTTAATACAAGCTAGGCGTAAATTAGGAAATCATCTTAAAAACTTTTAAAATACCCTATGCTAACCATTACTATAAGAAATGCAACTATTAAAGCTCATAGATTAGATCTGATATTTAGATCTCTTCATATAGGATATAGAGATCTTTCTCCTTCCGTACTAAGGTCACAATAGGGTGGAAGACTTATCGTGCTCCGGGCGCGTGAAACAGACTACAAGCGGCTTCCCTCAAGGCTTAACCCCAGTGTTGGGACAACCGACATGTGCCCGAAATTACTCTGCCTCTCCCCTCCACAAGCTCCCTACCTAAGGTATTATAGTAAGGAAATGAGGGATAGACCCCTACATTCTATAATTTAAATAACTAAAATTCTTTATTCAATCACATCTTTATTTCCATATTTTCTTATACACTTGGAATTTGTATATATATATATATATATATATATATAGATATAATTGAATATAGTAATTACTTGGAATATATATTCTATTCTCACCATTATTCACTAATCGGTGTCTTATATTCTCACAAATCCCATTTAACAGTGCTGACATGCACATCACATATTACATGTACCTTAATGCAGCTCGGTGGTACCATGAGACTGCTGTACTTCTTCCTTACCTTCGTTCTAATATTTTCTACCCCCCTTTTCCTTTCTTAGTTTTGAACCCTATTTATATACATTGCTGGTTGCAGGTCATGGGACATGACCCCATACTCAAAGATTAGTATTGTTTAATTTATTCCTATCGGCTATTAGTCGATTATGAATTATATCATTTACTTAATATTATTAAATATTTATTGATTGGTATTATATTAGTTAATTTAGGTATTATTAATTATATGACATTGATTAATATCATATTAGGTAATATTATTTTATGGATCAATATTAGTATTATATTGATTGATTAATATTATGTTATTATAGATTAATATTAAATTAATGATCTATATTAATTAACAATATTGATTCGATGATATTAATATTAATAATATAATATCTATAATTTATATATGTATATTTTAATTAGTGATCTAGATTAATAGAATTGACTCACCAATATATTATTAATATTAATTATTGTTACTCCTAACACAATTAAATAGTTGATTATTGATTAACAATCATATCTATCATTTTAATTATATATTATATCACAACAATATATCATAGTTTGTATTAATAATAGATTTATCATCAGTCTATTTATTTGAATTATTATTGTTATTATTATTAATATTAATAATTATTAATATTAATAATATTAATATTATATATAACAATTATTGGTATGAATTGATTCTGTAAGGACTCAATAATATTTAAATCGAGTTTACTCATTTACATTGTCAATTAGGGCTCATGACTGTCCACCCCTCTCAAATTTGCTTGTCCTCAAGCAACGATATATTTGTTAATCAACTATTTAACTATTTATTTATTTATACAATTTCTTATTACAAAACAGGGAATATCACAGTCCTACCCTCCCAAAATTGCTTGTCCTCAAGCAATGTGTCATTTTTGGCAAATTAACTTAAGACAATTTTCTTTCATCTTCTTAAGAATTAAGACATGCGTATTCATACATGGAATAAAATAGTTCAGACATAAGGTATGTACACTTACAAGTAATCATGTTAAAAACCACCTCAAACATGGGGGAAACATATAAAAATCATCATATGAAACCTACACACAAGGCCTGTAATGTACACTCAGGACATGAAGCATCTATTTAAGTTATGAATACACATAAAGCGCAAGTCATACATGGATACACATATGGTGTGTAGCACACATATACAAATTTTATATATATATATATATATATATATATATATATATATATACACGATATAAATCATACATATGACTACACACAAAGCACAAATCATACACAAGAATACATTAGTGCATATGAATATATGTAAGGCATGAATCACACATACAACACCCATAAGTCATGGTCATACGTATGCAAGGTATAAATTCCAAATATACATAAGGCCAGGATTATGCACTCAAGGCATATATCGTACATCATGAATCACATAAATATATAAGACATGAATTCACATAAGGTTTACACACAAATTCACTCAAGGTATGAAGCATACACGTGAATACATAAATTTACTTAAGTTAGGAAGCATACATATGCACACATCACATAACGCAAGAAGTATCCACATGAATTTATTAAGTCAAGAAGTATACACATAAATACATATGGATTTTCTTAGCATACATATAGCACATGAAGGATACACTTAAGGCATGAAGCATACATGTAGCACGTGAACCATGAAGCAACAATATACATAGGTACACACAAAGCATTATATAAATTACTCACATAATGTGTGAAGTATAAATACAGATAGGGTATGAAGCCATATACATGTACACAAGGCAATAAATATATGTCAGACACTCAAAGGATGAGGTAGCACACTTAATTACATCCCAAACATAAAGACATAAAGAAGCACATAAGTACACACCCAAAGTGGAGCAATAAATACACATTAAATATTTAAGGCATGGAGCAAGCACAAGTACACATATGAAGATAATGCATTTAGCACACCGAGAGTAAGCATATAGTTCAAACCATCAATGTTTACTCATAAACTCAAATTATTCTCTTGTTTCTAGATCAATCAAAAATATGCTTGAAAATATGAAGTATATGTAAAAATGTATAAAGACATAAAGCATACATCAAGTATACACATTGATGCATGAATACACAGAGCATACACATTGAAGACACGAAGCATACACATTGAAGACATGAAGCATACACATTGATGCATGAAGACACAAAGTATACACATACACACTGATGTGCAAGAAACAAAGTATAGGTAATACATCTTATTAGATTCATCCTTATCGACGAGTGTCCTAACAAGTCTTTCCTAATCGATATTGATTGTAATGACACCAATCTCTAGGCACTATCCATATACATCAAAATGGTGCCAGTTTAGGAACTTCTATTAGGACCATTTACATTTCATCCTGTACAACTTATTTAAAGGAAGGTAAACTGGTAATGATAAATAAGTAGTATAATTTGTATAAAATATCTCCTGTAGAGATTATAGGAAAATCCTTCTTTCTATCTCATTAAGGTCATCCGGTGTGGGAGAGTTATAGAGTCCAGGTCGCATGGAATAGACTACATGTGGTTTCCCTCAAGGCTTAACCCTAGTGTTCGGATAACCATTGTGTGCCCGAAATTACCCCGCCTCTACCATCCACAACCTTCTCCGTCGAGATGCCTTAGCGGTGTGGAAAAGTTGAGTTCGTCTGATCTATATTAATACATCCCTCTTTGTTTGTATTGTTCCATGATATTTCTAAGCACACTGGTTACTTGTCCTACCATGGGTACACTTCCCCTTGTTCGTTGAGGGGTTTGCATGAACTTAATTTCCACAGGGTGGCAAGATCATGCTCTGATACCACTTGTGATGACCCCTTTTCCTATCACTTGACTTGAGTTCTATAATTTAATACAAGCTAGGTGTAAATTAGGAAATCATCTTAAAAACTTTTAAAATACCCTATGCTAATGATTACTATAAGAAATGCAACTATTAAAGCTCATAGATTAGATCTGATATTTAGATCTCTTCATATCAGATATAGGGATCTTTCTCCTTCCTTACTAAGGTCACAATAGGGTGGAAGACTTATCATGCTCTAGGCGCATGAAATAGACTACAAGCGGCTTCCCTCAAGGCTTAACCCCAGTGTTGGGACAACCGACATGTGCCCGAAATTACTCCGCCTCTCCCCTCCACAAGCTCCCTACCTAAGGTATTATAGTAAGGGAATGAGGGATAGACCCCTACATTCTATAATTTAAATAACTAAAATTCTTTATTCAATCGCATCTTTATTTCCATATTTTCTTATACACTTGGAATTTGTATATATATATATATATATATATAATTGAATATAGTAATTACTTGGAATATATATTCTATTCTCACCGTTATTCACTAACCGGTGTCTTATATTCTCACAAATACCATTTAACAGTGCTGACGTGCACATCACATATTACACGTACCTTAATGCAGCTTGGTGGTACCACGAGACTGCTGTACTTCTTCCTTACCTTCATTCTAATATTTTCTACCTCCCTTTTCCTTTCTTCGTTTTGAACCCTATTTATATACATTGTTGGTTGTAGGTCATGGGACACGACCCCAAACTCAAAGATTAGTATTGTTTAATTTATTCCTATCGGCTATTAGTCGATTATGAATTATATCATTTACTTAATATTATTAAATATTTATTGATTGGTGTTATATTAGTTAATTTAGGTATTATTAATTATATGACATTGATTAATTATATATATTGATTAATATCATATTAAGTAATATTATTTTATGGATCAATATTAGTATTATATTGATTGATTAATATTATGTTATTATAGATTAATATTAAATTAATGATCTATATTAATTAACAATATTGATTCGATGATATTAATATTAATAATATAATATCTATAATTTATATATGTATATTTTAATTAGTGATCTAGATTAATAGTATTGACTCACCAATATATTATTAATATTAATTATTGTTACTCCTAACACAATTAAATAGTTGATTATTGATTAACAATCATATCTATCATTTTAATTATATATTATATCACAACAATATATCATAGTTTGTATTAATAATAGATTTATCATCAGTCTATTTATTTGAATTATTATTGTTATTATTATTAATAATTAATAATTATTAATATTAATAATTATTAATATTAATAATATTAATATTATATATAATAATTATTGGTATGAATTGATTCTGTAAGGACTCAATAATATTTAAATCAAGTTTACTCATTTACATTGTCAATTAGGGCTCATGACATGCTACTTGATACATACATATTTAATTTCCAATATATCATGTCATGTACTTCCAAAAGAAAACCTTGTATATCTACTTCCATTCCATACATATGGAAAAGATTGTGCAAAGATTCTCATTTAAAAAATACTATATCTTCTTTCGTGGGTGCATTCAACATACATTAAGGAACATAACAACATTCTTTTCCTAACTATCAAAAACATTTTAAGAGTTCATACACTTCTGTCAATATCTCTTTAAGTTCAACTAATATTTATAACTTGATTTTATTATAGTACATGGAGAAAACCCAAGAATAAAAATATAACAAATTCATTCCATGCATGAAGCATAAACTATAACAATGATTAACAGGTACTTCATCAATAGGTCTAACGAATTTACATGTCTAAGATTTCCTTCATATATCTACTCTTTAAGGTTTGACTTTCACCTCCTTTACTTTCTATAGTAGAAACGGAATGCATTAATTGGGCATATTAAATTAGAAACATCATCTCTTTCTTGAACAACATGAAAATCCAAGTTTATCATTTCCTAACAGAATTTTCAGCGAGGTTAATCTTCTATGATAATTTACATGGTTTCTCTTAACAATACAACATTTACTTCTTTCTGAAAAATCATATACTCAAAATCTCTAAAAATCATGATAATAAGGTAATAAAGAATATTTTCAATCATTGGTGGAAACATACAGGAGCTATAGGAAGTTTACATAGTTCTTGTTGCAGATGAAAATGAATAGCCAACTATTATTGCTCATGCTATAGGAAATACATCTACATCCTATCAAAGCTCCATATAAGAAAACAACAAGAAAAGTTTACTAAATTTTTTGTCAAGACTTCAATGTGTAGGTAGATTAAATAGATTTTGATTATGATTACAACCTATTTCCAGAGATTGTGTTTTATGATAGTAGCTAATTTTGTTTCCATTAAAGGTTTACTGTAAAATCATTTCCAGCTATAAAATATTCTAAACTAGTCTAAACACCTAATATGGTACAAGAAAGTTAGAGTTTTTCAGTCACAGTTCTTGATATTTAGAGAACAATATGCTAAAAAATTTCCAAAGATTCAAAAATAATGAAATGGAAATATCTATGTGCAGTCAACCAATATATCAACTCCAAACTTTAAGCAACTGGAATATGGTCATCTATATAGTATTTCCCTATATCAATTCAATCTCTTTTTTCTCTAACTTATTTATAAATAGATCTTTTAAACCAATTTACTACATGAATATTTTACTCATTTTAATCAATAAATTATTCTTTCTATTTAACAAAACAAGTTTCTCATGGGGTGCTTATTATACTGTTCTATATTAAAATCAGGGACAACAAAGTTTAAAACTCTAGCTAGGAAGTAATCAAAATAATTTTACGAATCTAAAATTTCCATCTTTACATTACCTATGTCGTATCACTTTAATAGGTTCAACTTTGATTTTTTATTTTTTTTAATACGAAAGTAACTTATAAAGAAAAATACCAGGTAAGGAAGTAATGTCCTCACAAAATTTCAACTTCCTCCCTCTGTGGTATTGAACTATTTACATTTGATTTGGGGCTTCCCAATAGTTGAAATCATCACTATAGGTATCTTGTTCTATGGAGATATTCTCATCTATAGCACCATTCTCCATTTGGACTTTGGATAGCCTCCAATCTTCAAGGCACAAGCCACCACTATGCACATGAATTTCAAACCACAATTGCAGAGGCCCTATTTGGTGAGGGTAGGGTCAACTCCTAGGGAACTAGAATATTTTAGACCATCAACAATGCACACTCTATTATACAACAAGTGGGGTTTAACGAGGTCAAGCACGAGGGTCATTATGAACACAAGGTCTAAGTGGAGATTCCATCTAGACCAATGCTTCTCTTGGATCTCTTTTCATATTTGGATTATACATGCAAAATAAACAAAGAAATATGATACCAAATATGCATTTGTCATCGATCCTTCTAGTGATGTTGGTCCAACAACTAGAATTAGATTGGGATCTTAAACAGGTGAACTAAAACTTTAAACTTGGTAAACAACCCCTCTCAGTAAAGGCTCTGGATTTACATATGGATTTGTATCCTCACACCTTGCAATGTAGGGTGAACTACTACTGGATCAATCAGATCAATGAATGCAACTAAATCCATCCATGGAACTGGGTAAAGGGGTAAAGAGATGGTCAAGGTTATTGATGGGGGAGTCACACGCTAAGCCACACAAGAGTGGTTGTGGTTAAGCTACACCGGACATGCACACACTAATTCTACTCCTTTTTATTTCTTTTGGATTGTCTCTTTGTTTCTTTTCCTCTATATTCATTAAGTTGCTACCCATTCCTTAATAATGTCCTCTTTTTGTTCTATTCCCATCCTCTTATTCTATCTTAATCACTATTTTAGTACTTGGCAAGATCCCAATCTATTATGTAACTCTCCCTTTTAACTCCTCTCTCAACTTCCACTACATGAAATACTCCCCAAATTATGTACATGTCTCCTTAAAAATAGCTAGTTAACTATTTTTTTATAATTACCAACTTACATACCATTTCCTCTCCTTTCTCATCACCATCATTGAGTCATCTGTTGGAGTCGAATACCTCAGAAAACTATTAGTCTTGGAAGTCAATCCACCTCCTATTCCACTGTATCTCCTTACCTTTTGATCAATATAGTCCAAAAATGAAGAAGCCCAAAGCATATTCAATCCCATAATTTCTGCCAAAAATTTCATCCACTACCACCATTTGTGACGATTTAGGAGAAGTGGAAAATTTCTATTTCATTTAAATGGGTTGTTACATCGTCCCCCCATTAAGAATGTATCGTCTCGATGTAAAATTTAAAATTTGCAATCATATTCAAAGATAATTCAAGAAATTTACAATTGACATGATAATAAATCATCTTCCATTGTTTGAATATTAAAGGTAATGCATGTATACAACTTTACATTCTTGAAGAAAATCAACAACATTGAATTTCATTTTCTTACATAAAGTCAAATTTTCACCAGTTATGCATTGAAGTACACACATACAAAACAAACACATTTGGAGAAAAAATAAAAACACTTGAATCATAATTATTTCAAGAATATTTTCTATGTGAGTTTGTGAATTCCATTACTACCATTCAATTTTACAAGGTTACAGTTACCTCTCTCCGACAATATTCCCCCTCTATTAAAATGTGATATTCCATCTGTGATACATAGGAACAACATCAAAGCATCAGTTCATGTTGCTATCATAGTCAAAATTAAAAATCTAACATTCTCATATAACTCAATGCTTTTAGAAATAACTTACATGATACTCTTAAGTAGCAACAATTACCCACATACCTGTGCTTACTATACCTTATTGTGGTATCAAAGTAAATTGAGAACATTTCTAGTTCCCTTAGATCCACATTCTTGGCATACTCATATTTATATACTCACAATACTTTTAGCCCAATCATAATGCCAATACTCTAGAAAATAAAAATTTCAATATTCTATATTCAAGAGAAATGAGTCATTTGAAGATTGTAAAATTTCAGCTAAAGTATGCTTTCAATCACAAATTTATCAAAATTAAGTAAATCATTCATATGTATCTTCTAGCACATGGTACTTACTAAGTGATAACATCATCCAACCATTTCAAAAATCACCTATAAAGGTTAGTGGATCCATTTTTCTATTTATGTGACCTAGGCCCTCATGCCCATCTCGTCACAATAATATTTCAAAGAAATTTTAATTATCTATAAAATATTATAAGTCCTACAAGTCTTACATTTTAATATGAATAAGCATTCACATTTCATCAATGTAATGCAAGTGTGCTTTATCTAAGCATAAGCATCCAAATAAATCATGATAATTCATCACCATATAAAATCAACACATCAATGTATGTTATACATCTATAACAATGCATCCAAAAGCATAACCATAAAGGTCAATCATGAAGAAAGACACTTAATTATAATTGGACATCTATCCTTCTATAAGTCCCTATCTCCTATGCCATTAGATAGTCGGTCATCCATCTACAAATCTCAAGATGGAAGTGTGGTTCAGACACTTGTCTATTCTATCCACAAAGTCTTACACTTCCTTGGGATTCTACCTACTAGTAGAATTCCCAACCCTAAAATGCCCAACAAATAAATGGCAGGGGGTATCTGGTGCAACCATGAAACTAACTACTTTCCATGTATGTCTAAGAAGAACTAATCATGCATGTGGTAGGGAGATCAAACATGGGCAACATATTTAATAAAACATATGTAAACAAGCTTTCGCCAAAGTATCTTTTTATAACCAGGAATGAAAATTGGCAAGTAGAGAAACACCCCTTTCTACCCTTCCCTATTTTTCCCACATTCGGCACCCCTCAGTGGAAGGTAATATTTCCAATTCTCATACAAAGTAAGTAAAAGGAAGATGCAATTCTTGCATTTCATATATTTTCCTTTCATATAATAATGCATTTAACAAGAGCATACAATTCATACAACAATCAACTAATCCAAAAGAATTATTCTCTTCATCATGAAAAATCTCATTCATCATAGGCTATCACATAATTTGAACCATCTAGTCAAATAAAAATACACATACAAAAAATGTGTTGACCATTCTATCAAAAACACCATTAGTGCTTCATAACCAAATAATTCTATTCCATTTCCGTAAAAAGATGGTGATCTACTCATCAATCATCATTTATGCATCAAATAGTACATATATTTCAATCACCTTATAATAATTTTCATGCAAGGTCTCAAATATAATCACCCATGTACTAGTAATATCATATTAATGTCAAAAAGATGTATTTTCCATGGATTCCATCATTCCATGAATATCCATGGAATGCTCCTCATAACATCAAAACTCACATAAACGATTATCAACCATTGTTAATTCTTTCATCAAATGCATTTCTAATATACACAACCATTTGCATGTCAATTCAATTTGATCATTTTTTAATAGTGAAAACATATTTCAAGTAACATATGAATGCAAGATTATGAATGGTATGTTCTTTGCAATCTACTCCCTTTCGCAATCTATCAATGTTATATGCTGAACATGACAAATGACATTACTTCACATTACAGGACTAGTAACATAAAACACATATTCTAGCCACCACAAGATCATAATAAATCATAATATTTCAAGTTAAAAATTTCAATTCAAATCCTCAATGGCCATAAGAAAAATCAAAGAAGTAAGTGTGAACAAAATCTCAATTAATTGAAAAACTCAAAAGTGGTGGCTAGGTGGTCACAAGAGAGCTTAAAATTTAAAGCTAGTCCTTCACCACTTCAAAGTTCATCAAAATTCAAAATAAAACATAAATTGAAACCAAATCACATTTACAAAGTGGCTAGCACTAGCCACAAGAAGGGACTAAAAGCTACACGTCACCTTGCATCCAAGGCACGCTAAAGAACGTGACCATAATTCTAGAACATAAATCTTAAATTTTACATCATCATGTAATAACACATTCAATTACTTGAAACAACATTGCTCTATCACTACAACATACATACATAGCTTTTATTTAGGACTTGGCTTGTGAAAAATGACAGAAATTTGTATTATTGTAAGGTATATTTGTAAGTGTTATGAAATTGTTTTAATACTAGAACCTTATGAAATTCTTGGGGAAGAAGAATTCAACATGTTTTATATGAAACATAAATTCATAGAAAATTTGTGAAAACATATGTATATGTCTTACATTGCATGGCATGAGATTTCACAAGAAAAGAGAGAATTAACAATCAACCCAGATGAATTATTTTTGATTGTAGGTAAAAATAGGTTTTAAGGGGACCTAAAACCCCTTGCAAGTCTAAAAAGAAAGTAATAAGCATTAAGTTCAATAAAATGAAACATGACTGGAAACCAGCCTGCAAGACCCAGAACTAGCAAATCAAACAAAAAACTAGAAACTGAAAATCGTACCCAGCAGCAAAAAAACCCTAGCAACTAAGAAAGCACAAGAATAGGGGAGCTGGAGGACCTAGGCAAACTCCAGACGAGTTCCCTCTGCTTCTTTCTTTACCTCCAAAACTTTCTTGATGGTCACTTTGAAATCTGAAAGCTCGAGGATCTTGTCATGGATCTTCTTCCTTTTAGCAAACTGAGTGCATTTTCTACGACCATCATCATTTGTGTCCACTTTATCACCATCAAGCTTCATGGTAGGAGAACCAACATCCACCTCCACCTTGATAGTAATGGAGAACTCCATCATAGACCCCATGAATAGGTTATTGTCCAGCATGTGCTTCTTCAGAATGTTCTCCAGGTTATCCATTTTGACTTGCATTACCTACATATTTTTCTCACACTCGTTGACCTTATTGACATCCATCCCCTCTGACCCAGTAGCCAAATTCTCCTGCAGAAGATCAACCTTGGTAGAGAGGAAGAAAAATTTTAGGTTGAGGCTTTTGATTTCTTGGAAGACCCATTTCATCAGGTGAAAAGAATACATAGACATCGCCTTCGCTATCTTGAGGACACCGAAAGAGGGGCCTATCTTATCATCCATATCCTCTTTTAGGAGTTGCACATTCCGCTCTTGCATGTCCACTGTTTTAACAAGGGAATGTTCCTAGAGGTAGTGGGATAATTCCCCTTCTAATTAGGTTCCAAAATAGGGGTATCATTGTCCTCCTTCCTTGTTAACCCCCATGAATTGTTAATTCTCTCTTTTCTTGTGAAATCTCATGCCATGCAAGGTAAGACATACATATATTTTCACAAATTTTCTATGAATTTATGTTTCATATAAAACATGTTGAATTATTCTTCCCCAAGAATTTCATAAGGTTATAGTATTAAAATCCTTTCATAATACTTACAAATATACCTTACAATAATACAAATTTCCATCATTTTTCACAAGCCAAGTCCTAAATTCTAGAAAAATCTCATACCTTTATTGCATAACCATCATTATTTAACTAGGTAATATCTCAAAAAAAATTATCTTCTTTCTTTCCTATACTAATATACAAAAAAAGGAATTAAATTTTTAAATGTATCCCGCACACAAAGTATCTCATAATTTTCACATATTCTAACATTTTGCAATATGGAACAGAAAGCAATCACACAAGTCAAGGTAGAAAATTGCCAACTCACAAAATTGT
The DNA here is from genome assembly GCA_027943335.1 of Chamaecyparis obtusa. Taxonomy (NCBI): domain Eukaryota; kingdom Viridiplantae; phylum Streptophyta; class Pinopsida; order Cupressales; family Cupressaceae; genus Chamaecyparis; species Chamaecyparis obtusa. The sequence goes on along the minus strand of BSBK01001798.1, from coordinate 143,068 downwards.
TTCAAACTTTCTTAGTTTCAAGAGAAACCAGGGACATTCAAAAAATTTCGCACATGTAAGAAATATTGTCCCTCAAGTGTCTATTACCCATAAAAAAAGGAACATCCTATCCTTTTCTATCAAGAGAACTAAAATTGGAAGACACTCTAGTTGATCTAGGGAACCACCGTTACATTCATAGACCAAGCATTAATCGACTCACAATTTCTATGGCTAAGGGTTGCAACTAAGCATAGTGAACTCAAGGCCCTAGTATGGAACCCAGAGCTCTACTACCACATGTAAAGACTAACTTATGACACAAATGCCACATCAACAAATATATCAATAATCTAAGGATTTGGTCGATAAGTCAAAGTTTGAATGTATAAGTTGACAAAATATCAATTGATTCCCTATAATATAAGAATAAAATAAGTACTGTTAGTCCCAAGAGATAACTGAGAGGGGGGGTGAATCTATTATCTACAAGTTTTAATTCTTTATCCAATTAAGTATACTTAAATATTAAGCATAAAAACAATGGAAGAACACTTGAACACAACACCAATATTTTGGTTATGGGGAAACCCAAATAGATAAAAACCCTGGTGGGAATTAACACCCACTAATAAATTGCACTAGTGTATAATGATCCTTGTTAGAAGATCTTACAACCCTGTTAAGAGTTGATCTTTACAATGCAATAAGTACAGGGACCTAGTCAAAGGTTGGACCCTACTAGGAGTCTTTTATGATTGACCTTGTTAGGGGTGATGACGCAGTGTCCAAGACCTCATTGCTCAAAGGGGTGAAGGCTGTAACCTTTTGAATAACAGATACACACTAAATGTGGATCTTGGTGAACTATGAGGTAGAACTATTGTCTTGATTAGTTCCAATGAATAGCACACTCTATATTCTCTATCACATATACCTCTTCTTTGATGACACAATACTTCACACTCTATGCTCTTCTCTAATCTTTCATCTCCATGTCATACTTCTAGTGATCACAAATGACTGGCTATAAGTATCTTTCCTCTAAATGATATAATCAAATCAGCCTATTAGAACCACCTTGAAATCATATTAGAGAAATAATAACACTCTCTAATAACATCTTTGTCACCTCTACTAAGCACACAACACAAACTGGGACCTGTCCAAATCAATAAGTGTAGATGCACACTACACACTATCAGCTCTACCAAATTAATTGATACTTTCTCCTCAAGCTAAATTACATCATGCACTCTTAACCAAACATTTTTAACTCTTCTCTAATCACTAATTCAAGAATGCATACCAAAATGATAGGTGTAACTCCTATATTGATATAATCTCTGTCGGCTCTTCAGGATAAACATAGGAAACTACAACTGGTGAATAACAACTACATAAATCCAACTCTACTACACATCAGACTCCTTGTCCATGAATGGAGAAACAATAACATGTCTCCATCACATATCCAAACATGCAAGGCTCCATGATAACTGTACTAACAATCACTCACAGAACACTGCCTGTAACTCTATTAGGAACACTGCTGACACAAGTTGCTACATAACTGTCTGTACTAACAATTAACCTTTGCATCCATGATATCATGCTGATAACATGTCCATGCTACATATACTCACATCTTACTACATAATTCTTCCATGCATGCTACTTACCATATGTTTTCATCAATGACAAACATACAATTAGTACTGGCTTGCTGGAAAATCTCCAACAATCTCCCCCTTTGGCATTGATGGAAGCATATGGAATGACAAACACAACCAATCCAAATGAATAATTATTTTATAACAATCTCCATTTCCTCATCAAAAACTCCCCCAAGGATGAATCCTCCATCTTCTATAATAGTCTCCATTTCCTCAACTGAACTGCTTCCATGACTGAATACTACTCCCCCTTGCTGCTATATATTACTTCTCCTTAATTCTGTATGTACTCCCCCTTTAATACTATTTTTCATGACTATATACCACTCCTCCTTTGACATCAATGGAAAATGGCACCAAACATTTAAGCTTCGGTACTACTCCTGAGGTAGATTACTCAACCATCCATCAGTCCCTGAGGACTGATGCTCTCTCCACCTGTTCTAATCAGAATCAAGGAAGGGAATCACTCCCAGCTTCTCCCTGAGATACTCAAAAGTATCCTTTGGTAAAGGATTTTTGAATATGTCCACTAACTGTTCTTTAGTACTCACATAGTCCAACTTGACTTTTTTTTTCTGGTACTTTCTCTCTTAGGAAGTGATACTTAATCTATACGTGTTTTGTCTTTGCATGTATCACAGGATTCTTTGACATGTTGATAGTGCTAGTGTTATCACAATGAATAAAAATAGGATAATCAATCTGAATTCCAAAATCCTTTATCATTTGTTTGATCCAAACAATTGTAGAATAATTCAAGGCTGCTACAACATACTCTGCTTCTATTATTGACTAAGAAATATAATTCTACTTCTTGCTTGTCCAAGTGACTAGTCTATCACTAAGAAATACTACTACTCCTAATGTACTCTTTCTATTGTCCACACATCCTGCCCAATCTGCATCTATATATACATGAAGCTCAACATTCTCTGAGTTAGGATACCATAGACCATAATCTATAGTGCCCTGCAAATATCTGAATATTCTCTTAATTGCCATGAGGTGACTTTGTTTAGGTTCTGCTACAAATCTTCCAACTGCATTAGAGATATCAGGTCTAGTTTGAGTAAGATATATATGAGTTTACCAATCATAGACTTGTACAATGTTATATCTACTACTGGAGAATCATCTTCTTTTATAAGCTTGCATCCTATTATCATAGGTGTACCCACTAGATTGAAATCATCCATCTTGAACTTCTTCAATATCTCTTTCACATACTTAGACTGATTAATGAAAATACCTTTCTCTATTTGCTGCAAATTTAATCCCAAAAAGTATTTGATAGTCCAATCATGCTCATCTCAAACTCCCTCTGCATCTCCTTAGAAAATTCTGCACTAAGTTTGTCATTACCCCCAAAGATAATATCATCAACAAATATAGCTACAAGTAGTAAACCTTCAGATGTCTCTCTTATAAATAGATTACAATCTGTTGCTCCTTTCTTGAATCCAATTTTTGTTAGATATCCATCAAGTCTCTCATACCAAGCTCTAGGGGCTTGCTTAAGTCCATAGAGGGCTTTCTTCAATCTACATACCATATCAAGCTTGTCTAATAAGGTGAATCCTTCTGGCTGCTCAATGTATACTTCTTCCTTTAACTCTCCATTCAAGATTGATGACTTAACATCCATCTGATAAAATTTGAAGTTTTTGAATGTTGCATATGCTAGAAACAACTTAATGGCTTCTAATCTGCTCATAGGTGCAAATGTGTCAAAATAATCAATACCTTCTCTTTGCGCATATCCCTTGCATACTAACCTTGATTTATTTCTTACTACTGTGCCATCTTCATTCATCTTGTTTTTGAATATCCACTTTGTTCCAATCACATTCTTATCACTATGTCTTGGGACCAGTTCCCAAGTATCATTCTTAATAATCTGATCTAGTTCTTCTCTCATAGCATCATGCCAATATGAATCATTACATGCATCTTCAACACTTAAAGGATCAATTTGAGATAGTAAACATACCGCTTCATTGCTTGTTGAACTCTTTGCTTTTGATCTTGTTGTGGCTTTTCTGCTCTGATCTCTAATGATTTCATCCTTAGAGTGATATCAAGATGTAAACTTTGGAACTTTAGGTGATACTGTCTCATCTACCTTCTTAGTTTATTCTTCACTTGTTTCAGGGTCATTGAATAATATATCAATACTATCAAACATCTCTTCAACAACTAACTCACTAGTGGAAGGACTGGGTTCTTCTTCAATCATAGGTGCATAATCATGAAATCTTTCTTGAACCATAAAATTTTCATGAATCTTAACATGAGCACTTTTAATGATCTTCTTCAATCTCAAATTAAAACATCTATAAGCTTTTCTTTTAGTAGAGTAACCAAGAAAAATACCTTCATCACTTCTTGCATCAAACTTGCCTATTGCTTCATCCCTCTTGATGTAGCACTTTCTTCCAAAGATTTTGAAGTATTTTACTGTGGGAACATTACCAAACCATACCTCATAAGGTGTCTTGTCTATGCTAAGCCTCAATTTTATTCTATTGATGGTATAGACTGTTGTATTGACTGCATCTCTCTAATAGGTGTGTGCCACTTTTCCTTCAATCATGATGGTGCGCATTGTATCAATGATGATCCTATTCCTTCTCTTTGTAATCCCATTTTGCTGAGGGGTTCTAGGTGCACTCAACTGTCTCTTTATGCCATGTTCTTCACAGTACTCATAGAGTTTTTCAGAGGTGAATTCTCCTCCTCTATCCGATCTTAGACACTTTATCTTTAGTACATACTATAGATTCATTTTCAACCTTAGCTTTGAATATTTTAAACTTCTCAAATGCTTCTGACTTATCTTTCAAGAACACAACCCACATCATTCTAGAATAGTCATCAACAAAAAAAATGAAATACCTTTCACCATAGTATGATCTTGTTTGAGTTGGTCCACATAGGTCTGTATAAATCAGATCCAACTTGTTCTATGTTGAATTATGCTTTCTTTTGAATGAATTCCTCACATGTTTTCCCATAACACATTCTCTACAAATAGTATCAACTCTCTTTTCTATGCTAGGTAGATCCCTTAATTCCTTTACATTGCTTATATTTACTATGTTATCAAAATTGGTATGACATAGTCTTTTATGCCATAGCCAACTATCATCTACTTTAGCAACAAAATGTGATGCCTCACCCCGAGCCTGTCATAGCCATTTAGTTCTGCATTTGAGATAGACATATTTGATGATTATATTTTGACGCTCTATGGATTTACTGATACTTTATGTTATGGCTTTATCACTTTAGATTTTAGTTGCACATTCAGTTATGTTATTTTGATGAAATTGTGATATCTATTTGGAACCTTAATGTGAGATTAAGTGGATTTTATAAATGATTATGATGTCATGATGATATTTAATTGAAATTGAAATTAAATATGCAATAATTATGTTATAAGTTCAATTTGGTGATTAATTATGTATTTCATGATGAGTTGTATGCATGTTATAGATGAATGATTATTGTCATGTGAATTATGAAATGTCAGATGAATTATCTTGATTAATAATGTTATGAATTTACATGTTTTATTTCCTTGGACTACTGATGTTGGACTTTAGTGTGCAGGGAATTAGACCATGGTAAATTTGAGGAACCAGAGCATAGACTTATGTGTAAATTAGTTTGAACCAAGGTTTCTTCTAGCAAGAAGCCAAAAACCTCGTTATATTGTATTTAATTCATAAAAGTATGGTGTATGAATGTATTTGATTTATATGTTAATTATAAATTTGATTTATGTGAGAAGGTCCAAGTGGATATGCCACATGGCTTGTGATGTGTCATTTTTATTTGTGTCACTTGACACATGTGTGTGTACTTAAGGCCATGACATGTCCACTTGGGGATTGGATGCCCATCAACCTAGGATGGTACCCCTTTAGGATCCCCATGTAAACCTTTGGTTAGGAAGCCTTAGAGTAAGTCAAACCATGTTGAATCCGAATTCAAAATTCAAGTGAATTTTAGGGAGGTTAAATGAGCCCCTAGGGTGTAGTTAGGATCTTTTTTAGCCACCCCACTTGATATACCTTGGTTTGGGTGTTAAATTTTAGTCAATATTGAGCCCATAACTCATTTATGGTCCTTCAAAAGTACCTCTCAAGTAAAATTTAAAAAATGGAGGGTTGGCAAATGAGGACAAGCCCATTCCTCTTTCCCCATTCTTGGTCTCCATATCATTTATGAGGGGAGACGAGGATGGATGGAAATTCTCCATGAGCCATACCTATTAATGAGGGTTAGTTGGGGGTTTGGTGGGGAACCTCTTTTAGTAGGAATTTTGGGGGAAGAATTAGGTTGACACCCACTCTCTAGATTTGGAGACTTTTCTAGTTTGGATAAAAAGGCTTAAAGGAGGCTCTTCATCAAATTTCTTCCTTAAGCTTGGATTCTAGGTTGGTGGCATTCATTATTCTTCTTGTTATGTTTCCAAGTGAATGAGCTCTCAATATATTTCATTTCTTACATGGAGAAACTAGTTTTGTGATATTATGTATTTGTGATTGTGAATCTGGTTATTGTATGTGAGTAGTTGTTTATGTGAATTCTTGAGCTTGTTGTAGTGCTTGAATTCTTTGTAATGTAAATGTGAAGTTGAGCTCTTAAATATTTCTTGTTATTGTTTATTGTTTTGTTAAGGGAGTTTTCTCAATGCCGCACTCACCCTTGGGAGGGAAGAGTAGCCTTTGGGGTGAAGGGAATTTTGGGACAACCATGGGTGTAGAGTCTCTCCTTGTAATGGAGAAGGAAGAAACATGGATGTATGGGCTCCATGTAGCCATTTCTTTTGGGGGTCATAAGGGTTTTTATGGCTTGAAGCCATGGGGGTCATAAGGAGTTTTACTATGTGAGATTTTTGTGGCATCTTGTATGTTGAGAAAGCCAAGAGAAGGCTTGTCATTTGTTTCCATGAAATGTGCTTTCTCCCCTTGAGTTGGTTCCCTTTTCACCCCAATTTTATGAGTCATTTGGAGACTCTTGTTTTAGCCTTGGATGGGAGTTTAAATATGGTTTTTGTGTTATTGTAATTGTGGTTGTTGAGTATGAAACCTTGTCTATGTGATGGTTCCCCAAGCTTGGGGGTGGCTTCATAGAAGCCTAGGTTGGGAGGTGAGCACTCCATGGCCTATTTAAGTTTATTTGCGGGTTTGGAAGCCATTGAAGACTTCATGTTGAAGTTGAAATCTTGAGGAGTTTGAAGATGTATTCTTAAGTTGATTTGGATCCTTATTGTTTCATGTTTATTGTTATGTAAGGGAATCTTAAGGACCCCTAAAGCACAATGTGTTTATGTAATGGAGATATACCCTCCAAGTCAAGTGCTTGTATCATAGTGTTGAAATATTCACAGTCATATGAGATGTATTGAGTTTCTCTTTTGTACAGATTTATTTCCTTATGAAAATATTGTACAATGCACAAAGGAAGATTTTGGTGTTCTCATGTTATTTTTCAATAGAGAATAAGCAATGTATTGTATTCATTGGAAAGAAAGTAAAGATGTTGTAGGAATTGTTTTTGTGAGAGCTTGTTTATTTACTGATGGATAAGAACTTTTTGTATTCAAGTTGAGAAAAATTGTAAAGAAGAAAAGCTAATGTAGAATCATTATAGTTTCATTTTATAGTTTTCATTGAGTTAAAATGATAGGGATAAGAAAGAGTTGATTGCAAACATACTCCCCCTTTCAATACAAGCTCTTACTATTTTGATATTGGTATCCATGTTGAGAAACAATAAAAATGAAATAGGGAGACAAATAAATCAAGTGATGTTGATCATAGTTTATTTAGATTATTTTTACATTGTGAAATTGTGTAAAGCTTGTTTACATCTTATTAAGTTAGTTTATTGCAAGCTTAAATTCCTAGGATGAAATCAAATTAAATAAACATACAAGAAAAATGAAAGAGGAAAGAAAATAAAACAAAATAAGTGAAAAAGCTTGTCAAAAAAACAAAAACAAATAAAGCGGCAAATAGAGACCTACAGGTCTCTGGAAAATGTATGGGAAGAAATTCCCATACATTTTCCTACCATAGTCAATTAAATAACATTTCCCCTCATCCACTTGGAATCTTAAGAATAGAGTTTAAGACTCTGTCCAATCAAGTCTAAGTGAGCCAGCTTGGGTGGGACCCACCTGGGTCACCACCCAAGAAGCCCAAGTTGAAAAAGTCAGTCAACTTGCAAATATATATATAATAAACAAAAAAACTCAATCTAAAAGGTACTTGTCATAATATGCTGATATTATAAAAATAAATTAGCAAACGCATGCCTTGGGTTTCAAAAAATACAATATGCTTTTGATTATTGTTATATAAAAAAAATATAATAATAAATTAATATATCACCCTTGTATTGGTTGACATAAAGTTAGTGTTATTGTTTTTTTTCTGTTTTCTTTTTGAAAAATATAATAAAAAAAAATTTTGAAAAAAAATGTGTTTGGGGGGGGGTGGGGGGGACCGTGTGGTCCCCACACCCCTCTCCTCCACCACCGTGTAGGGGACGCAGGCCCTGCTCTGTTGGTATTGCCTGCAATGACAGATATGGGCCTGTAAAGAAGGCACCCACCCTGCCATGGGCGATGGATCCCCATGCGGCCACCGCCAGTCCCTTCAAAAGGGACTTAAAAACATATCGCATGCGTTATTTTTTTATTTATTTTTTTGGAATTTGTTTTAATTTATTATTAATAATATTTAATATATTATTAATTATTAAATATTATTTAATAATATATTAATAATTAATATATATTATTTAATAATATATATATTAATCATTATTTATTTATATTTATATTTTTTAATAATTAATATATTAACAAGATCAGATTTCCACAATCCATTATAATGCACACATGAGTTTCTAGATTCGATTGTGTGAGATTTTTTATCATCAATATGATAAAAAAATCTCACACAATCGAATCCAGAAACTCGTGTGCAATTAATATATTATTAATTAGTATATGTTATTCATTAATACAATAATTAAATAAGTAAATAATTAATTATTTCAATTGTTAATAATTAATTTATTATTAATTGATATTCAAAATTAATTAATATGAATTTGTTTATTAATCAATATTTTATATTGATTAATCTTAGTATTTTTTTTAGCAACACTTGATGTGCCATAATCATTAATTAATTGATATAATTAATTAATAGATAATTAATTATTTCAATTTGTTAATAATTAATTTATTATTAATTGATATTCAAAATTAATTACTTTGTTTATTAATCAATATTTTATATTGATTAATCTTAGTATTTTTTTTAACAACACTTGATGTGCCATAATCATTAATTAATTGATATAATTAATTAATAGACTATATTATCTAGGAAAATATATTCTTTATATGGAGATTGGTGAAGTTTGTTTCCATACAAGAGATTAAATTTGTAAGTTTAATTAAATTAATTTATACTATTAGAATTTTCACTAACACATTTAGTTCGATTTAATATTAATGGATATCTAGTATTTTATTAACCCAAATTTTTAATTATAAACTCACTATGCTTATATTTATGCACATGCAATTTAGAGTGCGAATATTTCATTGGATTGAGATTGAGATCAAGTTAGTAAACCAACTCTCTCTCCTGTTTAGCCATGCAACTATAGTCAGCTTTTAACTTTAAACATAAACTTGTTACCCAAAAAAAAAAATTGGTGTGTTTTTTAGTGAAAAATTATGGGCATGACACAAAACAACTTGCTTCTGAATTAAGCTGGAAAACATTACCTTTAGTCTTTGAACCTAATGCAATCATTACACCATCCTTGTTTTTAATGATGCACTTGTTGTCATTGAACTCCAACCTATAAATTTTTTCAAGCAACTACCCAACACTAAGAAGGTTATGCTGCAAACCATCTACATAAAGAACATCATCAGTATTGTTCTTTCCATCCAATGTGATAGCTCCTCTAACAATGATAGGTTTAGGAGTGTTATCTCCAAATCTAACCATGCCACCTTTGTATTTGTCTAGATGAAAAAATATGTCTTTATCACCTGTCATGTGATGTGAACAACAGCTATCTATAATCCATTCTATCCTTATGTCTGCTTGGGAAATCAATGCTAGCTCTTGTTCCTTTTTCTCATCTTCACAATCCATCTCATCAAACATCTTCTCCATAATAGTAATGAATCCAATTTCATCTTCAACTGAATCATCATCATAAACTCCATCACCAGCATAGTAACATTCCTTTGTATACTTAGGCTTGTAGTTAGTTCTGAATTTCTTAACTCTTGTAGGACACTTAGATGCAAAGTGAGCAATCTTATTGAATGACAAAAATTTGAAAGGTAACTGACCTTCATACTTTCCTTTTCCTTTTCTTTCTTTCTTAGAAATCATAGCAATAATATCATCTATATCTTTATCTTCATCTTCATCATCAAAATTACCAGAAGTGTTTCAAGATTTCTTACCATGGACTAATGCTTTGAAGGCTGTCTCACTTTTAGGTTCTATCTTTAATCTTGAAATCTCAAAAGATAAAATTTTGCTAATCAAGGTCTCTCTCTTGAAATTTGTTGTAAGTTGCATGGTCTCATCAAGGATGTTGATCTTTTTTTCATACTTTGTTGTAAGAGTAGTCATCAACTTATCGATAATGTCTTCCTCTGAGATCTCTCCACCATTGTTTCTAATTCCAGCAACTGCTTCATTGATCCTTTGGTTGTAAGCTCTGATGTCTTCTTCAGGTAGCATCTCCAATGCATTGTATCTTTTCTTCCATGTCTTTCTATGCATATTCTTTTCTTGTGTATCTCCTTCAAACATGTCTTCTAGGTACTTCCATATCTTGTAGGTTGTGTCTACTTTCTTTATCTCTGAAAACTCACTATTAGATAAAGTGCTGATAAGGGCTTCTTTGGCTATTGCATTCTAATGGAACAAATCCTTTTTCTTATTGGTAGCATCTTCCTTTGCAAGATCTTCTAGAGAGGGGATCTTAAATTCTTTGATAGCCACTTCAAAAACATCAAAAGAAATGCACTGCAAATGTGTCACCATTTTGTTCTTCCAATCAAGATAGTTCTCTCCATCAAACTTAGGACTGTCTTTTCTAAAGAATTCCATCTGATCAACCTCAAGTTGTTAAAATTTCTCTCTGAGGCACTTGGCTCTGATACCACTTGTTAGGAATAGTCTCAAGAGATAACTAAGAGGGGGGGTGAATCAGTTATCTACAAGTTTCAATTCTTTATCCAATTAAGTATACTTAAACATTAATCATAAACACAATGAAAGAAAACTTGAACACAACAACAATATTTTGGTTATGGGGAAACCCAAATAGGTAAAAACCCTGGTGGGAATTAACACCCACTAATAAACTGCACTAGTGTATAATGATCCTTGTTAGAAGATATTACAACCTTGTTAAGAGTTGATCTTTACAATGAAATAAGTATAGTGACCTGGTCAAAGGTCAGACCTTACTAGGAGTCTTTTATGATTGAACCTCTTAGGGGTGAGGATGCACTATGCGAGAGCTCATTGCTCAAAGGGGTGAAGGCTGCAACCTTCTAAACAACATATACACACTATATTTGGATCTTAGTGAACTGCAAGGTAGACCTACTATCTTGATCAGTTCCAATGAATAGAACACTCTATCTTCTTTTTCACATAGACCTCTTCTTTGATGACACAATACATCGTACTCTCTTCTTTTCTCTAATCTTTCATCTCCATGTCATACTTCTAGCGATCACAAATGACCGGCTATAAGTATCTTTCCTCTAAATGATATAATCAAGTCAGCATGTTAGAACCACCTTGAAATCATATTAGAGAAATAATAACACTCTCCAATAAAATCTCTATCGGCTCTACTAAGAACGCAACACAAACTGGGACTTGTCCAAATCAATAAGTTTAGACGCACACTACACACAATGGGCTCTACAAAATTAACTGATACTTTTTCCTCAAGCTGAATTACATCATGAGCTCTTAACCAAACATTCTTAACTCTTCTCCAATCACTAATCCAAGCATGCATACCAAAATGATAGGCATAACTCGTGTATTGATATAATCTCTATCGACTCTTCAGGATAAACACATGAAACTATAACTGGTGAATAGAGAATGCATAACTTCACTTTTACTGCACATTAGACTGCGTTCATGAATGAAGCAACACTAACATGTCTCCATCACATATCCAAATGCACAAGGATCCATGATAACTATATGGACAATTACTCATAGAACACTGCTTGTAACTCTGTCAGGAACAGTGCTGACACAAGCTGATACATAACTGTCTATACTAACAATTAACCTCTATGTCCATGATATCATGCTGATAACATGTCCATGCTACATATACTCAAAGATTAGTGCATAAGTCTTCCACACATGCTACTTACCATATGTTGTCATCAATGAAAAACATACATTCAGTACTAGCTTGCTAGCAAATCTCCAACAAGTACAACTATGACAATACCAATGTCCAAAGATATGTGGAATTCTGACCCTCTATCGAACATAGTAATGGAGTCATAATAAGAGATTTCTCATGAAGTAAAAGCAAGTACAAACTATCAAGTCAGGATAGCAACCCAAGAGATTTTTGACCAAATATCAAATCACATCAGTAAAGATAAAGATTAGATCAAAATATGTACTTCCATATTAATGACAAAAGTAAAAAACAAAATTACAAAATACCACCATGTCAAAAATGAAGAATGCAAAGCATTGAAAAGGAAATTCTTTCCTAAAAGAAGCTTGAGAAACCTATTCACAAAATTCATCAAGGGAGAGAATATTGTGGTAGTGCTCATTTCCACCCTACCACAAAGCAGTAACACATCCATGGAATCCTTCCTGACATGAAGGATACCCAACCCAACTAGAGGAAATATATTCAAGTAAAACTAAGGAGTAATGGAATATGTGCTACTTGATACATCCAGATTCAATTTCTAATATAACATGTCATTTACTTCCAAAATCAAACCTTGTATATGAGTATATGTAGGATCATGGTATGCCAAACTAGGCCCTTAAGTGGCAATGAAAATTCTGAAAATCAGGTTTAGGCAAGTTGACTTAAAAATTTGAACAAGTTATAATTATTATATCAAAAATATGTAAGAAGAGAATCTATAGAAAATTGAATTTAATTTCTAAGATACTAGGCCTTTTTTGAAATACAATTATTCTATATGTTGAAAATTTCAAATTTCAATATAGTAGTACGAAAATTTTAGGAAACAATAAGAAGTAGGTGTATGTCTAACCACATTAAACACAATCAAATGATAATTTTATTTTACAATATTATAGATATAAGTAGTAGAATCATGTCCAAATTTGACACATATTTTTTCGTAATTATTTTCCAATTAAATAATTAATTATGATTTTCCTTCTACAACATTTCCAAAATATAAAAACTCTTGTGTCTAACCACGTTAACTTAGTCTAAACTTTATCAAATTAAATTTTTATTTTTATTTTTCTTGTAGTAGGAAAATCATAGAATGTGACATGTGTTTTGTATTTCAAAAATGTTATACAGTTTGAAAGTTATAGCGAGTTCTCAATAAGTCTATCAATCAGGACTAGAAAGATAACAAGTAGGTGTATGTCTGACCACATTAAACAAAATCAAATGTTAATATTTTTTTATAAGATTTTAGATAAAAGTAGTAGACTCGTGTCTGGATGTGATGTATATTTTTTTGTATTTTTTTCCAAGTAAATAATTAATTATGATTTTTCTTCTATAAATTTTCCTGAATATAAAAACACTCATGTCTGACCACCTTAACTTAGTCTAAAATTCATCAAATTGAAAGAATTTTTTATTATTATTGTATTAGGTGAAGCATAAAATGTGATCTATATTTTAGATTTAAAAAATGTTATATTATTTGGAAGTTATAGTTTTTTTAAAGAGTCTATCAATGAGGACATCTTTTTCACATCACCACTTTTTGGCATACCATGATCTTGCACATGCCCATATCTACTTCCATTTCATACATATGGAAAAGATTGTGCAAAGATTCCCATTTAATGCATAGTACATCTTCTTTCATGGGTGCATTCAACATACATAAAGGAACATAACAACATCCTTTTCCTAACTATAAAAAAATGTTAAGAGCTCGTACATTTATGCCAATATCTCTTTCAGTTCAAATAATATTTATAGCTTGAATTCATTATAGTACATTGAGAAAACCCAAGACTACAAATATAACAATTTCATTTCATTCAAGAAGTGTAAATGATAACAATGATTAGAAGGTACTTCGTAAATAGGTCTAACGAATTTACATGTCTAAGTTAAATTCCTTTAGATATTTACTCTTTAAGATTTGACTTTCAACTCTTTTATTTTCTATAGTAGAAACCAAATTTATTGATCATGCATATTAAATTAGAAACTATATCGTCTTAAAATGGAAGCACTTCCATGATAAGATCATTTATCCCTCTAAGTAAGTGGTCTAGGGTCATGTTAAGCACCTTGATAAGGTCTTTGCATGTATTTGGCTTTTCCCCCTGTTCTACTTCCCTTTGCACTTATTTTCCACTTCCTATCTATATTTCCTGGCATTCTAGGCTGGGGTCCTCAGGTTCTTGACCTCAAGGTCAAAGTCGACCTCAACTCTGACATAGGTCAAGGTCAACCTCAAATCTGACCTAGGGAAGAGTCGACCTCATCCTTGACCCCCAGTTCAAATTTCAAGTTTTTCTGATTTCCAGGTATCGGGTTTCCAAAAGATTCTTTTTCCCACCTCTGGGTTGGCCATTTCAAGTTTCAAAATGGTAAATCCTTAAATTACATTTAATATGGGTCCATTTCTAGGGGTTAAAGTTAATTGAGATTTAATTCCCCAATGTCAACCTTCTCTAGAGGTTTGTACCCTAGTTCACTATAAAAGGAGGCCTTCCTCTCTCATTTTGATCATCAAGTTTTGTGAGAACACATCCACAATCAAGTAATTTCATGAGAAAGCTCTCAAGTGCAACCAAGTGAATTCAAGCATTCATCCATCAAGGAGATCCATTGTTAGCCATTGGAGGATTCAATCTCTTTGGAGCCCCCTTGAAGATCTATCCTTCTACATTCATCCAAGCCTCCCCATATGCAAAGATCTATTCAAGATTGGTGTTCAAGATCAAATGCCATTGATTTGAGACATCCTACATTCATTCAAAACATCCATTGAATCCTCTACAAGGACTTCAACATAAGCAAGGTGAATTGTTTCATTTTCTTTGTTTATGCACATTATAATTTAATTCAATTTCAAGGTTAATTCATAAATTAGGGTTTGACCAAGGCAAACCCCCCCATACAAACAAAAAACCCCTTTTTTCTTGTAGGTGCAGGTGCAAAACTTCAGATCTCAGATTGGAGTTGGATACCCTTTTCAGCAAACTTCCAAGATCTATGAACAAAATCAAAGTCAATCTTCAAAACAAGAATGTAGCCTTTGACCTTTTATGATGGCCAAAGACTACCTGCTATCAGAAAGATAAAAGTTTTCTAGATTTTCTTCATCTCAGTGTTTCCAGTCCAAAATAGGTTGCAGAATTGCCCAAAACTACACACAGACATCAGAAATTGGCATTTTCTAGATTTTCCCTATTTTGAGGTTAGTGTTTGCATTTCAATTATTTTAGATTTCAAGTACAATTCCATTATAGGGAAATATAAGGTATTCTTCCTCTTTCATATTCTCCATAGATTGATTCGATTGTGCATTAACCTTTTGGTTGATCAATTTGGATCTCTCCTTTGGGAATTTAGATTTAGAAGCAGATCTCATATTTCCCCCATACATTCAATTAGGTGATTCCATTTTACCTCTATTCATTTTGGTGAACCCGACATACGTACTCTCCTTTCTTTTGTGGAATTGGATGCCCTATTGTGTTTTGTGGTGTTAGATTTCCTTTTATCTTGTTAGTATTAGATTTCTCTTTTGTGTTAGATCTTGCATGCTAATTAAATTTGAAAACTACAAAAATATTCATGCTTTATGTGTTCTTAGTTTAGTTCATTTGCATTACATTGGTTTATGAGCTTTACTACTATTAGTCCTACTTATAACATTTCGGTTAGAAGAAGTCGTAGACTCATGGGTGCCTTTGATCTTGAATCTTCCTTTTCTTTCCTTAGGATCCCATATGATAATTTGATTCTTCATGATTCCAATCCTACAATGGAGCAAAAATCTTCTCACTCATCTCATGATGAGGATGATGCTTTAAGAGTTCCTCTTGAACAAGTCCAAAAAATTTCAACTGAACTTGATAAAATGGGTAATTAGCTTATTCAAGAGAACCATAATCAAGATTCTATTCAAGCTATAGAGGCTCTTAAGAAAGTTCTTCATGATAGTGATCAAGGTGTTAACCTCTTGCATGGTATTACTCACCTCGTGCATTAAAATGTTAAACCTTTAGCTCAAGAAGCTCAAGATTTAGGGTTGATTCCTCCTATCACTAGTATAGAACCTCCTTCTAATCCATTACCTAGTATTCCTACCTATACTCCTTCTTTGGTGACTGTGACGATTCCCTTTGTTCCTATGAGTGTTCCTCCTATGTCCCTTCCTACATCACAACCTTCATATCACAATGTTCCTTTTACTTATTCCAATCTGCTTCTAGCTGTAGTTCCTAGAGTTCCTCCAGTTGTGTCTTCTATTCTTGCAACTTCTTACACTTTACCTAGTGTGTCTAATGTTGCTATTCTTCCTATTTCCTCTAATGATTCAATAATCATTAGTTTGGCTCAAACTGTGTCATCCTTACAACAACTTGCTTCCTTAACTCAAAACAAGTTTAGCATTCCTACATGTGACATGGGAAGTCCTTTTTCCTTGGATATTATTCATACTTGTGTTCCTCAGCAAGTCGATATGCCTCATCTTGAGAATTATAATGGAAAAGGAGATCATGTCCATCATGTTAAAACATTCCAAATCCTTTGTAGTGATTATGCTCATAACCATAGGATTTTAGCCAAGTTGTTTGCTAGAACCTTTCATGACAAGGCCTTACAATGGTATTGTTCATTGCCTCCTTATTCTATTGATTCCTTTCCAAAACTTGCTAATGCCTTTATTCAACAATTTCAAAACAACATTAGCCCATAAGTGTCTTTGACTGATTTGATGCATTGTAAACAAAGTGCTAAAGAAAAATTAACTGAATTTATTGGTAGATTTAAGCATTTGCATGCTCGGATTTCCTATCCTGTTTCTAATATTGATATTCAACATATGTTTATATCAAATTTTCAAAAATATATTAGAGATAAGATTCTTCGTACTAAATTTACCTCTTTTCAACAACTTTGTGCAGTGCTTCATCATTATCAATTATAAGTGAGTCAATTTGAGAGCAACACTCCGAAGGCTCCTATTCCAGTTGATAAGAGTGATGCTGCTCCTAATCCAAACAAATTTAAAAAATTGAACAACTATGTCAAGATAAACAAACAAGTGAATCCATTTGCTTATCAAGTTGTTGTTGCATCTCACAATGCCACTTCTGCATCCACTACTTTTCGATTAAATCATATGTTTACTCCTCTTTCTAAATCTTTACATGCTATTATGAATAGGTTGTTAACTACTAATATGATTACTTTACCTCCTATTCGACCTCTTTTACCTGCTATGATTGTATCTAAATCTTTTGATCAAAATTATTTTTGTCAATATCATCGTCAGAATGGTCATGATACTGAGAAGTGTTATTATTTAAAACATAAGGTTTAAGACTTAATTGACTCTAATGCCTTATCTATTGACAATCTTGATGGTAGTGGTAAAAAATATTTTTCTCCTAGGTGAACCCACAATAGTGGGTTACACTTTTTTGCCTGAACAGACACTGAACTCTACATTTTGAAAAAACTTTTAGATTCAGATGCATATTGTCATTAAACCATTTGAAATCAGAAGATGAAGTAAATTAGAGTCTTTTAGAATTTTTTTTTACATTGTAAATATATTTTTTATTTTTATTTTTAAATTTATTTGAATGGTTTTTTCTTTCTCCCACAAAAATAGGTATGTTGTTAAAAACGTCATTTTCAAAGACTTACATTGTTTTCATAGAGCATAACTTATTTTCTAAAATAGATATCAATGTGTTTCTTTTGAAATTAGTTTTGTAACATACATACAGAGGGAATGCAATTTATTTGATGACATTATCATGATTATTTCATATTTTGTTAACATTTGAAGCTGACTAGACCGTAATTTTGATATACCTTGACTACATAGCTTATAACTTGTCGTGTATTTGTCCAATTTCATTTTTATTTTTTTGGATAGAAAGAGAACTTAAATACCTAGGGCATATATATTTTTAGAATTTTTTTCTCTCATTTACTATTTTTCCATAAGCGTCAAACATAGAGGTATAGAAATGGTGAAATATCTATGTTTAGTAAAATTAAAAATACAAAGTCATAATGAACTTAATATATATCAACATTATAACCATTGGAAATATTTTTGTTAGTAGAACCTTACTACATAGATAGGTTTTTCAAATGGATGCATTTGATCTCCCAAAAGATAAAGTCAAAGTGATTTTTTGTTAGCATTTTAATAGGTGTGAAGGAGACTCCATTGTAGGTATGAATGAGGAGTATAGATGTTATATCAATGGTTTTTTAATCTAAGAGGCTTTGAGCTAACCATTTGCAATTAATTCCTTCAAATGGAACCTCTCAAGGTTTAAATAATCATATTTTATTAAAAATGTGTTATTTTAGCAAATTCAGCATGTCTAAAAAAGTGTAACCCACTATTATGGGGTCACTGTCCTCCTAATCAAAACCTTCAAATCTATACAAATCCTTTACCTGCGCATGATACTAATACCATTGCTTAGCCATCTGCTATGAAAATTGTGTATGATTCAAAGATGTATGAGCTCAATCATGTTGTTAATCAAGTGGAGCATGTTGGTAAATCTATATCTCCACTTCAACCTCACCCTCAACCTCAACCTCAGATTCAAATTCAAGTTCAATCTCAACCTCGACCAAAACCTAAGCCTAAATTGAAAACTCAACCTAAACCTCAACAACAAGCTAAGAATAAAAGGCCTCGGGAAATTTTGATTACCTTTGATGACTCTGAGACTATTAAAGCTCCTGATGGTCCCCTTTACATTTATGCTAGGATTTCTTAGAAGCCTACTTTTGGTTGTCTTGTTGATCCTACATCCTTAGTCAATGTTATAACTAAAGAAAATCTTTTTATGAAAAGCTTACAACGTGATTCTTATGATATATCGGATGTGTGGATTCAAACTTGCAATGGTTTTCTTTATCCATCATTTGGTTCTATTACTTTACCAGTTGAACTTTGTGGAAAAATTGTGAACACTACCTTTGTTGTTGTTCCTACTTCTGATCAATTTCAAGTTAAGCTAGGTTTGCCTTGGTTAAATGCCATGCATTTTGTTGCTTCACCTATCCATAAGTGTCTTAAATTCATTCATAATGAAGAAGTGAAGATGATTAATCATAGTTTAGATCAACCTTCTAGGCCTAGATATTGTGTTTCTCTTGATTTCTTTTGGCCTTCATTACCTAATTCATGTCCTTCTCGACCTGATAATCTTTTTCGTTCATATCAAGCTTATAAACATCGTAAGATTCTTGAATTAAGCATACCTCCTATGGATCTTAATCATGGTCTTTTTCCTACACCTTCTATACCTCCTATCAATCTTCCTAAAGAACTTGTGAAAACTCCTATGATAATTCCTCCTATTGTTGATAATCCTATTGATCTTCCTAAAGAACCTGTGAAGGATCCTATGATTGGTCCTCCTAGTTCTCAACCTATTTCAAATAAATCAAAATGTAATCGATCTACCAATGAACATCATAAAAAGCATCATGCTCATGCTAAAGCTTGTAATTCTATTCTTCAAATATCTCTACCTTCTTCGGATAAATCTATGCATGATGTGTTAGAAGAAGTTGTTACTAATAATGATATTAAGATGCATTATTATGATGATTCTATTCATATCTTACATCCTATTTTGATTAATTTGGATGAAGAAGATACTCTTGATGATACTGATGATGTTAATGATGAATATGAGACTATTAACATTGACATTGATTTACCTAATATGCTTTCATCACAATTAACTCTTACACCTAGTGTTGAACATTGTGATTCTCAAGAGGATCCTTGTTTGGAACTGGCTATCATTCCTACTATGTTGGATATAGTCCCTCTTGCGAGTTACCCACCTTCCCTAAATGATATACAATGAGATGGGGAGAGTAGGTGACATGCTTGATTGGCTTGTCCTTCGTGGTAGCTTTGTTGTGTGTTTTCCTATTGTACTATGCTTCTCTCGTAATGTGTTTGCTAAATTTTGTTAGATTCTTTTATACGATCCTTGTTACTCAGCTGGTACAAGGTGATGAAGGAATCAAAATTGTTGTTCAAATTCCTCTATATGTATCTCTATTCTTCTATGCATAGTTTAATGTTATGATGTAATTGTGCTCTTGTTCGTAAATGTTTCCTTGTGTAATCTACTTGGATTCGAGATGTGGTAGCACTAATTCTTTTTGGTCTCCATGTCGTGGTTTGAAAAGATTCTCCTTCGTATATCTTATGTGATCTTTCCTCCTTTGTGATTGTAGTTCTAATTTGTCAATTCATTTGCAATAATATCATATATATATATTATCTTATGATCATACTGACCCCACGGTAGGTAGATCCCTTCTATGTTCTCTATATGTTTCTATGATATTTCCCTTGATTTGCCTTCTTCTGGGGGCATCTCGACCTGGAAACATAATCAGTGGAGTTGTTTATGTTTCTGTTAAAGCCATTGCTCCTGTTAAAGTGTTAGCAATGACTTTAATGTGGGGGCATACGCTCTACTCACCTATCGCACACACACACTTTTTTATACGCACATATTTTTCAAGATACCTTTTCTCCCTTTTTGGATTAGTAACTAATCCTTAAAGAATGGATTTATATTTTAGGATATCTTGATCCCTCCAGTTTCAAATATACATATATTTTTGATCCCTTAAGGTTGGAGGTGTCCTTAAGACTGGAGCTCTTTTTTTTTTTTGGTTTTATTCTTATGGAATAGAATATTCCTAAGGGTAAATCCTTGATGGATTGACTAGTGAGTAGCCACATACACTAGGCAATTCAATTCCATCTTTCCAGTTGCATCATTTCCTTGTGCGGTTCACAATGGGACATAATTTCTCATTGGGTGAGATAATCACACCCTTTCTTTCTCTCTCTAGAGAAGTCTCTGTTATTGTGATCTGGAAGTTGATGAAGATTTGAGTCCTTGGGGGCTTAAGGTTTCTCTTTGTCCCTTGGATTACGATAAGATTATCTTTTCATTCTAATCTCCTTTACCAAGAGTTTGCATCGAGTCCATACTCTTGCTAAAGTGGGGGCTTAATGTATCATCTTACAATGGAAGCACTTCCATGATAAGAGCATTTAGCCCTACGGGGAAGTGGTCTGGGGTCATGTTAAATGCCTTGATTGGGTCTATGCATGTATTTGGCTTTTCCCCCTATTTTGCTTCCCTCTGCACTTATTTTCCACTTCCTATCTGTATTTCTTGGCATTCTATGCTGGGGTCCTGAGGTTCTTGACCTCAAGGTCAAAGTCAACCTTGAGGGTCAAATTTGACATCGACACTGACCTAGGTTAGGGTCGACCTTAACTCTGACCTAGGGCAGAGTCGACCTTGTCCTTGACCCCCAGTTCAAATTTCAAGTTTTCTGATTTCTGGGTATTGGGTTTCAGAAATATTCATTTTCCCACCTTTGGGTCGGCCATTTCAGGTTTCAGAATGGTAAATCCTTAAATTAAATTTATATGGGTCCATTTCTAGGGATTAAGGTTAATTGGGATTTGATTCCCCAATGTCGGCCTTCTCTAGAGGTTTGTGCCCTAGTTCACTATAAAAGGAGACCTTCCTCTCTCATTTTGATCATCAAGTTTTGTGAGAACACATCCACAATCAAGCAATTTAATGAGCTCAAGATCTCAAGTGCAAGCAAGCCTTCAAGCATTCAAGTGTTCAAGCATGCATCTATCAAGGAGATCCATTGTTAGCCATTGAAGGATTCAATCTCTTTGGAGCCCCCTTGAAGATCTATCCTTCTACATTCATCCAAGCCTCCTCATATGAAAAGATCTATTCAAGATTGGTGTTGAAGATCAAATTCCATTGATTTGAGACATCCTACATTCATTCAAAACATCCATTGGAGCATCCCTACATGTGGATTTGAGGATTCAAATCCTCTACAAGGACTTCAACATAAGAAAGGTGAATTGTTTCATTTGCTTTGTTTATGCATATTACAATTCAATTCAATTTCAAGGTTAATTCCTAAATTGGGGTTTGACCAAGGCAAACCCCCCATACAAACAAAAAAAACCCCTTTTTCTTGCAAGTGCAGGTGCAGAACTTTAGATCTGAGATTGGATTTGGATACCCTTTTCGGTGAACTTTCAAGATCTGCAAACAAAGTCAAAGTCAACCTTTAGAATAAGAATGTAGCCTTTGACCTTTTATGAGGGTCAAAGACTACCTGCGGTTAGAAAGATAAAATTTTTCTAGGTTTTCTTCATCTTGGTGTTTCCAGTCTGAAACAGGTTGCAGAATTGCCTGAAACTAGACACAAACATCAGAAATTGGCATTTTCCATATTTGCCCTATTTTGAGGTTAGTGTTTGCATTTCAATTATTTTAGAATTCAAGTACAATTCCCTTATAGGGAAATATAAAGTTTTCTTCCTCTTTCATATTCTCCATAGATTGATTCGATTGTGCATTAACCTTTTGGTTGATCAATTTGGATCTCTCCTTTGGGAATTTGGATTTAGAAGTGGATCTCATATTTCCCCCATACATTCAATTATGTGATTCCATTTTACTTCTATTTAGAAACATCATCTCTTTCTTGAACAACATGAAAATTCAAGTTTATCCTTTCTTAACAGAATTTTTAGCGAGGTTAATCTTCTATGATAATTTACATGGTTTATCTTAACAATACAACATTTAATTCTTTCTGAAAAATCATATACTCAAAATATCTGTAAATCATGATAATAAGGTAATAAAGAATATGTTTCAATCATTGGTGCAAACATACAGATGCTATAGGAAGTTTACATAGTTCCCGTCATAGATTAAAATGGACAGACAACTATTATTCCTCATGCTATATGAAATACATCTACATCGTGTCACAACTTTAGATAAGAAAACAACAAGTAAAGTTTACTAAATTTTGGATCAAGAGGTCAATGTCCAGGTAGATTAAATGGATTTTGATTATGATTACAATCTATTTACAGAGACTAATTTTTAAGACAGTAGCTAATTTCGTTTCCATCAAAGGTTTATTTTAAAATCATTTCCAACTATAAAATATGCTAAACTGGTCTAAATACATAATATGCTACAGAAAAGTCATAGTTTTTCAGTAACAGTTCTTGATATTTAGAGAACAATATGCTAAATTTTTCCTAAAGATTCAAATATGATGAAATGAAAATATCTATGTGTAGTCAACCAAAATATCAACTCCAAACTTTAAGCAACTGGAATATGGTTATATATCTGGTATTTCCCTATATCATTCCAATCTCTTTTTTTTTCTCTAACTTATTTATAAATAGATCTTTTAAACCAATTTACCAAAAGAACATCAGTATACTCATTTTAATCAAGAAATTGTTCTTTCTATTTAGCAATGCAAGTTTCTAATGAGGTGCTTATGAAAGTATTCTATATTAAAATTAGGGACAGTAAAGTTCAAAACTATAGGTGGGAAGTGATCAAAACAATTTTACGAAGCTAAAATTTCCATCTAACATTACCTATGTCGTATCACTTAAATACGTTCAAATTTTTATTTATTTTTAAATACGAAAGTAACTTATAAAGAAAAATAACAGGCTAGGAAGTAATGTGCTTCACAAGATTTCAGCTTCCTCCTTCTTCGGTATTGAACTATTTACATTTTTTTTGGGTCTTCCCAACAATTGAAATCATCACTGTAGGTACCTTGTTCTGTGGAGATCTCCTCATCTATAGCACCATTCTCTATTTGTACTTTGGCTAACCCCCAATCCTCAAGGTACGAGCCACCACTATCTGCAGGAATTTCAAACCACAACTGTAGAGGCCCTATTTGATGAGGGTAGGGTCGACTCCTAGGGAACTAGAATGTTTTTGACCATCAACAGCCTGGACTCTTTATTATACAACATGTGGGGTTTAATAAGGTCAAGCACGAGGGTCATTATGAACACAAGGTCTAAGTGGAGATTTCATCTACACCAATGCTGCTCTTGGCTCTCTTTCCATCTCTAGATTATACATGCAGAATAAACAAAGAGATACCGTACCAAATGTGCATTTGTCATTGGTGCTTCTACTGATGAGGGCAACAACTAGAATTATATTGGGATCTTAAACACGTGAACTAAAATGTTAAAATTGGTAAATAGCCACTCTCAGTAAAGGCTCTGGATTTACATATGGATTTGTATCCTCACACCTTGGGATGTAGGGATAACTACTGCTCGATCAATTCGATCAATGAATGCAACTAAATCCGTCCATAGAACTAGGTAAAGGGGTAAAGAGATGATCAAGGTGCTTGATGGAGGGTTGCACCCTAAGCCATACAAGAGTGGTTGTGGTTAAGCTACCCCATACATACACAAACTTATTCTACTCCTCTATATTTAGTTTGGACTTTCCTCTTTGTTTCTTTTCCTCTATATCCCTTAAGCTGTTGCACCTTCCTTAATAATTTCCTCTTTTTATTTTGTTCCCATCCTCTTATTCTATCTTAGTCATTGTTTTAGCACTTGGAAAGATCCCTCTCTAATATGTAACTCTCCTTTTTAACTCCTCTCTCAACTTCCACTACTTGAAATACTCTCCAAATTATGCACATGTCTCCTAAAAAATAACTAGTTAACTATTTGTTTATAATTACCAACTTGTGTACCATTTACTCTCCTTTCTCATCACCATCATTGAGTCATCTATTGGAGTCAAAAACCTCTGCAAACTGTTAGTCTTGGAAATCAATCCACCTCTTATTCCACTCTATCTCCTTACCTTTCGATACCGTCCAAAAATGAAGAAGCCCAAAGCATATTCAATCCCATAATTTCTACCAAAAATTTCGTCCACTACCACCGTTTCTAACGGTTTAGGAGAAGTGGAAAATTAATGTTTCATTGAAATGGGTTGTGACAGGATTCGAGGTTTGGAAAAGGGTCGCACATACACGAGGCATGCCCAGTTTGGAAGGCAGCTCAAAATCCTCAGCCCAATGAAGTATAAATCAAATCTACACCGTTGAACATCCCGGCATATTCAGCTCCCATGCCACATGCAATTGGATCTGCAGTGGTACACAACCCTTATAGCCCATGTATTTGCGATCCTCATGGTAGTTGAGAGTCTGACATGGACTACCAGCTTATACAACATGGGGCCACATGTTTACCCAGGACCATTAAGGGGTTCCATTGTTGACTACCGCGGTTCTGCCAATCATAGGCTAGAGAACTAGTTCTTGGTTTGTTTTTCTTTGTGGACCTTATTTATGGCCCCTTTTCTTCCCAATAAGGAACCATAAACTCTTAAGAACTTGCAAATGTGATTGTAAACGTAATTATATAAAGTGTCACAAAAATTGTATGTGTTCTACATAAGAGAAATTTAGGAAGTTATTGTACATACACTTAATTATAAAGTGTAATGGGGATTTAACATCACAACATGGATTTTTGTGATACTCACCTTATGTGAGTGTGTCTTGGAGGACACCTTGTACATCTCTACACACTTTTGATCTTAGTTTGTCTACTTATTTCTCTTAATTATTAAGGGGGAAGTATAATGTGTGTTAGTATGGTAATGCTTCAATCAATAAAATAGAATATTCTTTTGAAAGACATAATTTATACTTCCTTTTTTATCTCATATGAGGGATTGATTCAGTGGACCAATTTGAGGTTAAGTGCTCCTCATCAAAAGTACTATCTACATCATTAACTTCATAGAGTGTCATGAACTTTGTGTACACTAGCTGAGTGGTGTCATCTTTTCACTCATGTAGTAAATCTTAATCTACATATCTTGTAGATTTGACAATTAAAGAAAACATGAGTCCATCATTAGAAAAGTTTACAAATTCAACATGCTTCAAGTTATTTTCTCTTTATCTCTTTTTTGGAGGATATTTTTTCCACTGGTTTTTCTATCTTTCTCCTTTTATGAGAGATTTCATTGTACATGGGTACCTCACGAGGCTAGTAGCCAAGACCCATTTTTTATCTTGCCCTCCTAAGCTATGCTTGCACAAGAGGGTGTTAGTGTATATATTTAATTTATTTAAACTTATGCTTATTAAGCCTAATTAGTCATCTATGATCAGTTGACACTTGTTTACACAAGTTGTCATCATTTAGGAGTTGTCTAGAGATGTTTCGATTCTACTTGAACACATCATCCTACTTTAGTCAATTGTTTTTTGCCACCACGCTTGTTTGAGGAGTCCATCCCTACTTTCATCATTGCACTTTCACATATATGTACTCACCTCTTTTTCTCTATTGAATGGTTGACTTTGGACTCTATTTTGCGTTATTGCTGAATTATTTTATCTCTTATAGATCTTGGTTGTAAAAATGTACAATTTTAAAATTATTCAAATTATTTTTATTTATTTAAAACTAATCAATCAATGATATTTATTTTAAATGAATGATGTTCTTTAATAGTTTCTCATGCAATTATATTTCACCCTTTTTATATTCTTAGATGAATGTACAAATGTACATTAATTTTAGATAGAGTACATGACAAATTTATGTAATTGAATGTGTTTAAGAAAGAAATAATGATACAAATAAATAAATATGTATTTTATTAGTTCTAAACAAGAAAATAATTAAAATTAGAAAGCAGCCTAATTTAGACCTTTTAGCCTACACAATGGACAACTATCTTTTAGCCAATAAGAAAAAATCAATAGAAAATTGAAGATGAGAATGAAATTTGGAGGATAGACTCATAAATAGAAATAATAACTGTAAATACATAAATGGATAAGAAAAAGGGACAAAATATTTATTTTTAAAAATATAGTAAAACAATATATAAATAGAAATGAAGTTAAAAATTGCTAACTAATTTAGGTAGAATGCTCAATACCTCTATAAGATTTAGTTTCACATGAATATTCCAAACCAAAAAATACTACGGACATAGAATATATATTCAGAATTATTTCAAGAAATACACAATCATAGAAATGAACTATATTTTAAATATGTAACATTAGGTGTCATTTAACTTTTAAGTATATTATCGGTTATCTCTAAAGATTCTTTAATTGTGACTATGGTTGATTATAATATTAAGATGTTTTGATTAAAGTGTTTGATTTCTATAAGTAGGATTCATATGGTTATTATTTGGATAGACTTGCAGATTTAACAAGTTTAGAGTCAGTATTGTTAAGTTTTTGGTGTCCCTTTTATTAGTACTTGCTGATAGGCTAGGCAAGTACTATTGCATCCATTTTTAGATTTCTTCCATTAACTAGTGATTAAAAAATCACATTTCTACCAATTAAAATTATTACTTTTATCAAATTTGTTACAAAATTAATAATTTGTATAGTATACATGCACATTTTTTATATTTATAACTCAACAAAATTAATTTCTAGCTCTTCTATTGGTATACACGGATTTTGTGGAAGCACTACCTCTATTACAATTTACTTTACCATGCCCTTAAAATAATTCATATTTATTTTTAAAAATATGTTATAATATAAATGCATGGTTTTGGATATAGATTATTTATTGACTAATGCATATTAAATTGAATAATAAAATTTGTTATATGTATTATAATTAGATGTTATATATTTAGATTATATAACATAAATTATAATTATAATCTAAATATTAATAAACTTAACTTTTTGATTATATATTTTATATTAATCAACTTATGAATTAGTGATAATAATATCTATTATTTATAATAAATAATTATAAGTTATATTTTCAAATACTAAATAATATGATTTGACATAAGTTATATGAATTATATAAAATATTATTAAAGTTGTTCCTAGTTAATTAAATGATGTAATTTATTTTAATTTTAACAATTATTTTTTTTAAATAAAAAATTATATTAGATTAGATTAATAATTTATGTGAAGTATTTAAATTTTGATTTATACTTATATTTTTTAAATATCTTATAATATATTATATTGATTATTTATGTATAAATTATTTTATTTCAAAAATTAATAATTATATTTAAGAAAAATAATTTTATTGATATTTTTATTATATATTTTTTAAATATTGATAATATATAAAATTTTAAAATTAAAAAATAATATAAAAGATATTACTTGAAATCTTTTTTAAAATTAAAGATAATTTATGTACTTCATTAACATAGATATATTCACTTACATTTATAAGGATTAAGTTTCTTTTGTTTTTATTAATTTGATTTAAACTATGATAATTAAATATCTTAAAATTGTAAAACAAAAGAGTAAAATATTTATAATTATTATATATTTATAATTCTAAATTAATAAAAGACTTCACCTATTATATCAGAAAGCTATAATATTAATTACACCGTGATATTTGTTTATCTTTAACTTATCATTATTAACTTAATATCAAACTCCTACTCAATTAATCAATCTAATTATATTTGTATGAAATAGCCATAATACAATTTGGAAGAATTTTTTATTTTTTTTAATTATTATTATTATTATTATTATTAAGGCAAGTACTTTGCCAGTAGAAATGATAATTTTCTAACCTTTTTTTTTATCAGCAAAGGCCGAAGCCATAGTTTTTGTATTAAAAAGAAAATAAAAAATACAGTAATTATCTACATCTAACACCATAATATTGTTCAGTCGTAAAGTATGGATAAATATGGAGCATTAGTTCTCTCTCCATGAAAACCAGTATCAAACAACCAGAAAAAATTGCAAACTACTTATCCCACCAAGTATTAAACGGATTAAAAAAACACAAAAATTGTGAGGAACTTGGGATTGGAAACCCCAAATCTAATCAGAAGGGGACGAAGAATCATTTTCAAAAGTGTGAGAGTGCTCATCATCCACCTCTCCTACATCCTGAACCTCTTCATCTTTGTCATTGTCCTCATCATCATAATCCTCATCCTCCTCCATATCCTCCTGGCCCTCATCAGCTTGCTCTAATTTTTCTTCATCTTCCTCGGTATCCTCTTATTCATCATCCTCCTCTGAACCCTAGGGATCATCAGAATTTTCTTCTTCATTCTCAGAAGAGTTTGGGCTACCTAATCCATCCATTCGTGCATATACTTGAATTTGAAAATCCAGTCAATGTTCTCATCTAAGTCATCACCAAATGGAGAGGGAAGACCATCTTGTATATATGCCTTGTTAGAAGAAAATTTGACTGTGAACAAGACCACCCTGTGATGCATGTTGTACTGATGAAGTTGGGCAAGCAAATTGCTCGATTTGATAAGCTGGTTCAGGTGATATGACCCTTTTTGAAAGCAATGTCCATCCTTTCACCTTGTCAGGTTCTGACTAAGATGTCAGTCATTCGAAATGGATATGACGTGTACTCCACTTGCTGCCATATTAGCCAACTCATTAGCTTTACCATTACCTTCACGGTAGATATGGTTAGCCATTATTGATTCAAATTTGGAGATAATATTCAAAATCACCTCTAAAAAAGATTGAAGTTTCCAGTTTGTAATGGCTCCTGATCTGATTGCATTTATAATTATCATAGAATCCCCTTCAATTTCCACTTTATTAAATCCTAAATCCCTGACAAGGATTAGACCGTGATAAAGGGCTTTAATCTCTGTAGCATTGTTAGTATCTGGTTCTAGAGGAATGGCTAATTGAGCAATAATTTGACCTTTTGAAGAATGAATGATGCACCCATCACCCAAAGGCCCAGGATTACCTCTTGATGTGCCATCAAAATTTAATTTCACCCATCCTAGGGATGGAGATTTCCAAACACATGATTGTCTTAGAAGTCCACTATTCTTGCAACCTCTTCCTAAAGAGCTAGGAGCTTTCAACCCATGCCAGCTTTTCAACATCTTATCATCCCAACTTGTGTAAAATTTATGAATTGGTGAATATGTTTAATTTTGAGAATTCATGATCTCCACTATTGCTGCTTCAATTCTGTTCAAAATTTTCCCGATATCCATTGATTTATCCTGAAAGATTCTCCTATTTCTTTCTTTCCAAATTTCCCAAAGTACAATTGAAGGAGAGATAATCCATAGATTACCACACAAGCTATCTTTAAAGAGAGTTGGCCAAGCAAGAAGATGTAATTGAAGGTTTTGATGAGGAGCAGATTGCCAATTCAATTTTGAGTATAGCCACTCCCAACATTATGTGGCAAAGGGGTAGGAAAATAATAGGTGATTGTGAGATTCTTCATGTTTTAGACACATGTAACATCTTGATGGACCCAAGAATCCCATTCAAGAAAATCTCTCTGTAGTCAAAATTCAGCCCTGAGATGCTACCCATAGGAATAAACCAGCTTTGGGAAGGCACATTTTATTCCAACAAAGATGTAGAGGAATTGTAGATGACTTTTGAATGTGCTGAGTTAAGACATTGTATCCTTCCTTTACCTTATATACTCCATCTTTTGAGCCCATCCAGATTAATTCATCATTACCATTTTTCAAAAGAAAAGATCTATTACACACTATAGATTTTAGCAAATTTATTTCATGAATATTAGCTCCTAAACTTGAAAAATCCTTCCACTGCCATGATCTATCCTCTCCTGAAGACTGAGTAGGGATGATGTAATCTCTAAGAAATCTACCTCATGATGATTGACAAAGTTGCATAATTTGATTAAGGCCTGCTATCGACTAGAGAGTCCCTCTTCCTCCCCAGGAATCTTCCCAAAATCTAGCAGAGTTACCACTTCTAATGTTCCAAGAAAGATTGGAATCCACCACATATCTAGCTTTCAATATAAAGTTCCATATCCTGGAACCTCTTGGAAGGTTCTTAATTCTAAATATTTCATGGCATCTCTCTGCACCCAAGTATTTTCCTTTGATGATTCTAACCCATTTGTAATCCTTGTTTTTTATCAATTTCCAATATAATTTGGCTCCCAATGTTGTATTTTGCCACATCTGGTTCTTGATCCCTGTTCCACCTACACTAATTGGTTTACAAATATTTTCCCAGGAGATAATTTTGAATTTTTTATTCTGATCGCATCCATGCCAAAAGAAATTTCTTAACTTTTTCACTATAGCCATGTAATCAGTCGAGGACAAAGCCAAACAAGACAAGAGATATATGGGAATTGTTGAGAGGGTAGCTTTAATCATCACTATCCTTCCCACACATGATAGCCATTTGGATTTCCAACTAGCCATTCTCCGATCCATCCTTTCATTGATTGGTTTCCAAATCCCTGATGTTCTAAGTTTCTTATCAATGGGAATCCCTAAATAATTGTAAGGGAGTGTTGCTACTTTAAAGGCTAATAGGGATTCTATTCTCATTTGGATTCTTTTTTTCATATAAAAGAAAAAGATGACTGATTTCTCTTTGTTGACTATTTGTCCTGAGGCTAAAGCATACTTGTTTAGAGTACTTCTAAGTAGAGTAGATTCTCTGACTGAACCATACCCAAATAGAAGAATATCATCTGCAAATTGCTGGTGTGTAATAGGAGGAACTGAAGATGTGACTGATATGCCTCTGATGCTGCCCTGAGATTGAAGCCTAGAAATGTTGCGACCTAATGCCTCTGCCATGATAATGTATAAGAAGGGGGATATAGGATCCCCTTGTCTTATGCCATTAGAGCTTCCAAAAAAACCTTGAGGAGAACCATTAATCAAAATAGAGTATTTTGGAGTTGATATGCAATAAAAAATCAAGTTAATCTAGGATTTAGAAAATCCAAAGCTTTCCATACATTTGGATAGGAATCTCCAATTCACTTTATCATAAGCCTTCTTGATGTCTAACTTAATTACCATGCTGGGTTTTTTGGAATGTTGAATGGAGTGTATTGCTTCTTGAGAAATTATTATGCCATCAAAAATGGATCTGCCTAGGACAAACCCTGTTTGTTCTTCCCCAATGATTCTATCTAAGACTACTTTTAGTCTATTTGCAAGGGCTTTGGATAAAATCTTGTAAATCATATTACACAATGCAATAGGTCTGAATTGATCAATAGAGTTTGCATTTTATAATTTAGGAATAAGAGCAATAAAAGTATTATTGATTTCGGCCAGAAATCTACCTGAGAATCTTGTTGTCTCCAATACCTCAGTAAGTTCTTGACCAACAATCTCCCAGCAATGAAGAAAGAAAGAGGGAGGGAATCCATCTGGACTAGGAGCTTTATCTGGAGGCATTGCTAATAATGTTTGTAAAATCTCCTCTGTTGAAAATGGCCTCATTAGATTTCGGTTATCCATCTCTGACAGAACTTTGGGAATGTTGCAAAGAATTTCTTATTGACATGTAAGTGGAGAGCTATTTGAAGAATTGAGAAAATTGGAGTACAAGCCTACTATTTCCTACTGAATCTCTTTTTTCCCATTAAGAATAGATCCATCTTGGGTTGAAATTTGTAAAATTCTATTGGTATTCCTTCGGCACTTAGTGCTAGAGTGAAAGAATTTGGTGTTTTTATCTCCAGCTACTAGCCATGACTCCCTTGACTTTTGCTTCCAAAATATTTCTTCTTTACTAAGCACATCCGCCAAATCCTTAAGCAAATCTTCTCTTTGAAGTATAGTTCTTGATTCATTCCTTGATTCATAATTGTGTTGTTTAGATCAGCCAATTTTGATTCAATTTCCATTTTCGATGAAAAAATCTTCTTGAATTGAGTCCTGTTCCAGATCAGCAGGTTCTGCTTGATGAATTTGAGTTTAGCAACAAAAAAAAACAATCTTGAACCTTTCACCTTAACTTCAGTCCACCAATCTTTGATTATTTTTGTGAAGTTTTCCTCCTTTAACCACATATTCTCAAATTTGAAGGAGCATTTATATGGTTTGTCCTCTTCCAAAAAATTGAGACAAATTGGAAAATGATCTGAGCCTGATGAAGGATATATAGAAGCTTTCAACCCAAAAGAGAAAGAAGTCAAGTCACCCTTAAAAAGGAATCTATTCAGTTTTTCCAAAATGTTGTCCATACCCATTCTTCTATTGGACCAAGTAAAGGCCCCATTATCAAATTCAATCTCCATCAAATCATTCTTTAAAAGCCAATCATGAAAGTCTGATTGAGATTGAGATAACCTTTGAGATCCTCCTTTTTTCTTTTTTGCATGTATAATGGCATTAAAGTCTCCCCCTACAATGAAATTACAATCAGGGAAGTTATGAAAACAGTTACTAATTTCCTCCCAAATCTCCACTTTCTTTTTCCTTGACATAGGACCATATATATTGATTACAAATGTGTTTAAGTCTAATTGTGTGCTAATGATTTTACCCCCCATCCAGTTCTAGGAATCTTTTTCATGAGAATAAAATGTGGTCCTGGGATTCCATATGATGGTTAGACCCCCTGAGGAACCAATTGCTTCAACTACTGTAGCTTTCTAGTCCCCTAAAGACCTTATGAAATCATTTACCTGTTCTTTGTTCATCTTGGTTTCTTGTAAGAAAATAATGTCTTCTTTAGAAGACCAAATGCAATGTTTGACTAGATGCTGCTTGTTAGGGGCATTGAGACCCCTAACATTCTAAGAAAGGAGTCTCATTGAGACTTGGGAAGGAACTTCCCCTTCCCTACATTCAAATAAGCAGTAATCTTTTCTTGGTCTTGATCTTCACCCTTCTCTTCTCTCAAAGTGGCTGCTGACTTTCAACCTCTACTTTTCTTTTTCCCTGATCCACAGTCTATGGTTATGTTATGGTTTGCTTGTAGCAATCCTAGAGGGGAATTGGAACAGTTTGAAGCTATCTTGGAGCCTGATTCCATGTTTTTTACCTCCTCCTGACCTTTTGAGTTGAATGTCATCTCTGATTCAAATATTGGGTGGTCTATATCCATAAATCTCTCTTCATCTTCTACATAGTCATCTCAACATTTTTTCAATGATTGAATGAGACAAGGTGTTAGTTTTGGGTTGATCATCCAGACTGCAACCAAAAAGATCATACACTGCTTGAAGTCTAGAAGGAATAGGTTCCTCTATGCTACCAACACCTCCATTATCCCTTGAAGGCTGGATCTGATGATTCTTTCTATTCCTTAGAGGTTTGAGAGATATTAAGCCCCCTTTCATTTTATTCTTTACTAGAGCTAGGGGTAATTCTGTCAACAATTCAATATTGGAATCCTTCTTGCCTCTATTTCTGATTCTTGAGGATTTCCTACATCCCAAGTTTGGGGATCGATTGCTTTCCTCAGATCCAATATGTTTTGTCACATCCTTAAGGTCACAAAGTCTGATTTTCAAAATGTCATCCTCCTTTTCCACATAGACCTGAGACTGAGGTGTAGAATAAGGGGTAATATTCTGGGAAACTCAAACATCCTTTCTCAAATCACAAATCTTAGTGTGCAGAATGTCATTCTCAAAAGTCTGAAGAATGGCATTCTGTGAAGTTTGAAATGCTATGTTCTGGTTTTCTTTTTCTAAGGAGCCATTAAGATTCTCCTCTATTTCAAGTGAGTTATCCTCATGAAGAACTTGGTCTACAATCTCCTCCAATAAATTTGTCTGAACCTGAGAGACCCAATTTAGGATGAGGTGTTCCAACCACGGGACACACCAATTGGAGATTGACAACAGGATAGTATGGGAAGGAGTTAGAAGAGATTCCTTAGAAAATTTCCAAGATTTTCCAAATGTCTTTTTGAAAGTGTTGAGATCTAACCAATATTCCCCCTTGGATATGATCTCCTTCCCATGGCTATGTAATGTTGGGCTGACCTCATGAGATGGATAAGTTAAAGAAAGAATTTGAGAACCTCCCTTGTTCCAATTGTAAGACCATAATCTCGTATATAAGAAATGTAAAAAAAGAAACAAAACCTCCTTGTTGAGATCCACCTGAGGGTCCTTGCTATTAAGGTGTCTAGAATCAGTTTCATGGGAAATTGCAAGCTCGAATGAAGATGAAAATGTTATCTCCGGAATGATTGACTGTTTAGAGGCATAGGAGATCATCTGAATCCAAACTCCATATTTTGAGATGAGCTTTATGGAATTAGGTAACTCCTTCTCAACATTCATTAGCAAACATAACCAAATTGAGGCTGAAGATTTATCTGAAATATGTGACAAGTATATCCCCACTTTGTTGCCTATAATTTGCAGAATTTCCATATTCCTATATTCGACCGGTAGATTTGATAAATTAATCCACATGGGGACAAATCTAATAATGTTTTTGACACTATTAAAGTTAGGGGACCATTGCTGCATGTGTAGCCCTTTATTCTTGTGAAACCAACCTTTTTGCTTGAATATGGAATCTCTCTTAGACTTGTTTTCAAATAGCACCACAAAATATTCTAGCTCATTATCCAAGATTTTGATCTTAGAAACCTCCCCCCAATTGTATAATACCCATTCTTTAAAATCCTTGAATGATATATCTATCTTCCAGAATTTACATATGATACCTTGATGAAGATAAATGAGATTTCTCTATTTTAGTGTTTCTTTTGATAAGGTTATAGATAATACCTAGTTTTCTTTGGAGGGTACCCACAAATGAGAGACTTCCACGGAAGCATTAGGCCGGTCAGGAAGCTTTGGTTCAACTTCATTTGGTCGTTGCAGCTGTATTGTCCCATCTTTAACCTCATGATGCGATAATTTGAGAATTGGTCTCCATACTTTCTGCATTCCTTTGAACCATCCTTTAGCATGAGGTTGAAACCCCTTTCTGTGAATCACCTCGTGCCCCAACAACTGCAATCTTCTTCTATGAATCTCCCAGTAGGAGTCCGACCATGCTTTCTTACGCAAAGGAGGATTAATTGGGACCCCTCTAGACAATGTGGGAAAGATGGGTATCAAATTTGGGTTTAGCTCTTTGGTCCAGGATGTGGAATGGTTCATGTTCATTTTTGAAAATCTAAAATTTGATAGTTTATTAAACCCGGCGCGAAAAGGAACCTCCTTATTCTGAGACAGGGCCATTCTTCGAACTCAAAAATTTTTGTTCTCAGAGCGAAAGGGTCATTCCTAAAGTGTCTTCCTCTATTTGAATGGGTCATTAAACCATTTTTTTTCCCCTCCAATGAAAACCCCTGATCTTCATTCCTTTTTCGCCCTACTCTGGATTCCAATCCCAAAGCCATTTCTTCGGCCTTCCGAGAGGTGGGAAAAAAAATTGAAGGATTTTGGCCTGAAAAAGGTTGTGGAATCTGGCCTCCTAAACAGTCTAAAATCTCCTCTTAGATTCAAAGCTCCCATTCTAAGAAACTTCACAAAACCCGCATTGACTAGTTCTATTGACTAGGGTTTCTTTTATTACTATCTTCAAGTTTCAAATGGATTTCTGATCAAAATAAGCTTGCACAGAATAGAGAATAACTCCAAAACCTACGGCCTACTGCTATGCTCTTCACTCCACCCTGAGCCTGCAACTCTTCACGCTTTCCCTTCACCTTCCTCTGTACTGATGCAAACCCTACTTCCTCTGCATGTGCGGCCCTTCTCCTTCCTCTGTACTGATGTGAAACCTTCCTCTGTACTGATGTAAACCCTCTAGTTTAATGGTCCAAACCCTACTTCCTCTGCATGTTTGGCCCTACTTCCTCTGTATGTTCGGCCCTACTTCGCATGTTAAGTAGATTGTCGCATGTTCACATAGGCCATCTTCATGCTATGCGATCATGCGATTTATGCAGAGGACAATTTAACACCTTCCTCAACTTAGAGGTCATTCTTTGGGACGGATGGTTGCATGGTGATTGTAGTGTTTGAACGGAAGTTCAAGTATTGATAATTTTCTAACTTTATCATATATAAAAATTATTTATTAAAAAATTGATTGACTTAATAATTTGAAGTGTTATACATGAAATTTGAGTTATGGTGTTCCATGTGTCCCACATTATTTTTATTCTCATTTAAAACTATTTTGAATAGTTTCTTTACTTTTATTTTTAATAACCCAAATATATTATATTAAATGACCTACCCTACCAACTCCATCATTCTTTTATGTTAAAAATAGAATTATTATTAATAAATATTTATTTTAATATAAATTATTCACATATTTTTTTATTATAGATTATAAAATTTTAGAAATTTATATTTAATAATTATATTTTTAATTTTTACAATTATGACTATTAAAATAAAGTTTTGAAAATATTATAATTTTTTATTAATTTAAAAATAAAATAAAATAAAATTCCTTAAGATATATTGAACTAATTTAAAGTATATAATAAAAGTTTAAAAACTATTTTTAAAGTAAGATTTCAATTATTAAATTAAAAACATAATAAAAATCTAAAAATTAAATGACACTAGAATTCTAATTCTATTACAAATTATTTAATATGTAATATTATACTTATTAATAATATTAATAAAATCCATCCTTCCTCATAATATAGTTTTGATCAGACTATTAAAACAATTTACAAAATATATTTACACATATTAAATATACATACATATTCATATAAGAAGATATACTATTATAATTTCAATATAAGATATTATTTACTAATGTGTATCTCAACTAATTATATTGCATAAATTATCAGGCCTATTATATTTATTTGAGAAAAAAAGATATTTTATATTATTTGTATATTTACATGAAAATAACTTTATCTTTCTAATTGATACACAACATTCTTAAACTAAAAAAAGCTGTGTAGCTAAAATAAATGGTTTGATATTGCATTTTTCAAATTTAGTTCTAAGCTTTGTAAGAGTGAGCTTTGATGGCCCCCATAAAAAACTTTCACATTCATTTGCTATTTTAATTATCACTAGTGATGAATGCTGAATGTTGTTCGAGTTCTACAGAAATTTAGAATGTAGCGAGGAGTGATAAAGGTACAATATTGTATGCCAGTCTGCAATACATCTCATTTGGTATTGTTTATAACATATCACCTAGTTTAAAGGAAGAGGGTCTGTATCAAAATCTTCATAAAGCACTTTAAAGAAATTGAAGTCCAGTGAAGATCTAAGGGCCTTTAAGGACTACACGACACTATCATTCTCTCTTCTAGTTCCTATTGATTAGCTCATGTTATTTGGTAAAGTTTAAACAATTGATACGTTGATTGGTTTTTCTTCCACTGTAACCTATTTGATGGCCTTTTAGAATCAAAGTTCAGTCTACCTTTCTATTTCTCTTACTAAGAGTACAGCTTTGTTTAAACAGTTTGCATGTTAATTATTATGTGGTGAGATATCTAAAATGCAAGAATGTAGAAATATTGATGATGAAAAAGATTACACAGTTAAATCTAAAATGTCAACAACGTACATTACAGAATGTAGTTTTTGTCTTTTTTGTTTGTTATATTTTATTAATTTTATAATTATTTTTTATTCTTAAAATTAAAGATTTATGAAAACTCTCCTTAAATTTTGGATCATCAAAACTTTATAACAAATATTTCTAATTAAAAATCTTCATATAAAATTTTCAATTTTGTTAAAATCAGCTACATATGAATATATTTAATTTATATATTAATTAATTTCTGAGATAGCGTAACATTGCAAAATGAATCAGCTATATAACTACTTTGAAATGCTCTAGATCATTGATCTCCTATCCAACACTATCATCTATTTGACACACAACAGTGATGTGGTTACATAACAAATGCATATGATTTCCTAATATGAAAGCCTCGTTAAAGTGATTGAAGTGATTTCTCACAGTAAGTTGGTTGTGACCTTGAATCCATGCACCAACAGTAGAAATAGGATTGTGAAATATGAAGTAGAGCTTCGGGGCTAATTTTCTCCAGATCTTTCTGTTTCATTCTTGAATACGCCATATTCTTAGGAAGAAATTCACCTACAGTGAAGGAAACAGTCTGCGAATGGACTTGATTTCTCATTTTCTTGTAAAAACGCATTGCTGACACACAATCTTCATATCGGTCATGAGTGCCATTTTGAATCTTATGCCTGCCAAAAACATACAAAAATATTTTTTTAATGTATTAATCAATCAGTATAGATCTATACCTTATTCACTGAATGCTTTCAAACCTCAATTATTGAGAACTTCAAAGAAAATTTGTTATTCCACTAATAACATCAGCCCCAAAATAACAATGATCAGTCATATGAGGCCTGTGGAATTGAGAATTGATTTACACAAACTAATTATTTTCCATCATAATACTATACATTGAAATTAAGAACATGTAAATTACATAAATTAAATGAAAAAACCAAGATAATCAATATAGAGAGATACCAAATATATTTTTTTAAGTCAATTAATCTATTTTATTAAATTTATGTTAATCTTCATAGGCGTCATGAGTGGCATTCTAAATCTTATAACTAAGAGAAATATACAAATAGATTTTGATCACTCATTCAGTGATACCTTCATTGATAACTCAAAAGAAAAATATAAAAAACCTGTCACTAAAAAATTAAACTATATAAATTACATGAAAAAATATAATCAAGTACTCAATATGATCTATTAAACACAATTATGGAGATATTTTAATCGATTGATTCTAATACATAAAATTTTAAATCAAAACTATTCTGTGAAACTCCTAAAACATCATTAAAAATTAATTTTCCAATCAATTCTGACCTGTCCTATGGACCAGCTTAAAAATCAATAAAGGTTAATATATTATTTGCCACATAACAACCAATATATAAGGTGCAGAAGCAATTACCCTAGAAATGATTGAGTGAGATACTTGAGTGAATTGCTCGCTTTGCTACTCTTGAGTAGTGGAATGTACTTAGCAGTGTCCCTGAAAAATGAACATGTATAAATTGTGACCTTATATTCTTAATATGGAAGTCATCAAAATCATAAGATAATCAAAACTTGATATTTAACATATATAACTGATAAGATGGGTGGGGTATTCCTCCTTTTAAACGAATTCGCTGAGTTGCTTCTCCATTATATAAAATTTGCTGAATTTTTTCTTGCACTTGTTAAGTGGAATGGCATCCATGAGATATTCTGGTTTGATGCCAGTAATATCATATCTACAAACAATATCCACCATTTTAAATGATACATTCATATAGTAATGGTAGGCTACAACAAAAAGAGTAAGTTGGAAACAATTTATAACCTGTAATCTGTAATTGGAATTGGAGGCTTGACTTAACAATGGAAGACCACTTTCTCTTCCACATCTACCAAACAGACTCGTGCACAAAGGTCCAGAGACCCATCCTGACCATCACCAACCATCTCACAATCCATTGCAATGGCAGAAATATTTCCTTTATTTGAACTTTCACCTTGCATCTACTCATTTTCTTCTTGTACTCTCTTATTCACCAAGGAAAACCGGCCCCCAACATTCTGTATGGACAAGAAATTATGAAAAAGTCATTCCTCTGGGAAAAAAATTGATCAGGAGAAATTAGGGCATTATTCATTGAGAAAAGAAGGATAAACTAGAGGATTAAACATTTTTAGCCAGTCTCTTAATGAAAAGAGTTGATAAACTTTGGAATGAAAAAAGAGAGCTGCAAATTCATTAAGAGTTTACAGGAGGCAGGGATTGACAATTTGCTCGGTGATAAGTGAGTTGTTGCAAACTGGTGAAAATTCTGAGACAGAGACTGCATCCCCTTTCACTGAATTGTTTAGCACACTCAGCTTTGGGTAAAGGACCTAATCTGAATTAGTGAATATTCAGTATCTGCTAAATTATAAAAACCTAAATTTTTGACACGATGCAGTGGTACTTTATAAGCCTTACATTTGAGGATGTCCATACAGCTTACAGTAGATTCTAGCTTTTACCCTTGTGGTTTTCCTTCACAGGAGAAAATATAAAATTAAGAATCACATGTTGAGAACGTAAATAGAAAAATATCAATCAAATGCTCCCTCAATGAGTCGTAGAACCTGTAACGCCTTCTGCAAATATCATATGCTCAACTATGTTGAAAGTAAATTGCAGACGAGAATAATTAAAATAGAATCAGAAGACAAAAAATTAAGAACACACAAACACAGACACAGAGATTATAGTGGTTCATCCAGCTATTTTGGATCACATCCACTTTCAAGCAGGGCAGATATCTCTATTAAAATAATGTCTGTTACAACGTACAGCAGTTCTGAGCTCTTGTCATCTATATTACATAGTCAAGCTTTAGTCATAGCATTATGCGGAAGTCCAAGAGGTTAGCGGTTATAGCAGTAGGTGAATCTTTTGGGCTTCACAGACTGCCGTAGCCGTTACATGGCAGGGGCAGTTACAATCTCTCACTTGAAGTCTAAACAATGCTACGAGGCGAGCTGCTCAGAGATATCCCCCACTTGGTGCTTATGGCTATGTAGTGACAATGCCGAGAGAAGCTTTACAGAATTTGAACTTCTCTTGAGGTACAACCTTGGTGAATGCATTAGCTGGATTGATCTTTGTATCAATCTTTTCTAACTGTAATCTTCCCTCTTCAAGAGCATGACGTATGAAATGAAATCTGGTCTCAATATGCTTTGTGTGACTGTGGAAAGCTGAATTTTTGGCCAAATGAATGGCATTGTTGCTATCAAAGAATAGAGTAAATGTGGATTGTTTAAATCTCAACTCTCCAAACAATCGCTATAACCATATTAGCTCTTTAGCTCCCTCAGTGAGAGCAATGTATTCAGCCTCGGTGGAGGAAAGAGCAACTACTTGTTGCTTCCGAGACGTCCAGCTAATCGCTGCCCCGACAAAAGTAAACACATAGCCTGTTGTTGACCTCCTTGTATCTAAATCTCCAACCATA
This sequence comes from Chamaecyparis obtusa, assembly GCA_027943335.1. Classification (NCBI taxonomy): domain Eukaryota; kingdom Viridiplantae; phylum Streptophyta; class Pinopsida; order Cupressales; family Cupressaceae; genus Chamaecyparis; species Chamaecyparis obtusa. Next base: position 101,194 of record BSBK01001798.1, on the reverse strand, counting down.
TCAGAATCAGCATATCCACAAATATAAGGGGCCTTACTGTTAAAACATAAAACATGAGAGGAAGTGCCTCTCAAATACCGAAGAGTCCATTGAACTGCTTGCCAATGAGTTTTACCAGGATTACTCATAAAACCACTCACAACTCCCACTGCATGAGCAATATCCGGACGTGTGCTAACCATGGCGTACATCAGACTCCCAACTGCAAAAGAGTAAGGAATACCAGCCATCTCATGTTTTTCTTCCTGAGTAGAAGGACACATTTTAGAAGACAATCGAAAGTGATCAACCAATGGAGTGGCAACTGATTTTACACTTGTCATATTAAATTTCTCTAAAACTTTAACAATGTATTTTTTTGAGATAACTGAATTTCTCTCTTATGTCTATCTCAAATTATATCCATCCCAAGAATCCTCTTCACTGCCCCTAAATCTTTCATGAAAAAATGAAGAGACAAATGTGTTTTCAGCTCATGAATGACTCCCATACTATTACCAATAGTCAACATATCATCAACATACAATAAAAAGATCACAAACTCACCAATTGGAAGCCTTTTGAAGTATATACATGGGTCTGATTTGCAACTAGTAAAACCTTGCTGATTCATGAAGTTATCAAACTTTAAATACCATTGACACGGGGCTTGCTTCAGCCCATAGAGACTCCTCTTTAACCTGCAAACTAAATGCTCCTACCCTTGTTTTACGAAGCCTTCCAGCTATTCCATATATAACTCTTCAACAATGTCCCCATGTAAAAATATTGTTTTGACATCGAGTTGCTCAAGCTCAAGGTCCCATGCTACTGCCATGCCAAGTACCAAATGAATAGTCTACATTTTAACCACTGGAGAAAAAATTTCATTGAAGTCCACACTCTTCTGTTGAGCGAATCCCTTCACTACCAATCTAGCCCTATATCTCTTTCATCCTCCATCTTCCTCTTTTATGCGATAGACCCATTTGTTTTTCAAAGCCTTAGGGTTTGGCAGAAGAGTAACCAAATCCCAAGTCTGATTCTTGTATAAAGAATCCATTTCACCTTCCATGGCATCCATCCAGAATGTTGAATTGACATCAGTTCAGGCCTGCTTGAAAGTTTGTGGCTCTACCTAATCAGAGCACAAAGAGAACAAAATTTTGTAATCATCAAACTTCCTTGGATGATTTCTCTCTGGTAGACCTTCTCAATTGGATATTTTGATTAGCATCAACATTAGAAGCCTCTATATATGCAGACCCTTGTATATGACTGGCACCTTGCTGGTTGCCAAGCTCTGTCTCTGGACAAGTGTAACTGACATTTTGACTTGCCTCACATAGAGGGCACCCTTCTTCCCTTCTATTTCCTATCGCGGGTGTTTGAGTAGGCGGAGTTAGACATTCTAAGCTCACTGTAGGGTGTAGAGACTGGTCCATGTGCAAGGGAGGCTCCACTCTAATTGGTGTGGAGTCCCTGTGAATGAGTGGAGGTAGCAGGGAATTCCATGCAGGGGAGAATGCTAGTGGTAGGGGCTGTGACAACTGGAGGGGCATGGAAAATAGAGCGGGGTGCTCTAAAAAATAGTATTCGCCAGAGATGGGAGCAGTGATTGGAGCAGCGGTTGGAGGGGGATTCGGTGGAAGGGGGTTTTGAAACAGAGGAGATGATGCGGCACTGTTTCCTACTCCCTGCGATGGAAGAATGTTGGGTGTTTTTGTGTGATTAGAGTGTATAGGAATAGTTGAAACAATTACGGGCTGAGTGCATATAGGAATTGGCATTGGGGTATGGAGAGAAGAGGGATTAATTATTTCGGGGGGCACAACAGCTGTAGAGGGGTGAAAGGTAACTTAGGAGGTTTTCTGCATAGAATTTCTATTATCAGACAGATTAAATTTAATAAATTCATCAGAAGAAGAATTCTGAACTTCCAAGCCTCAGAATGATTTCTCATTAAATACAACATCCCTGCTCCGTATCACTTTCTTGGTGATTGAATCCCATAGACGATAACCAAATTCATTCTCACCATACCCCAAAAATATACATTTTTTGGATTTAAAATCCAATTTTGTTCTCTACTCCTTATTAATGTGAGCATATGCATCACATCCAAAAAAATGCAAATGAGAAAAAGAAATTCTCTTACCAGCCCACCTCTCTTCCGAAATATCAAAATCCAAACATGATGAAGGAGCTTGGTTTATTAAATAAACTGCTATATTACATGTCTTTGCCCAAAATTCCTTCCCCAAACCAGCATTAGACAACATACACCGAGCTCTCTCCAAAATAGTTCGATTCAACCTCTTAGTTGTACCATTTTCTTGAGGTGTATACGGGACTGTTTTAATCCTCCAAATACCATGATCTACACAAAATTGGTCAAACTCCAAAGAAAAAAACTCACCACCATTGTCTGTTAGTAGATATTTTATTTTTCTTCCAATCTGATTTTCCACCTTAGCCTTAAAGCTTTTAAATTTTGAAAAAACTTCTGATTTCTTATTCAGCATGTAAATCCAAACTTTGTGAGTGCAATCATCAAGAAATGTGACAAAATAATTAGCACCATCGATATAAGTTACCTTCGTAGGACCGAAAACATCAGAATGAATGAGCTCTAATGGAGATGATTTCTTCTCATGACCCATCCTTACGAAGTTGGTGCGATTTTGCTTGCCATAAAGGCAATGCTCACACAATTCCAAATCAACCGATTTTAGACCCGGTTGTTGGTCTCTTCGAAGCATGACTTCAAGACCTATTTTTCTCATATGACCGAGCCTCTTATGCCAAAGTTCGGCATTGCTATCTGCAACTGCCATGGCTGCTCCCACTTCACCATTACACTCAAATGTGTATAAACTTCCAATTTTCTACCCTTTTGCTAAAATTAATTGACCTTTAGACACTTTCCAAGAAGCTAAATCAAAACTAACATTGCAACCTTCTGTATATAACTGACTAATAGAAATCAGATTACACTTAAGTGTAGGAACATGCCTAACATCTTTTAAAATCCATTTGCTTCCATTTTTCAGTGACAATAAAATGTCCCCTTTGCCGACTATATCACATTCTTTATTATCCTGAAGAAAAACTTTTCCAAACATACCTTCGTGGTAATTTGTGAAAGCACTCTGGCATGGAGTTGCATGAAATGAGGCACTGGAATTGAGAACCCATGAGCTTGAATCTATTTCACTAGCTGCAAGTACCAAAGCTCCATCAGTTGTAGCATTAACGCTAGCATTGATAACATTATTTTGAGCCCTTTTGTAGTTCTAGCATTGCTTCTTTGTGTGCCTAGATTTTCCACAAAACCAACATGTGCCATTTCTTCCTCTTGATTTTGAGTGATGACTCGATCTACCTCTTCCATTATTATTATTATTATTATTATTTCTTCCTCTCATGACTTCTACCTCTATTTCTTGTTCTCACCACTATTAGAGCATCACCGGAAGAGGGTTCTTGTTTCTTCCTTCGTATATCTTCACTAAGTAGTGTGGCTGCAACTTCATCAAATTTCAGCTTGCTCTTGGCTTGAATGGAAGTGCTCACAGCCATGACAACTCCTTCCCAGTTGTTCAGAAGTGAGCCTAATAATAATATTTCCTTTATTTCATCATCTAATGTGATACCAACCGAAATCAGCTGAGTAACTAGAGTATTGAACTCATTGAGATGATTTGATATCAGTCCTCCTTCTTTCATTTTCAGATTATATAATTTCTTGATGATGAATACTTTGTTCGATGCTAAAGCTATCTCATATAGTAAAGATAACTTATCCCACAGTTCTTTCATGGTCTTCTCTTTCGAAACATTGAAGAGCACATTGCTTGATAAAGATAGAAAAATCATTGCCTTTGCTTTCTGATCGATTTTCTCCCAATCTTCATCCGACATTGAACCCTTTCCTTTCATTTTTCTGAGTAAAGCTAGTTGCAAATCCTATTTGATAAGTAGAGATTCAATCTATACTTTCCATCATCCAAAGTTCTTCCCTAAAAACTTTTCAATCTTCCATTTGTCTGCCTCATCCATGGTGCCTCATCCATGGTGCCTACAAAACCTCACCGATTTCCAGAAAAATCGAACAAGCTTAACCAACTTTGATACCAATTGTTGAAAGTAAATTGCAGATGAGAATAATTAAAACAGAATCAGAAGACAAAAATATTGAGAACACACAAACACAAACACAGAGATTATAGCAGTTCATCCAACTATTCTAGATTACATCCACTTTCAAGCAGGGCAGATATCTCTATTAAAATAATGTCTGTTACAACATACAGCAGCTCTGAGCTCTTGTCATCTATATTACATAGTCAATCTTTAGTCATAGCATTATGCAAAAGTCCAAGAGGTTAGCGATTATAGCAGTAGGTGAATCTTTTGGGCTTCACAGACTGTTGTAGCCGTTACATGGTAGGGGCAGTTACAAACTAGATGCTCTGCTTTGTTAAATTATCTTAAACATGCTGCACATTTATGCCTGCAAAATACATTGCATTATAAGTATTTAATACTGTCAGAGATCAGAATACATTTATATTCTCTTTAAAAGTAAAAAATACCTGCAATTACAATAAACTAACAAGCATAAAACTCAAACAATCAAAACATTCAAATTCTGAACATGTAAACCATAAATTGAATACAATTTTTTGGGGGGGGGTTGTTTTGAAGTCTGAATGCTCAATTTCTAAACAAACATTAACATTATTTGGATAACAAATTGAGAATGTGCATGCAAAAATGAAATCTTATGAAATAATGAATATTGAGTTTGATTTAGAGTTTCAAAAGAATTAGATGAATAATTGGGATTTGATCTACATCTCAAATTTGATTCCTAATTAGAAGAGATGATGGAGTGAGGTGGAAAATGATGAAAGAATTCCACAATATGTTGGTTTCTAATTAAAATATAGTTATTATTGTTCAAAACAGATTTACTAGAGGAAATGATAAATATTATTAATGTAATTTCATGTATGATGAAGGGAATTGAGTGCATGAGAAAGGGAGAGTTGATTATTTGCATGGAATTTTATTCTACCAATGACTAAAATGGACTATATTGAGTCATATTAGGACTAACCTTGAGTAAACTTATTACACTAGATTGTCAATTAGATGAGATAAATTTTAGTAATTTAATATTAATTAAATAAAATAGGTGCATATAAGATAGAAATTATTATTAAATAAATTTATTAAGAGATAATGGATGATATGGATAAAAAATAAATTGATATATATGAGTAAATTAGTTGATATGTATGATAGATATTAATCTATTTATTTGACTGGAATACTTGATTTACTAGGATGTAATCATGGTGGCATAAGCAGCATTATTTTAAATCTAAACTTGCCCCTTTTAAAGATAATGTTCAAAGCAACATGGTTTCAAGGAATAGAAAAGTAGTTATTAAGAATAGACGATTTATGAAGAAAGCAATGTTTAGATATGAAGTGTTGATATGGTCTAGTCATGTTGAGGAATCGGTGAAATATTGAATAATGATATGACAATGCTTCTTGATAGGTGAGTCATGTATAAAGAAGTAAGAGTGATCACTTGAAAGAAGATTGATTAGAAGAAAAATGATAGAAGAATAAGATAAGATGGATACAATAAAAGTGAATTAGAGAAAGTGGATGGATGAGTAAGGCTAAAAGATAATGATATCATGAGATAGATATGTGAAATATTAAATTGTGTTGTTGTATGGAGCTTTTATTTTTTGTTTTTTTTTTTATGTATGGAGAGAAAATTATTTTGATATAGAAATCAATATTATGCATAATGGGATAGAAGATCAAGGTGACAATATATATAGTATATGGATTTAAGCTCATAAAAATAGAAAATGATAGGATACCCCTACAATCTCAATTCAATTGTAGTTCTAAGTGAGTAAATGGAAAGATAACCATTATAAATAAAAAGTAGCTTTCATTTGATTTCCATGTAGTTGATAGTTATGGATCCCATATAAGAGAATGTTATCAAATATCATGACACACAAAAATAATAGACCATTCCGAAATATACATCAGAGTCAAAGAATACTATGGTATATAATGGTCATGGTAACCATGAGTAGGCATATTATGGGTCAAAAGATTTTAAAAAGGGTAAATCAAAATATCAAACTGATAATTAATATAGTTATGATTAAAAAAATATATATTAGAAAAATAAATTAATTAATTAAATAATTAATTAGCATGTCCTTCTACACACACCTCTAAGTGCTATTTTGTGTCAAGCATGATCTCCTTCAATCACAACCTCAAATTGAAATCCTCAACAAAACCCAAAAATTAGATATCTTAGATTGGAAGTAAAATATATTTATCTCTTATCATTGACATGAATGTATTCATCTTTAAGAAATGAAAATTAAATTTGAATCTACTCCTAAAACAAAGAAATCAACACAATAACATCTCTTAAATGTCCTCACCAACGAATAAAATTATAGATGAACTAATTTAAATAAGGAGATAAATATACCAAATATTCCTTAAATGAACCCTATAGAACTAACAAACAACTGAGAATGGGAAATCCCTCTCAAATAATTAATCACTAAGTAGACCAAAAGAAAGGGGAAATAATGCCCTTCTAAGATAACCAAGAAAATGTAACTCAATCCAAGAATAATATCTTTTACTGGTCCATCATGAATCTATATCTAAGTAAATGCTCCTAAAACTCTCCTATTGAAACTTCCAAAGAAACAATCTCAAATCTAACAAACTAACCAGTTCATTACTCCAAAATGCCATAATTTTGTTTTGAATAATATATTAAGAATATAATTACACATTTTTCATTTTTATAACAATGGATAGTGATACAAATTATGTATATTTAGATCGCCAAATGTCACCATCATAAAAAATCATTAAACCCAAAGTTCCTACTAGCAATGTCTAGAGAAATCTTGAGGGCATTTTCCCTTGGCATTAGAAACTAAATTTGATTACAAAGACCTCTACAAGTGGATATGTCAATTTTTGTTATAGTGATGGGTATAGAAAACAACCTCTCGATATACCACCATTATGAGAATCTACTCCAATTAGGGTTAATAGAAATAGGGATGGACAATGGGATTTTAAGGATTGAGATGCTAGGAATTTCCATGCATTGAATGCCCCAGAGGTTAGATCAGACGAGTTGGGTCTAGATATTCTCTTGAAAAATCCTTTAAACTCCCTATTATGTCTCAAGTTATCTATCTCTTTAATAAACCTCTGAATGTTAATCATGGAAATGATATTTAGATGGAGGTGGATGAGAATGTTAATTAAATTTAAAAGCATAGTTTGATTAGGTTATTTCATGGGTTTTGGTTGAGTATGGCATTGCTTTCAGTGGATTTCAAAAACTTGGTGCCCAATTTTGGAGGGCAGTCTCAAAATTTATCCTTGTGCTCAAGGATTTTTTATTGTGATCTCTGAAAATACTTATGACTACTAAATTTTTCTCTATGATTACCGATTGGACAATCAACAATATCTATTAATATTGAAGTGTTGGCACCCTCCTTTTAATCCATACACTAAATCCTTCTCTATTATTCCTCCTTGAGTAAGCTTCCAAATCTACCATATCAAATTTGGTTTCACTTCTATTTTTAAGTGATCAACGTCAATTTAGTGAGAGATTTCTTGGATGTTGATAATGGATCTAAAAATTTATTCCATACCACATGTACCCATATATTAATGGAGATTGATACTAATTGTAATCAGCTGAAATGGACAAGATTAATTAAGTGAGCAACCAAGGCAAAATTAAGGAAATCAAATCAAATCAAGCTAAAATCAAAGCAAAATTGCAATCAAGCCATAATCCAAATTTAATTGAAAATTAACAGCCATAAAATCAATTTAAATCAAATAAATCATTTAATTGTGTAATTAATCTAATTAATTGCATAGTTCTTTTAAATCAAATCAACCCATTTAAGGGGTTAACATGGCTAAACATATTAAATAAATTCAATTAATAAATCCTAATTTTCCCTCAACCACCAAATGAGAGGAAAATGCATCAACCAATAGGATTTGAGAACCAAGCTCACATGGATCAAGCTCACATTGAATCTCCATCACATGTAAGGAGAAAGAATCTTGTCCACCCATTTTGTCCTCTTGTCCCAAGCTTTGAGGGAAAAATATTTAAATGGTCTCCAAAGGTGGAACCATGGACTTAACCCTAGTCAAACCACGATCAAATCAACTCTACCCCCTACCCTTGCCAAAATTTATAAAAGCAAGGAATAATTGAAGCACAAATCATCCGCAAATATTTTTAATAGCATCAAACCTCTTGAAATTTTAAGCTAGAAAGACAAATCTAGAGCTAAATAGGCATAATTTCTTTTGGAATTAATCTTTTATCTTGTTTATCATTCTTTCTCATATTAGGACTATCACTAATGGAAGCTTGCTGAGAGCTTTGCATTAGAAAACCTAATTAGAGAGCCATAGAGTGCACAATTGTCATTTAATTTGCTTAATTAGATTGCTATTTATGGTAATTTAGTTGTTATTTTGAGTAATTGACAATACTAACCCTATGATGGTACTTAATCTAGTACACAAAATGGTGCCCACTATGTGGCATTAGGCTTCACTAATTTTAAATTCAGAGAAATTGAATTTTTCTTGTATATCTTTGTATTGTTCTCTATTTTGTAGGTTTTTCAGTGCGTTTACCAGTTTCTATAGCGCATACACCTATTCCTGCAGTACGTGCAAGGTCTAAATCAACACTTCTGTGACAAAGTTGTGTGCCTTTGCACATACTTTCAGCGCGTGTTCCCTAACTCTGGAGCGCGTTCGATTTGTTCTGCAGCGCGTTTGATGTTTCCTCTAAGCACCTTTGCTGATTAAAATAGCGCGTTTAATCTTTGTTTCAGCTCTTTCAAGTTTTTCCTGCAGTGCATTTAGAAGTTTTAACAATGCTTTTCATTAATTTAGCAGCACTTTCAATTACTTCTATTGTGCTTTCAATTAAATTGGAAATTGACAGAATCTAAATTTTGGGAAATGATTTTCCTATGTCTGCAGGATGACTAGTCATAAAAGAGTTAAAAATCCAAAGACCAGATTTAACATTGAGGAGAAAGCTTTGGCCAAAAGAAACAAAAAAGAGAACATAGCCAACATCAAGCTGGTTTTAGAAAATTCACAGCAAGAAACAGAGGTATACGAACATTATTTGAAAATTGTAGAAGCCTACAAATCAAAATTTGCCTCATTAAATTGGATTTACTTGCCTTAACCAATTTGTTTCCAAGTTGATAAATAAGGCTTAGATTTCAATTTTACTCTTGTTTTCTTCATTTTTCTTGTTTGTTTTGACTAACTTGTTGGAGGGGAGACAAAAAGGAAGGAACGATCGCCACTAGGTGAGTCCAAATCATGGAAAAATCATCAAAAATGCCCCTAACCTTTGCTAGCTTCGATTGAAGGTAAGCCTAAACTTGGTCAATTTTTCTTTAAATTGTGTTTTTTTTAAATTTTGCTAGAATCTAGTAAGTAACATAGCATAAAGGATAAAATCAAGCACTAAATCAAACAACCCCTTGTTTGTGGAAAAGAGTAAAAATACTCAATTCCCATTAGTTAGTGGGTTTTGGAAATTGAACAATGTTAATAGTGCTTGAGAAATAAGAATAGATAGGGATATTCTCTTCACCTTTTGGTGAATCAAATTCCCAAAACCTATCTCTTAAATCCATTTTATTTCTTTACTCATGAATATGCTAGATCTTTAGTGGGCTTGCCTCCCAAGATTTTCCTTAACAAGGCCGGTGAGAGGGACAACCCAAAGTGGGATACATTTTCCTTTGCCGCAAAATTCCAACCCACTATAAAATGAAATGCATGCATCCTTAATGGGGTGTGTGACAAAAGGATATTAAGCTTTCAAACTTCCTCAAGTAGTCCTTTAGGAATGCACAAAACTCCAATATACCGGTAGTGGGAAGCCTCCAAATTTTGGGGGATGAAACTTAATGTCCATTTTGAATGCAATCTTGATTAAATACTATGTTAAAATAACAAAGCCTACCTTGTAAAGCCATGTTTATGAACCAACTTGTGAACTAGGTAGATTGCTTGGAGTTACTTTTTGTGCAAAAACCCGTGATAACGTCCTTAAAAATTTAAACACTTTTTGTGTAGAGAGTTAAAAAGAACAAGTTTATTTGGGATTTCTTTGTTTGAAGAATATGTACAACAAGTAAGAGATATCCATTTTGAAAATTCATCTTATACTTTTAATCTCTTCATAAAAAAAACAATTACCAAGTTTGGGGAAAACAATTCTAAATCAAACCTTTGTTGAATGTCGGTTTCTACATGATCTCATAGACTCAAACTATCTTTACAAGAAGATGGCACTTTCATTGCAAAAGAGGTCCCCGAATTTGAATCTCAAAAATATTTCATAAATCACAACCAAGGGGATAGTCTCCCAAACATTTTTGAAAAGAGAATTGATCCAATAGATAGAAACTTTGCATTTCACGATTACATCCATGGAGGAAATGATGAAAATCAAGGGAACATTAACCATGCAAATCAAGAGCCCAAAGAAACACTCGAAGAAAAATCCAATAGGGCGGCTCAAGACATCGAATTCCTTGAAGTTATGGACAAAACTATAGAGAGAGATAGGGAAAGATATTTCCTTAATTTAGCCCAAGGAAGGGTGAAACTTCCTCATGATTATGATGTTGACCAACATAAGAAATATAAGGAAGAGGATAATCCAATAGGTGCTATGAATAAAAAATTAAAAATGTTTCAAGCACAGATTGATCTAATGAAGAAGGCAACAGAACCTAAGCCATTTTCCATCGAGGCCTTGTGCCCATTTCCTTTTGATAAGAGCTTGGTTATGGCACCTTTCCCAATAAATGTGGTCTTTCCAAAATAGGACAAATATACAGGTAAATTAGACCCACAAGACTATCTTAGATAATTTTTCGGTCTAAGTATCGAATTCATGCATGACACAACCTATCTAATGAGGCTTTTTCCAATAAGTTTAGGAGGCCAAGCCATGGAATGGTTCTCAAAAATTCCACAAGGGATAAAGACATTTGAGGAATTAGCCTCCAAATTCATGACTCACTATTCCTACAACATTGAGCATGAGATCACCATGCTTAACCTATGCGACACTAAATAATGAGATGGTGAGTCTTTCCTAGGTTTATTCAAAGGTGGAGAATAGTCTTTGTAAGATATCCATGAAGCATTCCTGAAAAGGAAAAAATGGAGATATTTATGAATAAATTAAATGTGGAGATGAATTATAGGCTCCAACTTCAATGTCCCCTACTTTTGAAAAGCTCATAAAAAATGGGATAAAAATTGAAGAGGTGTTGGTTAAGAGAGGGGAAATCAAATTATTCAAAGAAAATAAACCCTATACCAACATTAATAACAATCATATCTTATCTAATTATAACAATAATAAAGGAGCCAACAATCACAATGATAAACCAAGAGTATGGTTGAAAAACAACAATAAAAATCTTGTGAATGATGGAGTTGTTGAAGCCTACAACTTAAAGGCTACTCCCTTTAACTTATCAAGTGGGTCAAACCCAACGTATAATGTTAACCAAACAACCAAAGCTCCTTATAACAACAACACCAACAACAATGCCAACAACAACAACAACAATCCCTTTAATAATTCCTATGTAAACAAACCTAAACCATTCTTTTCCACTTATCAAAAGAGAAAATTCACCTTCTTAGGTGAACCTTTGGAAAATGCATTAAGGTCTTTGGTGGCTAATAAAATCATTACCCTACCCGAATCAAGGCCATATGAACCCCAAGTCAAGCCCAATTGGTGGAATGATTATCATCATTGTGAATACCATCGCAACAAAAGACATAAAACAAATGAATGCTTGAAATTAAAACACCTTGTCCAAGATCTAATTGATGATGGAACCATAAAAGTGGAATGGCCTCAAAATAATGAGGACCGCACAGCTTTCAAAAACCCTTTCCTAAACCATGATAAAAGGGAATCATTAAATACCAATCATAACAACAAAAGAGGAAATGAGAAGGTTAACTTCGCACATACTTATGATAATACCATTAATACTTTAAGTGGTGATGAAAACACCATAATGTTATTGTGGTAAAAGAAAAGCCATGGAAAGCAACATCTAATGTTGTAACTAGGGGGAAATCATCAAAGATCACTTTATCAGGAGATGCCCCAAGAATTTTCTTACCAAATCAAACCTCATCTTCATCTTCAAAGGAATATAATTTGGTAGACCAATTGCAAATAACTTGTGCTCAAATCTCTATTATAGAATTACTCAAGCTTTCACCAACTCATAAGGAGATTCTAGAAAAAGCCTTAGTAGAGGCCAATATTCCTTTCAATTTAGATACGGATAAATTCCAAAACATGGTAATCCATCTTGTTGCACCCCATTGTCTATCCTTTTCAAAACAAGATGATATGTCTTTAAACCACCCACAAAATCTGTCTTTGCATATAGAGGTCATAATCCACAAGCATAGAGTGAGAAGATTCCTCATTGATGGAGGAGTTGGTCTAAATATTTGTACTTTAAACTTGGTTAAAGCCTTAGGATTTTCTAAGGAAGGTATTGACCCAAAGAAAAATATAACCATAAAAGCCTACGATGATGAAGAAAGAGCTTCCAAATGTGTCATAGTACTTCCCATCTAAGTTGGTCCAATGCAAAAGGAGACCATTTTCCAAGTCCTTGACCTAAAATTGACTTACAAAATCCTATTAGTAAGGCCATGTATCCATGAAATATAGGCCGTACCTTTGACCTACCATCAATGCCTCAAATTCCCCTACATGGGAAAAGAAGTCATGGTAAGCGGGGATTCAAACCCCTTTCAATATTGTAATAACATCAAGCCTATTAATGACTCCTTAGTCCCACATAATGTAGAAGGGTCTATTTCTCAAAGAATAGAATAAGGAAAAATTTCAAAAGATCTCCCATATTTGAAAGGAAAAGAAAAGGAAGAAAAAGAAAGTGTTGTTGAAAATTACCAAATTCCCACTAGCCTAACTACATCGACTAAAGAATAAGAAAAGGTTAGTGAGGAAAGTGCTCATGTGGAATAGAAAGAAGACCAAGCAAGATCTATCAAAATTTACACCAAGGATACCCATTATCAAAAGATGGACCACATGATGAATAATTTCGAAAAGCAATGCCAAATCAAACAAAAAGGTGTAGGTGAATATTCATTATCTATGATGGATCTACCCTTATCTCCCAAATCCCATGGAAAACCATCCCATCTACTTCATAAATACAATGATCACTTTGTGAGGGCAAGCACTTCTTCATCCATGGATGAGGAAGATAATGAAAACTTAAATTGGCTATATAAAGATGACGAATCAAGTGCACATGAAAAGCGCATTCAAAACATAAGCATTCCCACATATCAATATGGAAAAGGATTTCAAATAATGCAGAAAATGGGATATAAAGGACAAGGGCCTTTAGGTACAAGAAATGAAGGACTAATAGAACCTATTGAAATGACATAGAGAAATATTAAGGAAAAGACTGGATTAGGGTACCTAGAACAAGGGTACACTCAAAAGAAGTATCCTAGGATTTATGATCAAATATTACAACTAGGTTCCCAAAGTGATGAGGATTTGAAAAATTATGAATGGGACTCATTTTCAAGTGATTCATGTCAAGATAAAGAGGTTTATGTCATCCATACTTAAACTCCTAGCAAGGGAAAGGAACAAGCCTCGGGATCAAATCAGAATCAAGCTTCAAGTTCTAGCCAAGAGATCTTAGATAATGTGCCAAGTCAAGAAACTAAAGGAAATAAATGGGTAGGAGAGCCTTACGTACCATCATGGATACCTACTATAGGGGGATCTAACCCTAGGTTTAACCCAAGAGATTTTTACCCATTAGAAATCCAAGAGGATTCAAGTGGGGAATATTTTGACCCTAGTTCTCTAGAGCATATTGAAGAAGCACATATCATAGATTTAAGCGATACAATGTTTGAACCTTCAAATGAGGTCATGTCCTCAAACCCTATTGAACCAACCCAAAAATTCAATCCCTTGTCCCTTATCTATCCAAACCTAATTGAATTGGATTCCATTGAACCTACCATCCTCCCCACTTTCTTGAGTAATAACATGGTGTCCCAATACCTTAATGCAGTTGAACCTTCTTCTACCATGGAATATCAAGAAGAAGTGACAAAGGGGAGTATTCAAATTTTCAATTAGAAAAAAAGTGAAAAAAAAACAAAAAAAAATAAAAAATGGAAAGAATCTAGTGTTGAAAACCATATTGTGGCAACATTAAAACAAAAAGAAAAAGAAATAAAGAACATTTCCAAAGGTGAAAACCCAATAGAGGCACCCTAAGGAAGAAAGGTTGGATACTTTTCCTGAGCACTATGAGGAGAGATCACCTATATTAATTGAACCAATAGAGAAAGTGAACATTGGGTCAGAATCAAAGCCAATAATCATACACCTAGAAGCGTCTTTATCTAGTGAAGAAAGAAAGGATTTCATCAAATTCTTCAAAGAGAAATAAATCAATTTGCCATGGTCATATGATGATATGCCATGAATAGATCCGAATTTAATCATGCATCATTTGAATATTAAAGAGGGAGTGAGACCGGTGAAATAGAAACTGAGAAAGATGCATCCACACATAGCATTACTTGTAAAAGTAGTGTTGGAAAAATTGTTGAAAGTAGGGTTTATAAGAGCCATTGATTATGGTGAGTGGATTTAAAATATTGTGCATGTTTCTAAAGCAGACAAATCTATCAAAATTTGCACAGACTTTAGATATCTTAATCTTGCAAGTCCTAAAGATGATTTTCCTCTACCAAGCTTAGATGCCATCATAGATCTAACAGCAGGTCACTCAATGTTCTCACTTATGGATGGGTTTAGTGGTTACAATGAAATAAAGATAGCACCTAAGGATTAAGATAAAATAGCATTTTCATGTGTGTGGGCAACATTCTGCTGGGATTTTATACCCTTTGGTTTAAAGAATGCTAGAGCGACTTATCAAAGAGCTATGACGACCATATTTCATGACATGATGCACAAATCCATGGAGTACTATGTAGATGATATACTTGCTAAATCCCACTCAAGAGAGTAACATCTACCCATCTTAGAAAATATATTTGTAAGATTGGAGCAATTCAAAGTAAGATTAAATCCAAAGAAATGTGCATTCCGTGTACAATCAAGAAAGCTATTAGGATACATAGTTTCAGCAAAAGGGATAGAGTCATACCTAGCCAAAGAAAAGGAAATCATGGAAATGGGGGCACCTTGAAATATTGGTCAAATGAGATCCCTTCAAGGCAGGATTTAGTCCATCAGAAGGTTCAACTCCCAATTAGTAGAAAAGTGCCACAATTTCACTCAACTCCTTCACAAGGACACGGTTTCCAAATGGGATGAGAAATGTGAAGAAACATTCACCTTATTAAAGAAGTAACTAATGAATCCTCCAAATTTGATGCTTCCAATTAGAGGAAAGCCCTTAATTTTATACATCTCAGTGACAGAACATGTATTAGGGGCACCCTTGGCTCAAGAGGACAAAGATGGAAAGGAAAAGGTCATATACTACATAAGTAGAACATTGGTGAAGTATGAGTTGAATTACACCTTCATTGAAAGAGCATGTTTGGCCTTAGTTTTTTCTTCCCAAAAATTATGCCATTATATGTTATCCCACAAAATCTGACTCATTGCAAAGATTGATCCTTTGAAATACCTTCTTAGCAAAACAACATTAAATGAAAGATTGGCCAAATGGATCATGGTATTAAGTGAGTTTGACATAGAGTATGTGGATCAAAAATCTATCAAAGGAAAAGTAATAGCTGATCAATTAGCAGAGTCACCTTTACAAGATGAACATCCAATTCAAGTGGAATTTCTAGATTCTAAAATTATTAATGTTGAAGCAAAGACATGGCAATTATATTTTGATGGTTCCTATACACAACATGGGTTAGGAGCAAGGATTTTATTGATTAATCCTTAAGGGTCCATAATTCCAAAATCATACAAATTTCTATTTCCATGCACAAATAATATAGTTGAGTATGAAGCATTGATCATTGGCATAAAGTTGGCATTAGAATGGAAAGTCACAGAGCTACAAATCTATGGAGTTTCCAAACTGGTTATTAATAAAATTAATGACAAGTATCAAAGTAAATATGATAAGTTGATACCCTACAATAACATGATTGAGAATCTTAAGAAATACTTCACTTTAATCACATTTGAGCAAGTACCAATGGATAAGAATAAAGTAGCAAATGCAATGGCTACATTCACATCACTTCTCCAAATACTAGATCAAAGTGCTAGATATGAATTCCTGGTAGAAGAAGTTGAGAGACCCGCATTTGACCCCTCCCATCCTCATACCATTTTCTTACTAATGAGACATGACTCACCCTAGTATGGAGCCATTTACACCTACTTGAAAGATCAAATCTTACCCTTAGACCAAACCAGAAATCAAAAGAAAGTCTTTATCTGATAAGTCTCTCGCTACACCTTGGTATCTGACAGGTTGTATCGCAAAAATCTAGATGGAATACTTCTAAGGTGTCTATAGAAACAAGAATCAAGCATAGCATTACAAGAAATTCATGAGGGAATTTGTGGGTCACATTCGAATGGTTTAACCCTAGCTTAGACTTCTTAGGATATGATATTTTTGGCCTTCTATGGAAAAGGACACTTGTCACTTTGTAAAAAACTATGGTAAATGTCAATACCATGGGAACTTGATCCACATGCTAGTACAAGAGTTTCATCCTATGACTACACCTTGGCCTTTTTATCAATGGGGTTTGGATTTGATAGGTATGATTTATCCACCATATTCAAATGGTCATAAATTTATCATCATTGCAATGGAGTATTTTACCAAATGGGTGGAAGTTGTACCCTTATCCTTTGCCACAAGAAATAAAATATCCTTGTTCATATTAAATCACATAATCTGTAGATATGGTGTTCCTCATGCCATCATAACCGATAATGCAAAATATTTCAAAAATAAGGATTTGAAAGAACTTTGTACAAAATTTCATGTGGTACACCCCTCATCTTCAATAGATATTGGAACATTCAAATAAACTCTACTGTATGGGCTTATAGGAAAAGCATTAGAACACCAACAAGAGCTACACCATTATCCCTAGTTTAGGAAGTAGAAACAGTTTTACCTTTGGAGGTACAAATTCTATCTTTAAGAGTCTCATTGCATGGTTTGCTAAGTGAAGAAGACTATAGGGTGACTAGGTTGCACAAACTGGAGCTATTAGATGAAAGACAATAACAAGCTTTTGACCAATTAAAAGTGTATCAGAATCAAATGACTAGAAACTATAACAAGCATATCAAACTGAGGGCATTCCAAATAGGTGATCTAGTATTGCAAGAAAATCCCAAGAATCAAGAAGAAAGAGAAAATAAAGGAAAATGGGAAGAAAACTGGTTAGGACCTTTTGTGATCACTTCGTCTTTTGGGACATGCACCTATAAACTAGCTAAAAACATTCAGAAATGATCCTCAAAAGGATGTTGTCTTGGTGAAAACCTAGTAAATATGTGCCTTGATAATAAAAATATAAAATATAAAATATAAAATATAAAAAAATTAAAATTAAAATTAAAAAATTAAAAAAGATAAAAATTGTCTTGGTGAAAACCTAGCAAATAGGCACCTTGGTAGCAAAAAAGGGAAAAAGCTTGAAAAATAGAAAAAAGAGAAAATCCATTCCATCAGTGAAAACCTAATAAACAGGTGCCGTTGAAAGTCCAAGTCAGTCTCATGCCTAGTGGTCATCCATGTCAATGTTGCATTCGCCATCATTTGTATATATTGCATAATAAAACCCCACAGTTGCATTTGCAAGTACCTAAAGATTTTGTCACCAATCTAATCTACAACTTGTCCCAAGTCCCACAATGTAATCACATCAAACTATGGGAAAAAAATTTACTCTAAAAGAGGAAGGATTCATCAAAGAAAACATCAATCTGACGCCAAATCAAATCATAAAAAGCACAAGTGAAACACTTACCCAATCAGTCTCAAACCTAATCTAATCCAAACTTAAATCAAACACAAAATTTTGATCCAAGATCTCACAAATACCTTATGTTTATTAAGATTAAAAGTATGAAATCGATAGAACTATACTTGATATATGGATTTGGAAAAACAATACAAATTTTTTGTAAGTGTTGAATTGATTTATGAAATCATGTCTTTCTAGAAAATCGATGAAAATTTTTAAACTAGATAAGCTATGATGGAAGCATGATATTTTATTGTTTTCTAAATGACTATCTTAAGATTAAAGTTTTAAAATATGTATTACTTTTCTAAGGACATGATCATCAAAGAATCATCAAGGACATGTACATATGGTGAAACTAAGATCTTTGTTTGTTTATGCAATAGGATACCTTGGCTATTTTGATGTTAAATATCATAATACCAAAATCCACTTGCAACATAGAATCTGACTAAATTGGTATTTGTACTCTCATGATTGATTTCAATCAGTGATCATAGTACCAAGGGTAGGAAAGCAATGAGAAAGGTGAAAAAGGTATTCATATCATCATGGTTAAACCAGTGATGGTTGTACTAATCTTCAGGTTTCAAAACTGCTCAATGATTAATATAAGCCCCTAAATTGTGAATAGTGACAGCTAGCTGCATACATCCTAGATTAAATGCATTTAAGGTATTTTCCTTTCTTAGCTTGAAAACATATTTGAAAAAGAGAAACAGAAAGGGGGTGGAGTCAAAGAAAAAATCAAATGTTCACCAAAAACTATATGTGATAGAGTGTGTTAGAAATAAAAAATAAAAAATAAAAGGTTCTTTGCATTAGATTAATTGCATTTAAATCATGCTACATTTAGGTTCATTGCATATCATTATCATCTTGCATTCATTTAGGGAATTAACCTTTGTTCATTATAGTTTTCATATCATTAAGTTCATTTTAAAAAATCAAATCATTGCATTGTCCTTATGATTCATCCTTATCATTAAGTCCATTTGAAAATTGCATTAGTTTGCATACATATAGGTCATTCTACTCATTATCATTCATCTTACATTAAGTTTTATTAAGATTGCATTTGCATCAAGTTGCATTCAATTTAATTCTCTTTTACACTAAGTTTGCATTCACCTTAAAATCTCATCATTTAGTTGCATTAATTACATCATTCCAAATTCATCATTAAGACATTGTTAATTTCATTCCCTTAAGTTCATTTTAAACATTGCATGTCATCTCATTAGTACATTGCATTTTTCATCTAGGTGCATTCATCAAAATTCATTATATTTAAAATTTTGAATTATATTCAAACTTAAGTGTGTTAGGTCATTACATTTACATCATCATCATTAATCCACGTATCATTTATAACATTTACCATTATATTTATCATTAATTATTAAAACATTAATATCCATACATTGCATCATATAAGTACATCACATTTGCATCACATTTATATATCATCTGCATCTATTGCATTACATTACATCCATCCATAAAGCATCATATCATAACATTAATCATTAAACCATTACATATTCATCATTATACATCATCATATATCAGAAACATTAAACCATGTATCACATGCATCCATCTATTCTATGTCATAAATAAGACAATCATTTCCATCAATAGAAGAATAAACATGTGCATTCATATCAACTACATTTGAAAAAGCATAAAAACAATGTATATAGAGATACAATCATGTAGATCTACATATCATATAAAGCACCTGTAAAAATGCTCCAACACATGATGACATCATATAAAGAAATTCTGTGAATAAGTATCAAAATCCATAATATCATCAAAGTCCATCTGTATACAAGAATCAAAGTCCAACAAAGCATAACAAGTATCAAATCTTAAAAAAACATCAACTGATAAAAGAATAATGTGAGTCCAATGTCTTGATATAAAAAATAAATCATCATAATGTACATCAATGAATGGATAAATTATATAAGCTCAGATGCCAGAACCACTGGACCAAGATCAACATTTGGAGCTCTACTCGAGCTAGCCTATAATCCATGTTGACTCATGGCAGCCATGAAGGCCTACATCATACTACCCAATTGACTAACCTATTTCCTGATCTTTGATACATCAAACTCTAACACCTAAACATTAGCAATAGACGTCGGAGCCTCTATAGCAGGAGCCTGAGCTAATGGAGCCTGTGGAGGAGCCTATGGTGGAGCCATAGAAGAAGATGGAATAGAAGAAGATGGAACATAAGAAAATGGAATGGAAGTAGATGGAATAGAAGAAGATGACATGGAAGAAGAAGAAGAAAGCTATGAAAGAGGAGCCCATGGAGGTGACGAAGGACCCTGTGCAGGCTGATCTAACAAAATATGTGTAGCATGGGCATCCACATCAACAATAACCTGTGCACCCACTTGCCTATAAACCCGCACTCTGTGTTGGCCCCATCTGACCAATCTATCGACACCCACTTGATGTAGGGCTCTGTAAGGTCCACCCTTGACTATCATGCATCCACCCCTCATCTATACACCACCCCTGGAAGGAATAGGAGAAACATCAATAACAAGTATAACAATCCTTCCTCCTCTATGACCCTACCAACCTTGTCATCCCTAAAGACCTCATCTCTAACCACCACCATCACCATCACCATCACCATCACCATCACCATCACCATCCCCACCATTTTCATCGCACTCCTCCTTGATCCCTAGCACTCACTCAACTTGATTTGTAAATCTCAGAAAAGGGTTCACAGAAAACCACGTTGCGTAGTCATCAGTCATACCTACATCTACTATATGGTCCCTCATATCCCACTCAAGGTGCAGCAACTATAGAAACTCCTCATGAGAAGTCTGATAATCAATCTAAGGGCCCATAAGGACCTCTCCACCTGTACTTGGGCATATAGTTCCAATCCCTATGGCATACCCTGGATATGGCCAAACTGGCATAGGACCCTCAATAAGAAAAATATCTCAATAATCAAGGGCGTCTGCCCTATCATCTAATGAGGCATGCACATAAAAGGAAACTTTTTTGCATCCTCAGGCCATGCCTCACAACTAGTGTAAAGTCACCAAATGACTTGATCAATGTCACCAATAATGCGGCGCCATTAGTCTAACTTGGCTAAATGGGCCTGCACCACCATACCCTCATACATCCACATGAAGGGCCAACCTAGATCATGATGTCAGACAGGGATAGGTTGAGTGACTAGGATGTTCTCCCATGTCCACAATTGTAGTAGTACCACCCTAATAGAAAGAGTGGCCCCGTGCTTTTAAACTATCTCATGAAGCTCATGATACAACTAAGCCAGGATGCAAGATCCCCAGTCAAATCTATGAGGCTATGCAAATCATATCCTCCAAGATCCTCCCCCAACCAATAAAAAATCTGTGACCCCACTAATCAAGTACAAGGAAACCACCAATAAGAGAACCAAGAACCACATGAAGCACTGGAAAGGATGGAAACTGTGCCCAATGAAAACTCTCATCCCCAATAGTAGGATCAACAAATACCCTCCTGCATGTTATCCCATCATACACCTGATCATAGTATATCAACTCCCCATGAGTAGGGATGCAAAGTAACCAATACACATCCTCATGAGTGATGGTCATCTCCCCCATCAACAAGTGGAAAGTGTGATGGTCAGAGTGCCATCGCTCTACCATAGTTGTAAGTAAACCTTGATTTACGTAGAATCAAGGGAGAGAGAGAAGAAGTGACAAACCACATCGGCCAATGACTCAGTGTTCTACTCCAATCAAGTCATCTATCATATTGAATGGCAATGGGTACAGATGATAGACACCAAGCTTTTTAAGCTCAGCCTGCAAAAGCAAGTTTAAACACATCAATAATCAAAATCATCACATATTGGATCATCTTAAGTCAATCGAACAATCAAAACCTAATCAAACCACAATCAATTTTCCTAATTCTATTCAGAGAGGACAGAAAATTTATCATCATCCATCAGCTAAGTCAAGATTCACC
Organism: Chamaecyparis obtusa; assembly: GCA_027943335.1. Lineage (NCBI taxonomy): Eukaryota > Viridiplantae > Streptophyta > Pinopsida > Cupressales > Cupressaceae > Chamaecyparis > Chamaecyparis obtusa. Next base: position 78,976 of record BSBK01001798.1, on the reverse strand, counting down.
ATCAAACATTCAATATGACATGACTAGAATTGGCATCATACAACTTGCTATCAACCAAACTTGATACCTAACCCAATCAACTGATTAATGACACTAGACGGATCGTAAAATTGACTCAAAAGCTCACAAATTTAACCAAATAGGGTGTACGCACTATTTAATTTCTTAAAAGTGCTAAAAATAAAAAGCACAACATAAAGTATCAAAAGCACTACAGAAATTATCAAATGCACAACAACAATGTGTATGCACTACAAAAATTAGTACGCGCTACATGAAACCCATGTACGCACTGCTAAAATAATCAAAAGTGCATTGACAATTGTACGTGCTGCAAAAAATGGTGATTGTGAATCATGCCCTAGTTATACCATTTGTACGTGCTACTAAAACTTGCGTACGCACTGTGGAAAACCATAGATGTGCAGTAGAAAGGTTGTACGTGCTACTAAAACTTACGTACATGCTATTAGATTTGAAAAAGAAGAAAAATATGGCTTTTCCTAGAAAAATCCAATTTTTTTCAAAATAAATGCAAAATTTTGACAAAGAAGGTTGTTGGATTACATATCGGAGGTTTGTAGCTACGTGGATGCAGATAAAGGTGGCATCTCTTGAACCTATGCTCGTGAATATGGATCACCATTGTCAAAAATCTCAAAAAGGGGTCAAAGCAAAAAGTCAAAGGGGGAGGTAAAAATGAATAGTAGAAATACCTTTTACCCCTATATATAGTCCATTTTGATCTAAAAGGGTGTTGTTTAGCAGAAAATGACCAGGGATCCAAATTTTTCACCCATTAAGCCAAGTCAGGGGCATTTAACATCACATCATCACAAATTCGGTATCGGAAATGAAATTGAAATTCATTATTATTTGAAATCGTTCAATGCAAATTGATCAAAAACATAATATATTTCACCTAAACTCAAATTTCATTTCATTTTCGAGGGGGCATACACTTGGGCAATCAGGACTGGCATCATAATCATCCAATCGAGAGTATGACATCAAATCGAAGCTTAATCTTTTATTAGAAAATTTTCTCTTATCAATCGAAAGGGGCATCAAACATAAAATCATATCAAATCAGGCAACATATCAGACAACCTATCATCAAATTGACCATCAAGGACCTAAAATCAATCAAAATGGCATCAATCCTATCATCGAGATCTTCATCTTCTATCTAATATCAAATCAGAAATCAAATCTAATCAGGACTTCACATAAAAAATGATAAAGACATTCTTTGAACCGATACGCTTCGTGCATTGATTCAAAGAGGGGCATTTGTAATCACCTGAAAATGGACAAGATCAATTAAGTGAGAAACCAAGGCAAAATCAAGGCAATTAAATCAAATCAAGCTAAAATCAAAGCAAAATTGTAATCAAGCCATAATTCAAATTTAATTGAAAATCAAAAGCCATAAAATCAATTTAAATCAAATAAATCATGATAAATCAATTAATTGTGTAATTAATCTAATTAATTGCATAGTTCTTTTAAATCAAATCAACCTTTTTAAGGGGTACACATGGCTAAACATATTAAATAAATTTAATTAATAAATCCTAGTTTTCCCTCAAACACCAAATGAGAGGAAAATGCATCAACCTATAGGATTTGAGAACCAAGCTCACATGGATCAAGCTCACATTGAATCTCCATCACACACAAGGAGAAAGAATCTTGTCCACCCATTTTCTCCTCTTGTCCCAAGCTTTGAGGGAAAAATATTTAAATGGTCTCCAAAGGTGGAACCATGGACTTAACTCTAATCAAACCATGATCAAATCAACTCTACCCCCTACCCTTGCCAAAATTTATAAAAGAAAGGCATAATTGAAGCAAAAATCATCCACAAATATTTTGAATAGCATCAAACCTGTTGCAATTTTAAGCTAGAAAGGCAAATCTAGAGCTAAATAGGCATAATTTCTTTTGGAATTAACCTTTTAGCTTGTTTACCATTCTTTCTCATATTAGGACTATCACTAATGGAAGCTTTTTGAGAGCTTTGCATTAGCAAACCTAATTAGAGAGCCATAGAGTGCTCAATTGTCAGTTAATTTTCTTAATTAGATTGCTATTTGTGGTAATTTAGTTGTTATTTTGAGTTATTGACAATACTAACCCTATGAAGGTACTTAATTGAGTACACACTAACATATATTTTCCTATGAATATTTATCTCAACATAAAATAAGGTAGTTGGATCTAGTCATTATATTACGAGGGTGTTCCCTTCCATTGTTGTATATATTTTGCACTCGATATATTTCTGCCTAGTGTGATAAAAAAAGGAAAAATAGTCAATCTCCATTGTAGAAATATGTCTCTCATCACCATTACTTTGATGAAAATGATCAGTTTTTGAAAACATCAATGATCCCAAGAAACCCAAAGGTGATGGTTCAACCAGAATCTCTCCATACAATTCTCAACATGCTTCACTAAAATTAATTGGTTCCCCTATAATTGGGGGTCATAGTAAGAAGGGAGTCCCTTTGTAGGAGTCCAAATAGGCTAAAGCTTCAATTCACCCTCTAAAGAACTCAAAGTACTCACTAAGGTCATATTTTATTACTCCAACTACGAATGCCAATGGTAATTCTAATATGTTTCCTATTGGGACAAAGGTTCTACATGAGAAGAGTTGAAAAATGTAAAAAATAAGAGAGTAGAAATGATTGAATCCAAAATAAGATATATTCATATTTTCATTCGATGCATTGCAACACAATATCACTAGATTTTTAAATCCTCATTTTCCTATAGTAAACTACCTACGGGAATGAAACTTCTAAACTAACTATCTAGCTAAACATATTTATTAATCTAAAATAACCTAGAGGGTAAAAGAAAAATTTATTGTTTCTGTTGTGGCTAACTCAGGGAATGGACCAAGAAGAAATCAACCAAGTAGCACTTGATCAAATCCATGTATGCTTCATGTGGTGCCTAATGGTGCATACATGGTTAGAGGTACTCAGTCAAGTGGGACTCGGCCGAATCCAACTCGATTGAACCTCACTAGCTTAATAAAAACCCTAGAACACAATTTAAGCCCCTCATTTGTACAATGAGACGATAGAGGAGAAGACAAGGGAGCTTGAGGACATTCAACCAAGTGTGATGTAGGGCCCCCACTTTTTAACAGTTATTTGACTATTATTTTTTGAAGTGTTTTTTTGTAATTATATGGTTAAAAATTTACTTTTTAATGTTATATTAGTACCAAATGTTTAATTTTTCATCTATGGTTTAAGAATTCTTTTTGAATGTTATATTAGTAGAAAATGTTTAATTTTTTATGTTGTATGAAATGGCTAGTTAAATAATATTTTATTTTGAAAACTTAAACCTTAAAATGTAAACCTTAAACATTGAAACTTAAAACTCAAACCTCCAACTTTAAACCTTAAAACTTAAACCTTCATACTATCAAACCTATAACAAAATTAAAATCTTCAAACTATTAAACCCAAAAAAAAAAACTTAAATCATTAAACTATTAAACCTGAAATAGAGCTAAAGTGGGTATCTAATTATAGATGATAAATTTTTCTGACAGTACACTTCCTAGATAATCATGTGACCTAGGCATCAATGCTCATCTCACATTATCAAACCTATCAGCCTAGGCATTGTGTCCATCTTGTCACATCATATAAGCATAGAAAAAAATTTCCAATATGTTCACAAAGAGACTCAAATGCAAACCATAAATTTAATAATGTATAATTATTTCAAAATACACTCACTTCATGTAATATTAATCAAATAGATAATTTACATCACCTCAAGAGTATACATGAAATACATCTGACAACATCAACATTACAACAAAATACATATTTGATTACTTCAAGAAATATATTACATATTTTCATATCTATAAAACAAAATCTTTTGTTAGATCATGATATTAGTACAAGCCTAAATGCTAGTGCATGTTCTTTGTTAGATTTATTTCATTAAACATTCCATTAGTGTTCACCATGTACACTATAGATGATCTGATTTATGTAACCAAATTACAATACCTAGTGTGATACCTATAGTATTGTAGAATTCAACTCGAAAATTGAGAATAATAAGATTGCAAACCAAAAACTGATCCATTCTATTTGAATATTTTGAGTTTATAAAAGTATGATGGATCCCAAGGTTCATCAAAATCCCTTGGAAATGAAATGAAGAGCCATCATAATATTTATTACAAACAAACTATTCAAACTATCAAAGATTATCAAAAAACTATATATAAAAATGAGGTCCACTTGGAGAAGGCATAACTTTCTACTCATAGCTCTGATTTGTGAGCCATTTGATGCATTGGAAAGATATTCAAAAGATATAGAACCACATTTCAAAGGCAGCATCTAAGCCCAAAAATGCACTGAAGACCCTAAAAAATGCAGTTTACTAAAACATAGTAAAATTTGAAAAATTAGATTTCAGTTTTTTTTTCAATTTAATCATGAGCATTCCTCCCCCCTTGAGAGGCAATGGGCCCCATTGCACTAATCTACTACAATATATGAGGAAATTGTTCTTCAATTTGTTCCTTAGTAAACCACTTTCCTTGACAAGAATGCTGGCTATCTCGAACAACCCGATATAGGGGAATGTTCTGATTTCTCAAAGTCTTTAAAATGACTTGACTAACATGGTCACACTGGAATAGAATAGTAGTAGATGGATTTAACTCTATAGCTTGGGAAATATCCAACAAAGGAGGAAAATAGGGTCTCAACAATTCTACATGGAAAACTGGATGCAGTCCCAAAAATGATGGCAAATTAAGTTCAAAAGCATTCTCACCAACTTGTTTCATAATAGTATATGGACCATAATGAAGAGGATGAAGCTTCCTATTTAATTCATGTAGGAACTCTTTTTGAAGATGTAACCATACCTTGTCACCAATCTGAAACTTATGAGGAGTTCTATGTTTATCATGCCTTTCCTTATACTTCTGATTACTTTGCTCCAAGATCTCATGAACTTGTTGTTGGAGGTGTCTAATGTTATCAATGAATTTTTTTCTTTATCTACCTCCTTGTCACCATTCAATACACTATTATATTGTAGAGATGGTATTGCTACATCCAAAGGTACCAATGGTTGGTACCCAAGAGAAACCTCAAATGGATTGTGCCCTATAGTACTATGGAGTGCACGGTTGTACCTATGTTGCACATAGGGTAAGCTTTCATTCCATGTGTGAGGATGTTTAGAATGATACATCTGTAAAATATGAATAATCATTTGATTCACCACTTCTATCTGCCCATCTTTTTGGGTATGGAATGTTGTGGACTTTGCTAGGCTGGTGTCCATTTTACCCCATAGTGCAGACCAAAATTTGTTGATGAACTTGCTATCCCTATCAAAAATAATGGTTTTTGGTAAACCAAAATGAACCCAAACATGTTCAAAAAATAGCTTGGTAGTATCTTCTGCAGAAATCATCTTTTTACATGCCACCATGATAGCCATTTTAGAAAACCTATCTACCACAACATATACACAATCATGCCCCCACCTGGTAGTTGGAAGTCTAGACATAAAATCCATTGAAATAGACTACCATGGCTTATCAAGAATAGGTAATGGTAAGTATAGACCCAACTTATGGTTTTCTAGCTTTGCAATTGCATAGGCTACACAAGCTTGTATATGTGAAATGATATCTTGCTTCATTTTTTGCCAATAGAAATACTTTTTAAGGATAGCAGTAGTCTTACCAATACCAAAATGTCTTGCAACATGACTGTAGTGAGCTTCCCATATCATTGTCTTTCGTTCCTCGGTGGGTACACATATGTGACCCTTATGGCAAAGCAACCCATCTAGCAAGTGAAAATTAGGGACAGACTTTCCTTCTACCAAATTACCATAGATGTTAGCAAAATCAGGGCCAGTACCATATAGTTGTTCCCAAGTTGATGATTGATGACCACATGAATCCAACACTATTGTCAAACCTGCAATCGAAGGCCTACTCAAATAATCTGCCACCTTGTTATTGCTTCCTTTTTTATGACAAATGTTGAGGTGAAATCATTATAGATAGGATGACCACCATTGATGTCTATCATTCTACAGCTTCCCTTGTGTTTGCAAGAGTTGAAGTAGTTTATGGTCTATATGTATAACAGTTTCCTTTCCTAGTATATAGTGTTTCCATTATTTGTAGGCTTGAACAATGGCATACAACTCCTTATCATAGGTGGGGTACCTACATACTATATCAAAAAAAATTTCACTGTGATAGGTAACAGGATGCCCATGTTGCATGAGTACCGCACGAAGAGCATAATCAGATGCATCTGTTTCTATCTCAAATGCTTGGTGTAGATCTAGAAGGACCAATACTTGTTCTGAACATAGTCTTTTCTTTAACTCCTCAAATGCTTTCTACTTTGCCTCTGTCCATTGAAATTTTGCTTGTGCTCCACCCCCTAGTGATTGATTAAGAGGCCATGATATGTGTGAGAAACCCAACACAAATCTGTGATAGAAGTTGGCTAAGCCCAAGAAGTTGCGAAGCTCTGTGAAATGTTTAGGGGATGGCCAATCTTGGATTATTTGAATCTTTGCTAAATCAACATGAACACCCTCAGTATCAATGATATACCCTGAGTATTGAATACTCTACATACCAAAAGAACATTTCTCAATGTTGGCATAAAGTTTGTGTTTTTGTAGAGTTGAAAGAGCTTGTTCAACATGCTACAAATGCTCAGACCAAGTTTTGCTAAATATGAGTATGCCATCCAAATAAACAAACACAAAAGAATCAATGAATGGTCTAAGCACATCATTCATCAATCTCATAAATGTGGTTGTGGCATTTGTTAGGCCAAAAGGTATGACCAACCATTCAAACAAACCTTCCTTAGATTTAAATGCAATCTTCCACACATCTATTGGATCAATTGGTACTTGGTGGTACCCAAACTTCAAGTCAATTTTCATAAAGAAATTATCCCCCTAAGTTGGTCCAACAAATCATCAATTCGAGGGATTGGATATCTATTTTTAACAGAGATTTTGTTTATTGCTCTATAATCAATACAAAGCCTCCATGTCCCATCTTTCTTTTAAGCAAGGAAAATTGGACTTCCACAAGGTGAAGCACTTGGATGAATGTGTCCTTTCTAAATCAACTCCTAAATTTGTCTCTTAATCTCATCATTTTCCAAAACTGACCTCCTATATATTGGCTCATGTGGTAGTGGTGTGTCTGGGATTAAATCAATAGAGTGCTTGACTTGACAATGTGTTGGTACTCCCACTGGTGGTTTAAACACACTACGATATTCTTTCAAAATTTTATCCATTTGATTTTGTTGATTTTCTATTACCTTAGCATGTGTATTAAGAACAACTAACTTTGTTTGTTTAGGCAAATCATGAGTAGAACAAAAGCTCCAGTTTGAGCAATCAAGCATTTACATTGTTTAGCACTAATTAAAGAAGCAGTTTGTGTTGGACATACCTCTGGTATTTGATACCTCCTCCCACCAAGCTTGATTTTAACACTACGTGGCTTGGACTCATACACCCCATGCCTTTGATACATGTATGGCTGCCCCAATAAGACATCGCATACATCCAACGGTGCTACATTACATATCACTTCATCCTTGAAAGGCTTGATTGAATATGGAAAATGACACTATTGATTTATTTGAATATCTTATCCCTCATTTACCCATCCCATAGAGTATGGTTGTGGGTGTCTTGTCACTTTCAAATTTAATCTTTTGACTGTCTCCCTAGAGATCAAATTCTTTTGACTCCCACTGTTAACAATAAAATGTAGAGGCTTTCCATCAACCCACATCTGTGAATGAAAAAGTCTCTCTTCATCTTTACGAGGCAATACTTTAGTAGTTCCAACTATGGCATATGAGTTTGCTTCTATGATGGAATCATTCTCCTCTTTCTCAGAATTATTTACTTGTGACGATTCAGCTTCAGCTTCCTCTCATATTTCTATCATCAAATTTTTAATACTTCGACAATCCTTTGTGTTATGGGTTGGGGACTTATGCATCTCACACCACATGCCTATGTCTATTTGTGTCTTTTTAGTAGACCACCATGTTTTCTTGGGTGAATTTGAATGAGGTTCCTTGGTCACCTATTTTCCTACAAATTTATTGCCACCTTCAACCCTTGGCTTGTTGTTTGCAAAGTAGTCCCTCTTCCCTTTCTACTTAAATTTATCTTCAATTTTTGTAGCATATTTATACGCAGTTGCCAATGTATCAATATTAAAAAATTCCATCTATGTTTGAATATACCTGTGAAGTCCACTCTGATATTTTAAAATTTGATGCTTCTTTGAATCCGCAATACCGAGTTTTGCTGAAAGTGAATGGAATGTATTGGTGTAATCTTGCATAGACTGATCCCTCTTTTATTGAAGAAGCTACCACTCTATGTATTTTTCTTCATATACATCCTCCGGAAGGTAAGATTCTTTTATGTATTCCACAAATTCTCCCCATGTGGGCTTCTTATCAAGAGAAATTTCAAAACCATCTTCAGCAAATGATTCTCGTTCTTTATTTGCAACTTTGGTTTCCCATGCTAATTTCACATGGGTTTCAGCTTTGAGGAGAGAAAATGTTATCTTTTTTGCATTTGAGAAATTATTTACAGAAAAGTATCTATCCAACTTTGATAACCAGTTATCAACAGCTTCAGAATCGACCTTTCCTTCAAAATTTGGGATGTCGAAATTGACCTGCACTTTGAAAGGGGTATTTCCACAAAATGATGTTCCTGATTCAAAGGGTTTTTTATTCTATAGGAGGTGTGAAAATTGACTCATCATCTCCTCTTGTTTCTTATTTAAAGCTTCCTCGACCAACTTCTTAACATCATCATCTAACATCTTTGATCGTGTGTGCCTCAAAGGTGGGTATTTTGACAAATCTTGTGTATCCAATCCTAATCTTTGGTAGGAAGACCTTGTGTAAATTGGCATAAAGGAGTGTTCCCACTCTGATACCACTGATCTAATTTATATAACAAGATTACAATACCTGGTGTGATACCTGCAGTATTGTAGAATTCAACACGAAAATTAAGAATAATAAGATTGCAAACCAAAAATTGATCCATTCTATTTGAATATTTTAAGTTTATACAAGTCTGATGGATCCCAAGGGTCATCAAAATCCCTTTGAAATGAAATGAAGAGCCATCATAATATTTATTATAAACAAACTATTCAAACTATCAAAAATTATCAAAAAAACTATACATAAAAATTAGGTCCAATTGGAGAAGGCATAACTTTCTACTCGTAGCTCTAATTTTTGAACCATTTGATGCATTGGAAAGATATTCAAAAGATCTAGAACCACATTTTTGGGCAACATCCAAGCCCAGAAATGCACCGAAGACCCTAAAAAATGCAGTTTACTAAAACATAGTAAAATTTGAAAAATTAGATTTCAGTTTTTTTTTCAATTTAATCCTGAGAAATAGATGACATCAATTATACTACATTAGAGAACTAGAAAATAATTTAAACATAAAAACATAAATAATTTCAACTCAATTGAAAATACTTATATATAGGTCGTAGTGAATTGTAATAATATTAGTAGATGAAAGAATCAAGTTTTTCATTTTCTCATGCAACAGGAACCTTCATATGTCTATCATTTTTCATTTATGAAAATTTACAATTACATGCAACCTATCATGCAAGATGAACAATGCAAATGGGTATGTGTAGGATCATGGTATGCCAAAAAGTGATGATTTGAGAAAGAAGTCCTGATTGATAGACTCTTTGGAAAACAACTATAACTTTCAAACAATATAACATTTTTAAAATCTAAAATATACATCACATTCTATGCTTCACCTTGTACAATAATAATAAATAATTCTTTCAATTTGATGAAGTTTATACTAATTTAAGGTAGTTAGACACGAGAGTTTTTATATTTAGAAAAATTTGTAGCAAAAAAATCATAATTAATTATTTACTTAGAAAATAATATAAAAAAAAACATCACATCCCCAAACATGCACTAATACATTTGGGGTCATTTTGCGATGGCTATGTGTCGCAATTGCGACAGCTATGTGTCGCAATAGCAACACCCATAGACGTCGTTGTTTTTTAGTCGCAAATTGCGACGTCTATGGGTAACCGTCGCAATTGCGACACATATCCCGTCGCAATGTGACTAAGATTTGTTAGCGGCATGGCCGTCGCCCCCCCCGTCGCATGGCTTCGGAGGGCCGTCGCAATCACGACGGACCTCCCAAGCAATTGTGATGGGCGCCTGCATCGCATTGCGACGGGTTTCCGTCGCAATTGCGACGCCCGTGGGTGGATTAAAAAAAAAATTTAATTTAATACATTGCTAATGAACCACATTAATGCTTTTTTCTTTCAACAAATGAGGACAGCCACTGTAAAGACAACATGATAATGTACACTCACTGTAAGGACAGTCACAAATGAGGACATCTCACAGTGACTGTCCCTAGTGTAATTGCCACTTGAATGTATTGCTATTCAGCCACATTAATGCTTTTCTTCTTCAACAAATGAGGATAGTCACTGTAAAGACAACATGATAATGTACACTCACAGTGAGTGTACATTATCATGTTGTCTTTACAGTGACTATCCTCATTTGTTGAAGAAGAAAAGCATTAATGTGGCTGAATAGCAATACATTCAAGTGGCAATTACACTAGGGACAGTCACTGTGAGATGTCCTCATTTGTGACTGTCCTTACAGTGAGTGTACATTATCATGTTGTCTTTACAGTGAGTGTACATTATCATGTTGTCTTTACAGTGTCAATATATGCATTATTACTTAAACTGAAGAGTACTCTAAATAATATGTCATTGTGGAGTTCTGATTGCTTCCAATTTGATATACACTTGTTCTACTTATGTATCCAGCATCATGTAAGAAAAGTTGATGCTTTTAAATAGATTCATTTAGCCATGAAATGCCTGTGCATGTTACATACAAGATTCCAAGGCCCAAAACTGATTACTCATTATAATTCATGTACAGAATGATAATCAACCACAACGAGGCATGCGTAGGCGCTGCTTAGATTTTGAGGCATCAGAAGCTCGTAGAAGAAACTTGACCAATGGCTCATGGAATGCAACAAACTTATTGCCTAAAACAGGAGCATTGGTAACCACAGATGATGGTTTTGAAAAGAACACTTCACCATCAATGTCACGTGAGGGAACTACAATTTCTGATGGCAAGTAACTTGTAGTATATAAGAGAGATGCAGGTACAGATGCTGGGAATACATTGCTAATGAACCACATTAATGCTTTTTTCCTTCAACAAATGAGGACAGTCACTTTAAAGACAACATGATAATGTACACTCACTGTAAGGATAGTCACAAATGAGGACATCTCACAGTGACTGTCCCTTGTGTAATTGCCACTTGAATGTATTGCTATTCAGCCACATTAATTCTTTTCTTCTTCAACAAATGAGGATTGTCACTCTAAAGACAACATGATAATGTACACGGGCTGTAAGTGTACATTATCATGTTGTCTTTACAGTGACTATCCTCCTTCAAGTGGCAATTACACAAGGGACAGTCACTGTAAAGGCAACATGATAATGTAGAGAAACGTTGTCATTTGTATTTTCAACAGTGCCGAGAGAGATTCCCTCCGTGAAATCACAGCTACAATTTCTGAGTACGTTGGGTTTATTTTTCTTTTGTCATTATTATGTAATCTGGTATTCAGCTGTTACAGAGCTAAAATACCTAGAAATGAGGACATATCTGTGTTGAATTTATTGTTAGCGGCTTTGGTTATTTAGAAGTTTAATTTTATTTGTTCATCTTTCAAGCACAAACGTTTTGTGGACCGTAACATCTTCATTGTTTCGGGTATGCAATGAAACAGCCGTAACTTGCAACTACCTTCACAATACTTGTGTACATTATCATGTTGTCTTTACAGTGACTGTCCTCATTCAAGTGGCAATTACACAAGGGACAGTCACTGTGAGATGTCCTCATTTGTGACAAGGACAGTCACACATGAGGACATCTCACAGTGACTGTCCCTTGTGTAATTGCCACTTGAATGTATTGCTATTCAACCACATTTATGGGCCCGTTTGGACCACAGCACACAGTAGCATCTACAGAGAAGAATATCCCAGGTGTAACAAGTTGTAAGAATATACCAACAGTTCTAAGAAGTTCCCTAGCACATAGTAGCATCTACAGAGAAGAATATACAACATGAGAGCAGCCACTGTAAAGACAACATGATAATGTACACTCATTGTATGTGTACATTATCATGTTGTCTTTACAGTGACTGTCCTCATTCAAGTGGCAATTATAGAAGGGACAGTCATTGTGAGATGTCCTCATTTGTGACAAGGATAGTCACACATGAGGACATCTCACATTGATCGATTGTCCCTTGTGTAATTGCCACTTGAATGTATTGCTATTGAACCACATTAATGCTTTTCTTCTTCAACAAATGAGGACAGTCACTCTAAAGACAACATGATAATGTACACTCATTGTAAGGACAGTCACAAATGAGGACATCTCATAGTGACTGTCCCTTGTGTAATTGCCACTTGAATTACACAAGGGATAGTCATTGTGAGATGTCCTCATTTGTGACAAGGATAGTCACACATGAGGACATCTCACAGTGATCGATTATCCCTTGTGTAATTTCCACTTGAATGTATTGCTATTGAACCACATTAATGCTTTTCTTCTTCAACAAATGAGGACAGTCACTCTAAAGACAACATGATAATGTACACTCATTGTAAGGACAGTCACAAATGAGGACATCTCACAGTGACTGTCCCTTGTGTAATTGCCACATGAATTACACAAGGGACAGTCATTGTGAGATGTCCTCATTTGTGACAAGGATAGTCACACATGAGGACATCTCACAGTGATCGATTGTCCCTTGTGTAATTGCCACTTGAATGTATTGCTATTCAACCACATTAATGCTTTTCTTCTTCAACAAATGAGGACAGTCACTCTAAAGACAACATGATAATGTACACTCACTGTAAGGACAGTCACAAATGAGGACATCTCACAGTGACTGTCCCTTGTGTGATTGCCACTTGAATGTATTGCTATTCAGCCACATTAATGCTTTTCTTCTTCAACAAATGAGGATAGTCACTCTAAAGACAACATGATAATGTACACGGGCTGTAAGTGTACATTATCATGTTGTCTTTACAGTGACTGTCCTCCTTCAAGTGGCAATTACACAAGGGACAGTCACTGTAAAGGCAACATGATAATGTAGAGAAACGTTGTCATTTGTATTTTCAACAGTGCCGAGAGAGATTCCCTCCGCGAAATCACAGCTACAATTTCTGAGTACGTTGGGTTTATTTTTCTTTTGTCATTATTATGTAATCTGGTATTCAGCTTTTACAGAGCTAAAATACCCAGAAATGAGGACATATCTGTGTTGAATTTATTGTTAGCGGCTTTGGTTATTTAGAAGTTTAATTTTATTTGTTCATCTTTCAAGCACAAACGTTTTGTGGACCGTAACATCTTCATTGTTTCGGGTATGCAATGAAACAGCCGTAACTTGCAACTACCTTCACGGTACTTGTGTACATTATCATGTTGTCTTTACAGTGATTGTCCTCATTCAAGTGGCAATTACACAAGGGACAGTCACTGTGAGATGTCCTCATTTGTGACAAGGACAGTCACACATGAGGACATCTCACAGTGACTGTCCCTTGTGTAATTACCACTTGAATGTATTGCTATTCAACCACATTTATGGGCCCGTTTGGACCCCAGCACACAGTAGCATCTACAGAGAAGAATATCCCAGGTGTAACAAGTTGTAAGAATATACCAACAGTTCTAAGAAGTTCCCTAGCACATAGTAGCATCTACAGAGAAGAATATACAACATGAGGGCAGCCACTGTAAAGACAACATGATAATGTACACTCATTGTATGTGTACATTATCATGTTGTCTTTACAGTGACTGTCCTCATTCAAGTGGAAATTACACAAGGGACAGTCACTGTGAGATGTCCTCATTTGTGACAAGGACAGTCACACATGAGGACATCTCACAGTGACTGTCCCTTGTGTAATTGCCACTTGAATGTATTGCTATTCAACCACATTTATGGGCCCGTTTGGACCGCGGCACATAGTAGCATCTACAGAGAAGAATATCCCAGGTGTAACAAGTTGTAAGAATATACCAACAGTTCTAAGAAGTTCCCTAGCACATAGTAGCATCTACAGAGAAGAATATGGGTCAACGAGGTTGACTTCAAAGCCATGCAATCTAATGGTAATAGTAATATCATAATTTGACATACTATCAGAAATACTTCCTAAATAGACTATTCAATCTTATAAGAGATGGATTCATGAGAACTATTATTTATGAAATATGAGTCAATGACTTTAATTAAAAAAATTACACAATCTAATTCTTGTAAAAATATCAAAATTTGACACATTGAAAATACCTTCCAAAAGTATCGTTAATTGATTAATATGAATCACTACTCATGAAATATAATTTTATAAACCTAATCTAAAAACTACACAATAAAAATCTTAATAGCAATATTGTAAGAAACTATTCCCAAAAGCAAGCCTAATAAAATTTGATGAAAATAATTTTTGTTTCACTCAACTTTGACATTCACAACTTCCTCTTTTATTATAATAAGAAAAAAAATGTCTTTTTAGATATACCTCATGAACCATACTCGAATAATCTATCATTTTTCTTCTCAAAAACATATTTGCAGAGCCTGCTTCTTTTACTTATTTGTACTTTTATCTCTCTGATGGAAAGGGTTCCTTCAGGACACATTTTTCCAAGTTCACTGCTTGAGATATTTGAGGAGGGTTCCCCTGCTTGAGTATCCATCCAACCCATATTCGAGTAGTTCTACAATTGCACAGTCTAAATTAATAATACTGAAAATTGAATGACGAATGATGATACATAGAATTGATATAAACTAATCCTAAAAATACTAAAACATTATTAATATATTTATATTTCATAAATAAAATTGATATAAAAGATTTGGAAAGATACATTAAAAAATAGAAAAACAGTAATTTATAATAGAAGGAAACTTAAATTGCTATTTAAAAAAAAAACAAGAGTCTTAAATCTTATCATTTTGTTTCATTATCATCCATAAGTACACACCTCTAGCATAATAATTATATTTTACCACCCATAAAATGAAAAAAAGATTTTCACAAGAGAAATTGAAGCTAGATTATAAAAATGAACCATCTTATTGGAAATTGGAACTGTTATCATACCCAAAAGGACTACAAAATTTCACCTTATCATACCCAGATTGTTGCTTTGCCTGGCGGAGGGAAATTTGATCAGTAAAATTGACACAGAGTATGTTGTCTCCATTGTCATGCTGGATAACAAAACACCAACTTTAATGGGCATGTATTGTCCCTTGTGTAATTGCCACTTGAATGCATTGCTATTTGATGCAGGGGCATCCCTAATGCAAGCCAAAGACACCATGATTGAAGGAAGTTGCCATGAAGCCAAGGAGTCAAATCCTATCAATTGGAACATAAGATTTTCACCTTGGAGCTTTGAAGGATTGACTGGTGAAAGGTCCTTTTGATTGACAAATCAGAGTCTTTTTGAATGACAAATCAGAGTCTTTTTGAATGACAATAAATTAGAATAGGAGTTTTAGATGTTTTCTTGGTTTGTAATAAATATTAAGGATTGATTTTATCTCCTTATAAACATCCACTTGTTGGACACAAGACCCCTTGGTGACTTATAAACCTTGGGCATCTTTTGAGTCCTTGGATGAAATGAGCATAGTAAGTGTTTATTAGGTGTCTTTTAGATTTTGTTAAGAAGTTTGAAGGTCCAAAATAACTTTAATAAGGTTCCTAAAGTTTCACAACACATTTTTAACCTTCTCGGCAAAGTTGTTTGCAAAGTTGTAATGCAACTTTAAAAGTTGCTTAGCAAAGTTGACATTTGTTGGATAAACTGTTCTAACCACCTAGATGGTTGAACCAACGTTTGGAGAGCCTATTTTAGGCTTCAAATGGTCGAAGATAGACAGAGAACCAGTATTGTAATCATTTTGCTTTCATAAAAAATAAAAATAACCCTGTTTTAGTACATTTCTGGTGAAAAACAAACTCTGTACGGCTGTACGGATGGTGGTTGGATGATAAAATTTGCCTGGAAGTTGTAATAGTGACATCTGATGCTTTGGAAGTTGGTTTGATTGATTCTCTTTGTTTTATATCTAAGTTATTTCAAATTTTCTGTGCATTGTTTACAAGCCCTCATTTTCAGGGTTTGACTGATGTAAAGACCTTAACTCACGTTTCAACCATTGGAATTCCTTCTTCCTTGGTGGAATGAGAGTTAAGGATGTATATTTGTATATTCTAAAAGCCCTGACTACTCTGCATCACTATTGAACCACATTAATGCTTTTTTCCTTCAACAAATGAGGACAGTCACTGTAAAGACAACATGATAATGTACACTCACTGTAAGGATAGTCACAAATGAGGAAATCTCAGAGTGATTATCCCTTGTGTAATTTCCACTTGAATACATTGCTATTGAACCACATTAATGCTTTTTTCCTTCAAGTGGCAATTACACAAGGGACAGTCACTGTGAGATGTCCTCATTTGTGACAAGGACAGTCACACATGAGGACATCTCACAGTGACTGTCCCTTGTGTAATTGCCACTTGAATGTATTGCTATTCAACCACATTTATGGGCCTATTTGGACCACGGCACACAATAGCATCTATAGAGAAGAATATCCCAGGTGTAACAAGTTGTAAGAATATACCAACAGTTCTAAGAAGTTCCCTAGCACATAGTAGCATCTACAGAGAAGAATATACAACATGAGGGCAGCCACTGTAAAGACAACATGATAATGTACACTCATTGTATGTGTACATTATCATGTTGTCTTTACAAGGATAGTCATTTGTGACAAGGATAGTCACACATGAGGACATCTCACAGTGATCGATTGTCCCTTGTGTAATTGCCACTTGAATGTATTGCTATTCAACCACATTAATGCTTTTCTTCTTCAACAAATGAGGACAGTCACTCTAAAGACAACATGATAATGTACACTCACTGTAAGGATAGTCACAAATGAGGACATCTCACAGTGACTGTCCCTTGTGTGATTGCCACTTGAATGTATTGCTATTCAGCCACATTAATGCTTTTCTTCTTCAACAAATGAGGATAGTCACTCTAAAGACACAATGATAATGTACACGGGCTGTAAGTGTACATTATCATGTTGTCTTTACAGTGACTGTCCTCCTTCAAGTGGCAATTACACAAGGGATTTGTGTTTTCATTTGTGTTTTCAACAGCGCCGTAACCCTCCGCGAAATCACATCGGGATATAAGGGCAAAACAAACAAGAACGTTGTCATTTGTATTTTCAACAGCGCCGAGAGAGATAAACAAACTTAAAACTCAGACTTAAGAAAGATGAAGGAAATGCTTCAAAAGGCCGATGCCCTAAATACGGGAAAACACAATACCACCATTAAACGATGCCCTAGTCACCGTATCAATGCTGCCAGCTCCGTACCAGTATGTTGACTGCTCACTTTCATCCTGTGATAAAGGTAACTTCATTAATCATACTTGAAATGGCAGCATACGAACTAAAGCTGATGAACATTTATAAACTAAAAGTTTAAAACTACAGATTACAAATGTAGTAGTTTCATACGAAAAGAACTTGATGTCTGAAATTTACCATTAGAAGTATCCAAAGGAATACCACAGTACTGTTGAACTTGGAGAATCGGAGATGATCTACACAGCAAGGTTCAACAGCTGTAAGGACTGTTACACCATCTTTAGCATTTGAATACATTTTCTCCTTGGCTTCTGGTGGATCCTCAAAGACCCCCAATGACGTTTTCCCTACAATTATCAATTGTTTGTCAGTATGAGATATTAATAAATAAACATTAATCACAATATTAGGCAAACAATGTTCTTGATGTCTGAATCTAAATCACAGAAAGCTCTAATAAAGCAGTTCTCAGTTTCACATTAAACTAAGTTTCAATTTCAAATGGTTATAATAATTTTTGCAAGTTATAAGTAGCTGGTTACAGTATATGACATAAAAAGAAAAAAAATCATTTCTATTCTTTTCTTCTTTTTCTCTTTCAACGAAGCTTTTGCACCACACAAATGCATACCAAGAATTTCTCAGGAGGTTTCAAGACCATTGCATACCAAACTTCTTCTCTGTAGATGCTACTGTGTGTCGTGGTCCAAACGGGTCCAAATAGACCTAGTGACTCTAGTAGGTCTCCAAAACCTGTTCTGCAGCAATAACTCTTCAATTTGACAAAGGACCTTATGAACTTATATGTTTTTTGAGTACCCTTTTTGATGTTCTAACAATCCTCCAACTCCTAGACCTTGACTCCACTCCAGCATATCAATGTCCTTATTGAGTCCGCAGACCTAATGCATGCCTTTGGGTGTGGGTTCCAAAACAAGGCATTGAAAATGGGTGCATGAAACCAAGATCAGAGTTTGAAGATGTCCACCATGCTCTGAAGATCTAGATTCAACAAGGTTTGAGGTCCTTTACTTGCCGCTACCCTCTGATCTTGCATAATCCATCAACTCCTAGTCAAGAACATTGAGATTCTTGACCTAGGGCTTGCTCTTGAAATTCTCTGGCTTAGTATCCTGTTCCAAAGCTTTTAAAATATGAAAATAAACCCCCTTAACTTGCATTTTACAAGAACATAGGATATCCTATGGTTTATTTGCAAGTTAAGGCCATTTGAATGCAATAACCCAAAAAATGAGGGTTTGACAGAACAACAGATAAGAAAAAGGAATAACTTTGATATAAGGTGTCTTGAATCTACCAAATAAACTCTCAAAGCATAAGATATAAATACTCTAACTTCCACACTGGTCTTCCCTCCCTTTCACATCCGTACACTGTACAGTGCTTGAAGGAAATGCACAAAAAAGGCTCTGAAATAGTGGCTCTATCTGACAGAGAGTCCATGCTAGGCTTCACGACTAACCTAGAGCACATTCCTTGTTATGGAGGAAGTTTGAATGGTGAAGAACTTATGGAATGGATAGAGGACCTAGATAACCATTTTGACTACAAGTATCTTATTAATAACCATTTTGACTACAAGTATCTTATGGATAGAGGACCTTGATAACCATTTTGACTCATTTAGTATCTTATTGAGCTTCACTTTGTTTCAAGAATATAGTTTAATATTCTCTACTAAACAGGGCCAACCACGTGAAGGTGGAAGCTCATTTGGCCCCACCCCCCTCCCCCTAACATCACTCTACATTCCCCGTTAACATCTAACATTCATTCATTCTTTCAATTATTAATAAAATGTAACATTCAATCAATATCACATGATAACATTCATTAACACATTAGATTCGTTTAACACACAACATTCATCAATATGAAAATAAACACATAATTCATGAACATTCATTAGCACATAATTAAATTCATTGAGACATAAAATTCAGTCATTATCAATTAAGGTATTTAGATGACAATCATTTCTTTTTTCTCTTTCTAATTTTTTTTTCTATGTAAGCTCTAAGAGGAGCATCAGTGTTATCATCAATACCCCCCTCATCAGTTGTTTTGTTCTTTGTTCTTGATGATCTCAAATTCCTATGCTGCTGCAAAGGGGGGTCCTCTACAATAACAAATAAAAGAGTTAAATTTAAAATATTTAATTATAATTGTTACAAGTATTTAATTATTTTAAAGAACATAACTGTGGCACTCTTTAATTACCTGATCTGGCCACATCATTTTGTCTAGACTCAACCTCAACATGCTCATGAGCACCGACCCCTCGATCCTCTACAGTTGCTATACAAAATGTTACATTAATCCAAACACCAATTGTAATTCGATCTGTTCGATATCTACTCGTATGACATACAGGGCATTGTGTTGCAAATTCATGTTCTTTATAATATATAATATGATCATTGGGACAAGCATGTATTGCTTGATACTCCATTCCAATATCTTTCATAATAGTAGATAATTCTCGATATGAGCGAGGTAGAATATTTGATGGTGGTAACAAAAACTCGCCTATCAATCTACAGCAAAAAATATAAGTTGTTAATATAAACAATATTAGTGGTACATTATTCACCCTTTGTTAACTATAAAGACATATATGACATACCTTAACATACGTGACATTGTTATGTTGGATAAACCATTCATAACCTTCAAGTTCAACAACAACAATACAGCAGAGAGAAGAGTTGTTTGGGAGTCTTTGTATAGGGGCTCGTATGCCTTCTCAAGTAGAGGTACATCAAGGCTATCATCATCATCATGATCAGATCCGCTTGGACTAAATGTGTCATGGATCAATGTATTTATACCATCATCTTCAATTGTGTTTTCTGGCGCATGATCGTCATCTTCCATGGGATCATTATCTTCACCTTGGATATTCGCACCCCCATGTTCCTCCATATCATGTACTTCCCTGGGGAGATCAACCTATATAAAATTGATTAACATAAATAAACCATGATCTTCAACTCATCATCAAGTGATTTCATATGTATATAAATTGTTAAAATGATATAATGAACAACTTACCAGTGGATGATAGTCATGCCCCCCTTCAATGTGACCATTCTCCCTACAATGTCTCTTAACTGTTTTGATTAGCAATCTTCTACGGTTTAAGCCCTTACAAATTTTGCAGGGACAATAACATTTTCCATCACCTTTTCTTTTCAAGTTAGACCACAATCTAGCGATTGTCTCCCTATTTTGTTCTTCACTTATATTATCTGACATGATCGTTCTTCGCAGGAAGCAAAAATTGGGCTATGAAAACTTCGGTCTACAACTTTCAGTGACTAAGCAAAATTGTCAAAAGTACACAAATCTTCTTAGACCTATCCTTTAATATTTTAAAAGTCTAGTTAAAATATACATTAGATTAAAAAATATACAATTTTCATGCCTGAGCACGCGGCTACGACTAGTGCAATGGTCTTCTTGCTTAGCTCTAGAAGCTCTCTAGCAATCAAAACATATAAGCTACAAGGCCTAACAGCAATTTCAAAACATATAAGCTACAAGGCAAGACATAGTACATGACATGGCAAAAGGATTAAAATATACATTAGATTAAAAAATATACAATTTTCAAACCTGAGCGCGCGGCTATAACTCGTGCAATGGTCTTCTTGCTTAGCTTTAGAAGCTCTCCAGCAATCAAAACATATAAGCTACAAGGCCTAATAGCAATTTCAAAACAAGGGTCATCAAAAGAACCAAAAACAATGTGTGCAAACAATACCTTGTGAAGTGGTATAGACAATTAGAAGATGCTACTATGTGCTAGGGAACTTCTTAGAACTGTTGGTATATTCTTACAACTTGTTACACCTGGGATATTCTTCTCTGTAGATGCTACTGTGTGCCGTGGTCCAAACGGGACCATAAATGTGGTTGAATAGCAATACATTCAAGTGGCTTACACAAGGGACAGTCACTGTGAGATATCCTCATGTGTGACTGTCCTTGTCACAAATGAGGACATCTCACAGTGACTGTCCCTTGTGTAATTGCCACTTGAATGAGGTCAGTCACTATAAAGACAACATGATAATGTACACATACAATGAGTGTACATTATCATGTTGTCTTTACAGTGGCTGCCCTCATGTTGTATATTCTTCTCTGTAGATGCTACTACGTGCTAGGGAACTTCTTAGAACTGTTGGTATATTCTTACAACTTGTTACACCTAGGATATTCTTCTCTGTAGATGCTACTGTGTGTCGTGGTCCAAACGGGCCCATAAATGTGGTTGAATAGCAATACATTCAAGTGGCAATTACACAAGGGACAGTCACTGTGAGATGTCCTCATGTGTGACTGTCCTTGTCACAAATGAGGACATCTCACAGTGACTGTCCCTTGTGTAATTAAGTATTGTGGGGAAGCATTCTAAATAACCAAAGCCGCTAACAATAAATTCAACACAGATATGTCCTCATTTTTGGGTATTTTAGCTCTCTAACAGCTGAATACCAGATTAAATAATAATGACAAAAGAAAAATAAACCCAACGTACTCAGAAATTGTAGCTGTGATTTTGCGGAGGGAATCTCTCTCGGCGCTGTTGAAAACACAAATGACAACCCGCTTGATTTTGCGGAGGGAATCTCTCTCGGTGCTGTTCAAAACACAAATGACAACCCGCTTTGTTCAAAACACAAATGATAACCCGCTTGATTTCGCGGAGGGAATCTCTCTCGGCGCTGTTGAAAACACAAATGACAACGTTCCTTTTTTTTTTTGCACTTATATCCCGACCAACATAAGGTCCATTTGTAATACAACATGATAATGTACACTTACAGTGAGTGTACATTATCATGTTGTCCTTAGAGTGACTATCCTCATTTGTTGAAGAAGAAAAGCATTAATGTGGCTGAATAGCAATACATTCAAGTGGCAATTACACAAGGGACAGTCACTATGAGATGTCCTCATTTGTGACTGTCCTTACAGTGAGTGTACATTATCATGGTGTCTTTAGAGTGACTGTCCTCATTTGTTGAAGAAGAAAAGCATTAATGTGGTTGAATAGCAATACATTCAAGTGGCAATTACACAAGGGACAATCACTGTGAGATGTCCTCATGTGTGACTGTCCTTGTCACAAATGAGGACATCTCACAATGACTGTCCCTTGTGTAATTCAAGTGGCAATTACACAAGGGACAGTCACTATGAGATGTCCTCATTTGTGACTGTCCTTACAATGAGTGTACATTATCATGTTGTCTTTAGAGTGACTGTCCTCATTTGTTGAAGAAGAAAAGCATTAATGTGGTTCAATAGCAATACATTCAAGTGGCAATTACACAAGGGACAATGTCATGAGCCGTGACATATTGAACTTAGTATAATAATAAAATGATTAGATGATATATAATAATCTATTATTAACGGTATATAACAATAATATATAATTATTATCAAAAGATAATAATAATATATAGTTAGCATAATAAGTAATATGTTAATTAAATAATATTAAAATATTAATAAATAATATAATTATGATTATAATTATAATATAAATTAATAATAAATAATTATTAATAAATTATATATATTATATTATAATAATATATTAAGTAATAATATTAAATCAATTATTGATATAATAATTTTAATATATAAATAATATTAATAAACCTCTCAATATAAAATAATATGTTATCACTATAATAATATTTATTATAATATTATTAATATTACTAACATCATTAATTATAATATTTAATAATAACAATAACATTAATAATAATAATAATAATAATAACGTTTAAAGCAATATCGAATATCTGTAATCGATATACATCTACATTAAACATCTGCATTATCTATCACGATGAGGAATGAAGAAGTGATACAACAATCACTAGTCATTACACATCGATACCATGAGAGGATGATTAATGAACCAAATACTATGAAGTCAAGATCAACATGATATGAATAAGGGATAGGTCGCTATGTGTTTCAGAAGATGTATTGATAAGCAAGAAGGATAACCATTCATATATTATAAATAATCATTAATTGCACAAGTTTAGACAATGACATATCCGATAAAGCAATATCAAACATGAAGACCCGCTAGCAAATATGCACCATCACTTCCTATGTTATCATGACAATAACATAAACTAGATTGAATTCTACTATCTATATCAATAGACACCACATAGGAGGATATCGACTAAAGGATTGAAAGATTATCGATTGTCTGAGATAAACCACATCTTGTAGAAACACAAAAGCATCAGTGATTATATCACAAGCTATTGATGAATGAGGCATCAGTCATGGATAATAAGTACAATGTATCCTTAAGTATTAACAGGAATGGAAGTCAATTTGAAGATCAAACTCCATTACCAGCAATCAACCAATAAATGGACAATTATCAGAAAATGATATCGACTTATATCAGAGTAGAAAGATTGGATATCATCATAACAATATGGGATAAGGCAAGAGTTAATATCGATTGACTAAATACTAATGATAGTTAGACCAAACTAATACAAACACAATGGATGTTAACTACTGGTTGCACTACCAATTAGGGAAGATTGCCTTCATAAAAAGATTTGATATTGAGTCAATCTGGGAGTTATCTATGATCAGAAAATAATGAAATAATATTATGTGAACTGTCGGATTATGGAAAGGTGTGATTAACAAAGGGACATGGAGGAAGAAACAAGACACGTCTCATTCATAGCATCTCTTCATTTGTTAAAGACAATATAAGAATGCATTCTCGTCAGTCACTCAAGGCATCATTAGAACTTTATTTACTTATCCATATTTGGATATACTCAATAGAGCATCTGCCTTTGGCAGTTTGGTTTCAAGTTTATCATTGCAGATCAGAGACAACACCATGATTGCACAGATAGAAAGGATAGTCAGAAACAGCATCAATATTTGAAGTTGCAAGCATATAATTTAGAATCTGAAATAGCAACATATCACTCATAGCGATATTACACATTTGCATAATTACATCATCATATCAGACACAGCAAATACATTGCTGTAAGCAATACTTATTGATTGTATATCGATATTGTTTATATCAGACATACCATCATTATACTATCACTATAAGTGATAGGAAACATCATATTCATAGCATATTTCATATCATTATATCTGACAGTGCTATTAAACATATTGGTATCAATATCATCTTGCACACATATTGTGATTGAATCTGAAATAGCGGTTGATATCTTAAGTAACCTCCATTACTTAGTTTAATTGTAAGTATCTGATAGAGTAAGTCTGAGAAGTGGAGTAATTGTTCCTGTTTTCCAAGTTAGCCAAAAAGGGGACATTACAGACAATCACTGTGAGATGTCCTCATGTGTGACTGTCCTTGTCACAAATGAGGACATCTCACAATGACTGTCCCTTGTGTAATTCAAGCGGCAATTACACAAGGGATAGTCACTGTGACATGTCCTCATTTGTGACTATCCTTACAGTGAGTGTACATTATCATGTTGTCTTTAGAGTGACTGTCCTCATTTGTTTAAGAAGAAAAGCATTAATGTGGTTCAATAGCAATACATTCAAGTGACAATTACACAAGGGACAATCACTGTGAGATGTCCTCATGTGTGACTATCCTTGTCACAAATGAGGACATCTCACAATGACTGTCCCTTATGTAATTCAAGCGGAAATTACACAAGGGACAGTCACTGTGAGATGTCCTCATTTGTGACTGTCCTTACAGTGAGTGTACATTATCATGTTGTCTTTAGAGTGACTGTCCTCATTTGTTGAAGAAGAAAAGCATTAATGTGGTTCAATAGCAATACATTCAAGTGGCAATTACACAAGGGACAATCACTGTGAGATGTCCTCATGTGTGACTGTCCTTGTCACAAATGAGGACATCTCACAATGACTGTCCCTTGTGTAATTCAAGCAGCAATTACACAAGGGACAGTCACTGTGAGATGTCCTCATTTGTGACTATCCTTACAGTGAGTGTACATTATCATGTTGTCTTTAGAGTGACTGTCCTCATTTGTTGAAGAAGAAAAGCATTAATGTGGTTCAATAGCAATACATTCAAGCGGAAATTACACAAGGGACAGTCACTGTGAGATGTCCTCATTTGTGACTGTCCTTACAGTGAGTGTACATTATCATGTTGTATTTAGAGTGACTGTCCTCATTTGTTGAAGAAGAAAAGCATTAATGTGGTTCAATAGAAATACATTCAAGTGGCAATTACACAAGGGACAATCGATCACTGTGAGATGTCCTCATGTGTGACCTTTGTGAAGGCAAGTGCCAATTTGTACCCAAGTTACCAATATTGTGGCAAAAGTGGGAATGAAGCATTTAGGGGTCAAATTGGGAAAAGAAGTGTAGAAGTGGCCTATGTGAGGTCTAAATAGCCTAACTAAGTCATGGTTAGGGTCTTATGGTGTTTGAACAATAAGTTTTGAACCAAAATCCCAAAGGTTGTAACAAGTTGTCAATGTTGTCATTCACAACATTGACAACATTTGTGCAAGGGAGCATTTTCGAGTAAGATGGTTATGTAACTATATGAAACCATTGAATTAGGCATCAGATCAACTATAAGAGGCCTCCATCGATCTGTGCAAAAGGTTGGGGGGAAAAACATTTGGAATTAAGAAGATTTGTAGAGTAACACGGTTTTAGTGAATTCTTGAGTTTTTTTGTTTCTTTGTTTTCAGTTGATTAATGGATTAGATAGCTCGCAGTGTCTATTGGAAAAGTTAGTACAAGTTGTTTTTTTATTCTGTGTTGTGTTTTTTTTGAGTTTTGAAGCATTCCAACTAGTTTGTTAATTCTTTTGTTAAGTACCCTATCATTGGTTTGAACCAGGCAGGTTGAACAAATGGAGTCTTAGCTCATCATTCCATTGTCAATTTTGTACGGGCTCTTGGAATGGGTGAGGAGACTCCATGCACTATATGTTTGGAAGGAGGGGCCCTGGGAAGCTCATTTTCTAGGTTTGCAATGATGTCCTAGGTGAGTCAGTTGAGCACAGTTAGGGATGACAAATCATTACAAGAAGATTACAACAAGTTGAATGCATTGGTTGCTTCAACTAAAATCTCATGGAGAGGTAGACACACATCTAAAGAATCCCCAAGTCAAATTAGAGGATTGGGTGAGTTTCTTTGGCTGCTAAGAAAACAAACTCTTAGTCAGACTGTCCAAGTTGTGTCAAAATACTTGTTTTCAGGCATGGCTGTAGCAGTTGGTGTACAAAAAATCTAGGAGGAGAAGACCTTAGATATCTTCGAGTTCTCAATAAAGGGCATCTGAATCCTAAGCCCTTTAGGTGGCTTAATATAAACAAAAAGGCTTGTCAAAGGCCTAATTGCTAGCAGCCTATTTTTGGGTGCAATTGGCATGGTTTGATGAACCGGATTGAAGTACTGATGAAAAGTATAGGTGAAGGAGTAATATTGAAACCAATAGAGGTCCTAGTGGCCAGCCTCTCCATGGAGTAAAGTTCTAGTTGAATGTGTTTCAATTTGTGAAGACAAGACTAGGAGTGTCCTAGTAGCTAGATTGGTATTGAGCAGAGTTCGTTGTATTTCTTGTTGGTGTGCACTAGTTGAAGGAGTGGGATCTTGGGTAGAGATACCTAAAGAGTGTAGGGATAGTTAAGTACCCTATCAAGTCAAAACATTGGCCTAAAGAGACCCTAGTGAAGGATAGGGAGTGAGCAAGACAAAGTGTTACATCAATTAACAAGATCATTTTTTGGTAATTGTGTACATTATCATGTTGTCTTTACAGTGACTGTCCTCATTTGTTGAAGAAGAAAAGCATTAATGTGGTTCAATAGCAATACATTCAAGTGGAAATTACACAAGGGAATATCACTATGAGATGTCCTAAGTGTGACTGTCCTTGTCACAAATGAGGACATCTCACAGTGACTGTCCCTTGTGTAATTGCCACTTGAATGAGGACAGTCACTGTAAAGACAACATGATAATGTACACAAGTACCGTGAAGGTAGTCGCAAGTTAGGGCTATTTCATTGCATACCCGAAACAATGAAGACATTACAGTCCACAAAACGTTTGTGCTTGAAAGATGAACAAATAAAATTAAACTTCTAAATAACCAAAGCTGCTAACAATAAATTCAACACAGATATGTCCTCATTTCTGGGTATTTTAGCTCTCTAACAGCTGAATACCAGATTACATAATAATGACAAAAGAAAAATAAATCCAACGTACTCAGAAATTGTAGCTGTGATTTCGCGGAGGGAATCTCTCTCGGCGCTATTGAAAACACAAATGACAACGTTCTTGTTTTTTTTGCCCTTATATCCCGATGTGATTTCACGGAGGGTTACGGTGCTGTTGAAAACACAAATGACAACGTTCCTTTTTTTTTTTGCCCTTATATCCCAACAACATCGCAATTGCAAGTTAGGGCTGTTTCACTGCATACCCGAAACAATGAAGACGTTACGGTCCACAAAACATTTGTGCTTGAAAGATGAACAAATAAAATTAAACTTCTAAATAACCAAAGCCGCTAACAATAAATTCAACATAGATATGTCCTCATTTCTGGGTATTTTAGCTCTCTAACAGCTGAATACCAGATTACATAATAATGACAAAAGAAAAATAAACCCAACGTACTCAGAAATTGTAGCTGTGATTTCACGGAGGGTTACGACGCTGTTGAAAACACAAATGACAACGTTCTTGTTTTTTTTGCCCTTATATCCCGATGTGATTTCGCGGAGGGTTACGGCACTGTTGAAAACACAAATGACAACGGTCTTATTTTGTTTGCCCTTATATCCTGATGTGATTTCGCGGAGGGTTACGGCGCTGTTGAAAACACACATGACAACGTTCCTTTTTAATTTTGCGCTTATATCCTGACAACGTCGCAATTGCGACAGTGACAAATGTATTATCGTCACAAATTGCGACGGTGTCGGGCTATATTTGAAAAAAAAAGGGCAAAACCGCATGACATTTGCCTTCCGTCGCAAATGGCCGTCGCAAATTCACCCCAAATGTATTAGTGATGAGTCTACTACTTTTATCTATAATCTTATTAAAAAATATTATCATTTGATTTTGTTTAATGTGGTCAGACATACACCTACTTGTTATCTTTCTAGTCCTGATTGATAGACTTATTGAAAAATAGCTATAACTTTCAAACTGTATAACATTTTTTAAATCTAGAACATGTGTCACATTATATGATTTTCCTACTACAAGAAAAATAAAAAATGTTTTCAATTTGATAAAGTTTGGACTAAGTTAATGTGGTCAAACAAGAGATTTTTTGTATTCTGGAAAAGTTGTAGAAGAAAAATCATAATTAATTATTTACTTGGAACTAAATTACAAAAAAATATGTGTCACATCCGAACATGAGTCTACTACTTATATCTAGAATCTTGTAAAAAATATTATCATTTGTTTGTGTTTAAGGTGGTTAGACATACACCTACTTCTTATTTTTTCTTGGAATTTTCATACTACTACATTGAAATTTGAAATTTTCAACATATAGAATAATTATTTTTCAAAAAAGGCTAGTTTCTTAGAAAACAAATTCAATTTTCTACATATTCTATTCTTACATATTTTTCATATAATAATTATAACTTGTTCAATTTTTTATGTCAACTTGCCCAAACCCAACTTTCTAAATTTTCATTCCCACTTAAGGGCCTAGTTTGGCATACCATGATCCTGCACATACCCAAATATGTTTACAATATCCCATGTGTTTTCATTTCATGCATATGCAATGCTAGTTTCTTTTCTAAATAAGCTAATTTAAATTTGAAATTGTGCTCCTTTCCTGAAATGATATGTTGTCTAGAATTTTTTTGGTCATCCAAAGAACCTTTAAACATCAAAATTAATCAGAACTATTCATGTAATTGTTAAAAGACTAAAATTTCACTATACTAATGTAATATGTAATGATTCAATACACTTAAGGGGATACTACCAGAAATAAAATATGAACATTTGATAAAAGCATGGTGTATATTTAGCATAGAAGAGAATGCTTTTATACATCACATCAATTAAACAGTTAGACAGTTACCAACCCATATAGTTAGACAATTACCAACAATAGAAAGATACCATTCAAGAGAATGTAATATGGAAATTACAACAACATTCCCCCCCTTATTACATTGATCCTAAAAATATCAAAAATAGCTTTCCCTAGGGACGCCCCTTAAGGATTACATAGAAAAACATGATAATTACATAATATGAATACATATGTGGAGAAAAAATTTTGAAGTAACAAATCTTGGATCATGCAAGGCTCCATCAAGCTGTCTCTTGACCCTAAAAAAGGTGTAGCTTCGAGATGTGTTCTTAAGCTCGCAGTCTCGAACTCTTGAATTATTCAACAATGATCCCTAAAAGATGCAACAAATATCTATCATTTTATAGTTATCGTGAAAGGGTACAATTCTCAGTCATATACTCTAAATCTCGCTGGACAACAATCCATATTGAGTGCAATATCAAGTCCCAAACCTATCTCCAAAATGAATCTTCAAAAAATATTCATTCTACAAACTTGTCAGCATTAGGAAGCTAAACAAAATTGAAAACAAAAAATGTTTCTCATACAGAACACCATCTCAAAGTGAGAAGCTAACTTGAGATGATGGAAGTTCCTCTATCCTCTGATGCCTCCAGCCTCCAAATGTGAAGGTTCCAAGCACAAAATGGTGATTAATGGAAGACTGAGAATCATTAATGACCTTGTTAGGAATGGAAACACAGAGAGGGGAGGGGGGGGTGTGAATCAATGTTCATTGTATTTTATCTTTTCACTTATTCTTTAAAATGAACTTAAATGCTTAAGTACTAAAATGAACATACACATAAACATGAAACATGAAATCAATACATAACACCAATATGGTTATAGGGAAACCCAAATAGGTAAAAATCCCAGTGAGAATTGAAACCCACTAATATTCTGTACTAGTGTTTTATGATCCTTGTTAGATCCTTAACCCTGTTAGGAATTGCTTTACAATGTATTATGTATAGTAGACCTTGTCAAGGGTTAGACCCTATTAGGAGTCTTTTACAATAGTCCCTATTAGGGGACGCAATGTCCTAGAGCTCACTGCTCAAGTGGTGAAGGCTACAACCTTCTGATCTCAAATACACACTATATCTGTTGGATGAACTGTCACTGTGACACTACTTGTCAGATCAATTCCTTTGATGCGCTGATACTTTGACCTCTTGTAAATATCTAATACATCTTATAGTATCTTTGCACACTTCTTCTCTTCTGATCACAACTCTTTCTCAACATCCATACTAATTACAATGGGCGCATCTCATATTTATGTGCGCATACAAAACAAACAACTAGGTCAGCCCTTAAACCTATTACATACAATGCATCCAAATGAATTGTCTCAAGCGTGTTTACAAACAAACATATTTATATGTTGAAAACCTAATTACAATAGGTGCATATCCTTTACATCATTATAATATAACCACAAATCAAAATGCTAACAGTCGGCCGCTTACTCTATTCTTCTCTGGCACACACTGGTTGTGTAACTTCAACTGTCTGTATCTTTCTCATTCTTACATATTTGATCATGCACTCATAGAATAAGCATGAATATAGTCTAACCAAATTATCTTCTATGGCGCATACCATAAATCAATTATACACACATGCGCTGATGCTCTAAGCTTAAGGTACTCTATATACTATCCAGTCTTCAACACTTAGCGGATTTGTGATCTTCTTATCAAGTGTGCTGACTCCAAACTACTGTATGACTTTGTTTCCATAATGACAACACTATACCAAGTCATATACACTAGTATAGCTAACTTTCCAACAATCTCCCCCTTTGTCATTCATGGCAACAAAGGAATATGGCCAAGTTGCTAATTGTTCCTTAATACAAAAAACTTTTGTCTTATATCTCCCTTATACATAATTTCTCTCTTATATCTCCTTATACATATCTATAACCCATATTCTACACATACTCCCACTTTAACATTAATGACCAAGGTGTGTCAAAACTATATCTACAAAAACTTACTGTGATAAAACATCCGAATATGCTATCTAGAGGTTTTGGATCTCCTTCTTCCAAAATGTGATCAATGAATTCACAATCTGGAGATGGGCGCATAATGCATACTACAACTTCTCCATCTTCTCCAAATCTATGCTAGGACCTTGATCATATGTCACCATGGTGGCATCAATCTCCTTGATATTCTGATTAAGTATGTCTAATAAGGGCACAAGAGCATTCCTTAGCTGAGTGTGCCTAGCCCTTATCTTGGTCATCTCTTTTTCTGCCTTCTCAATCTTCTCTATCTATCCTTGGTAGATATTATTACACATGTTTACATCAACAAATGGATCTTCCACTGATTTCCTTATGCTATCTATCATGGCTTGTGCCTCTTGAATCTTCTTGTATAGATCACCAGTCAACTTGTACTAGTTCATACAGTCAGCAATGATCTTTTTTCCCTTTTCTGCAAACTCCTTCAAGGATGCTTGACCAACCTTTAATGAGATCAAGTCAAGTGTATAATTGCTAACCAATGCACTCAATCTCTTCTTCAAGTACTTCTCCTCTATAACTAAGGTTGCAGATTCTTCTAGGCTAGAGAAACTATTCTTGAACTATGAAATCACTGAGCTGACATCATCAACAAAGTGTACCTTGGACACTTTCTTGTCTGCTAGTAACAAGTTATTTAGAATGTTTACCAATTCTACAAGGAGGGGATTCCTCATCACCTGTATCTCTTTGGACTTCTCCATAGCTAAGATGCTGAACTTAATCAGGTCTTCTTCTCCCCATGACTCCAAACTGGTTGTTGTAATACCCCAAAATTGGCACCTTATAATTTCAATCAATTTTGGTACATTTTCTTTGATTTTACATCATTAAAGTCCTATTTTACTAAGAAATTCTCTCTCTCCTACCTAACTTTATTTTACTTGGTGTCAATTGCAAAAACCCTAATGCATTAATCTTACACTATAATTAATTCCTAAGTATTCAACCTTATTAGCTAAATAATCCCTATGATAAATTGATTTAATTCTAAAGTCCTAAGTGGTTTAAAAGCTAATACAAATAAAAGTAATTAATATTACTTGGTTATTTGAATGGATTATCTTATTTGGATTTAATAATTCAAATTACTCGAAAGGTCACCCATATGTGGCAATAATTCATTATTTAATTAAGTCATTCCTCAATATTTGTCTCAATTGGGAATGAAGAGTCAACCGTTTCATTTCAAGAACCTCTTCATTCTCTCCCCGGGGTTGTCTATATTATGAACCTTCTTCATCATTTGAAAAAAAGGGCAATTTGAGAGCACATAAACTATAGCGAATTTTGGTCTGAACTATTTCATATTTTCAAGCTTTCATTGCATATTAGCTTAATTATCATTTAGTATAATTGTTTCTCATTTAATATAGTTTTCTTATTGGTTAATAGCTTGTTTCTTATGTTTATTTCAAGCTCCTTAGAGTAGAATCTGCATTCTGATATCTTTTTCAAGCTTCTTATATTAAAATCTGCACTTCATTTTAGATTAATTGCATCTTCATTATAGCTTAATTTCTCATTTTGTTTGTCTTTCAAGCTTTCAAAAATCCTCCATCTTAGCTTGGTATTTTGGTTCTTAGCTCTTGTTCTGAGATTAATTCAAACACCCTAGTTAATTAGGAGGCAACATGTCGAATCGATAGATATTGTGAATTGAGTAATTCATGCTCATCTTTGTAATTTCGATGATCAAGCAATGACTATGTTGTGTATGTGGCTGGATTAGAGGTCCACGTTCAGCTATAGACATTTTGGCACCCACCATGGGGTAGAAAAATTGATTTCTAGCCTCATTAATCTCAAGCATTTTTTGGAATTATGCAATCTGTCATATGTTCGTACTTCTTTGTGTACAGAAGTTCATGCAAGATTTCTAAGTGTACTATGAAAAGTTTTGCTCCCTATAGCACTCTCTTGCGTGAAATAGTACTTTCTCCCATAGACCCCTATACTTTCTTGCGTGTAGCGCTTCACTTCCTCGTGTGAGCTTTGTCATCAGTACTGTTAAATTTTTCAGTTTCCTGTACTTTTTGTTGCAGATTTCTAACACTTTTTGTTTGTTGTTGATTTCATATCTCTATTTCTATTATAGCATAATAGTGGTCTGCAGGTCGCTTTGTCAAAGATCATAAAAATGTGCTAACAGTTTGCTTGCAGGACGATTGCCGAAGAAATTTTTAAAACATTGTGCTTGTTTTTATTGCTTTCATCACATAGTATAATTAGGGCTTTGTTAAAATTTCTCAAGGGTCCTGATAGAAAAGTAGGGGAATAGGCTCTTCATTATGTGGAAGTGATGCCCACAGATGAAACTGAGACCCAAATGTTGCTAGAATGATGGATACCTAGGAAAGCAAAGCAAGGTAGTGAATCTTTAGCACTTCTACTTGCTAGGGGATTATGCTCTTCTCTCTTTGAGAGAACCAGAAACCCAAAAGCTTATGGATCTGGTGGGGTGAAGCTAGCTCAGTGATGAATATTCTTGATGTGTTTGGGTAAGGTGAAGAGGTAGAGAAGTATGCTCTTCTCTCTTTGAGAGAAACAGAAAATCAAACCCTTGAATCCAAAGTTGTGTCACCTTTAGAGGGCCTGCTGGAAGTTGAACCTCCAGGAAGGACCCAAGTGAGTATGCACCTATCGCCGGTGATTCTACCTCACTATAATAAACAATTTTTTGTTGAGTCTAAAGACTCCAAAACCATGTTAGCTTCCTTCTCTTGATTTTGACTATCATCTTGATAAGGCTCCATATGTTATACTGAGCGGCGTCGCTCCTAGCCCTGCTTGCGGGGGTGTATGAATTTCAGGTGTTGGTGTGGCTACGAGGCCCTAGCCCTATATCAAGGGCACCAAAGGTTACTTTGAATGGAAGTCCACTAAAAAATTTCCTTAATTAGTTTCCTACCAAGATCACCTCTGAAAGGAGGCATAATCTTTGCACAAGGAGGGAGAAGAATCTCTCCCATAGATTCTCACCATAGGCATGCACCTGGATACTTAAAGGTGGTATATGATGCTGGCCTTTGCCTCAAGGGTAACCTTTGAACATATACTATTGAGTCCTTGGAAACATCAAAAACACAGGCACCCTCTAGGGGGTGACATAGATGTGTGAGGTGAACGCATGTGCATAAGTAGTGAGGAAAAGGTTTTGTCTTCTCACCATTTTTTTTGTAGGGATAACTATGTTTGTTATCGAGTCTTATACTTGTCCATCATGATTAAACAAAGACTCCCATGATACTACCAAGTTGCTTTGTCCTTGGTAGGTCTGTTTACGACTACTTGTGTCACCATTTCTTGATCAAGCCTTTATGCTTGTAAACAAATGCTTGAAACCTTCAAACTTAGATTGTTGATTAAACTGTCCTTTAACTATCTGGAAACTAGAATTTTTGTCTAAGAACCATTTGCACTCTGTCCTGAAACCTGTCTTTTATCTTGAAATCTGCATTGAACTGTCGAACACTAGTATTTTCCCACATGAAGTTTCAGAAATTGAGCACTTTCTCGCGCAAGATTTAATTCTCTCACGTGAAGCTTGACACTTTCTCACGTGGCCTAGTGATTTCTCATGTGAACTTGTACCCTAGGTTTTAAAATAGAGACTTATTTCCCATTGACTGGTGAACTTTTTACCTAATCTAGTTTTTTTCTGAGGTCTGTTTGTCCATTTTCCTGTCATTCATTGTCAGAAATGAGTGTCTCGAGCTACAAACCAATCGATTATTGCTTTGACTCATTTTGTCTCTCCTTTGTTTATCTTATCTCTTTATGCTTTTGTACCCTGTGTCATGATAGTCTTATCTCGACTGTTCTAGCCATACTCCTGACGATTTGTACTAGGTGCATCTCACATCTCGTTTGTTATAGTCTTTATCTCCTTTTTGTTATTCCTAGAGATAGAGTTTTAGCATTATCCCTAGTCTTCTCTTGTTTCATCTTCATCTATGACTATCATGACTAGAAGTGGCAACACTTATCCCATTTGTCATACTGTTCAAGGTAGAGGTAAACATTGTAATCAGGAAACAAGTTGTCCCAAATCTATTATGCAATCTAAAGATTGTGAGGGATCCTCAAGTTCTTCATTGAGTACTTTGAAAGATAGCCCATCTCAATCACCTCCGGTGTTCCAAGAGTGTTTTAATCCATTGTTTCAAGTGCAACCCGAGTTCTCATTTCAAGAGCAAGACAACTCATTCTTCCAAAACAACTCATTGTTTCATAACTTTGGGAGACCACTTCCTTGGACTAGTCCTATCATTGAACCTATTGATTATGTTGAAGATATTGACTAATTTGAACCTATTGATCCTCTTGATCCTATTAGAGCACCAAAAGTTACCTTAGTTATTCCTTTCTGGCATTATTCATATCATTTTTCTGAGTCTTCATTTGCTGCACAGTCCTACAACAAGATGGGAGATCCATTCGACTTCCAACCAGGCAAATATAGCCAAACTTATGATCAATCTCAAAAAAACCAACATCATGGTCAATCCTCCAATGACCAATAACATGCTCAACCTCAAAATGAGAAACATTATGATCAATCCTAGAATGATCAAAATCAGCACCAAGCTCAAAACAAAGCTCAAGGTGGTCAACCAGTGTATCACTATCGTCTTGTCCCTTTCAATCAGAATCAAGATCAAGTCCCAAGCATTTATGAGATCCTTGGAAATGATGGTGATGACACAATAACTTAGAATGACATAGATGTTGCAAGAGAAAACAAGAGTCTTATTAAGATGATGTAGATCCTCCTTCTAGAGGAGAAGGAAAAATACTTTCTTGAGTTGGCCAAACAAGGGGCTAAATTATCCTTAGATTATCAAATTGAAATGATTATGGCCAAAGAAGAAGAGACTAAGACCACCAAGTTGCAAAAGATGGTCCAAGACATGCAATATCAGATTAGTCAACTTGTGAAGAATAAGGATAAACCCACACAATAATTCATGATGAAAAGTATTTGTCCTTTCCCCTTTGATAGGAGCCTTCATATGCCACCTTTTCCTAGAGGTGTAGAGCTCCCTAAATATGACAAATACTTGGGTGCTACCAATCCCCAAGACCACCTAAGGGAGTTTGGCACTTTATCCATGGAATTCATACATGATCAAACATACCTTATGCGCATATATCCTCATAGCTTGGGTGGGATAGCTATGGAGTGGTTTTCTCGATTACCCACTGGCATTAAGACTTTTGATGAAATGGATAATCTATTTCTCCAACATTACTTGCATAATATTCAACAT
Organism: Chamaecyparis obtusa; assembly: GCA_027943335.1. Classification (NCBI taxonomy): domain Eukaryota; kingdom Viridiplantae; phylum Streptophyta; class Pinopsida; order Cupressales; family Cupressaceae; genus Chamaecyparis; species Chamaecyparis obtusa. The sequence goes on along the minus strand of BSBK01001798.1, from coordinate 41,793 downwards.
CTGTTCAACATCCAAGATCTTTGCAATTTGAAACAGAGATAAGGGGAATCTTTCCTAACATTTCTCCAGAGGTGGAGACAATTTTGTAAAAGATGTCCTCACAAGCTACCAGAGTCTGAGAGACTCGACATCTTTTTGGACAATCTTGTCCCAAACTTTGGATACCAAGTGTAATTACAAGGTCCCCTAACCTTTGATAGCATGATTAAACAAGTGGTATGAATAGAGGCCTTTATGATCAAGAAAGGGGAATTGACTCTGAACAAAGACAACAAACAAGGATCTTCTTCCTCAAATAAAGATAAAGGGAAGTTTTTCAACAAGAATAGAGATGTTGTGAATGATGGGGTGGTTGAGAATGTGACTTTGAAGCCTGCTAAGGCTATTTTCAATCTCTCTTCAAGCATACAAGTGATCAAAGCTACTAAAAATCCTGTGACAGAAAATCTACAACCTTCAAGGTTTTCTAGGAACAAACCTTGGGCATCTCAACCCAAGAGAGAATTCACTTCCTTGGGAGAATGACCTGATGTGGTCTATAAAACTCTTGTGTAGAATGAGATACTTACTCCTTTGGAAAAGCATCTCTATGACCCACAACCATGACCTCATTGGTGGAATGAAAATGCATATTGTGAATATCACCATAATAAGGGTCACAAGACTTCTACTTGTCTTCATCTGAAACATAAGGTCCAAGATTTGATTGATAGCAGTGACATTGTTGTGGATGGCCATAACAAGAATTTGGACCATCAACCATTTAAGGATCCCTTCCCTCCTCATGAGAAGGGTGAATCTTCAAACACTAATAATACCAATGCTAAGGTCAATTACACATACACTAATGATGACAATGTCATTGGTATGATCGAATCTATTGAGGTTGATTATTACGAGGTGATTACTATTAAGGGGAGTGGTGATTCTCCCAAACCTAAGACTCCTTTCATATTGCATAGTTCTACATCTCATTCATCTAAATCTGAACAACCTCAGGATTGTGCCAATGTTGTTACTCGATCACGTGGAAGGGTTATCTTGAAAGGTCCTGATCCTCCTGTATCTGCTCTAAAACAAACTATGGATAAGACTGTTGCTGGCCCGGCCAACAAGAACATGAAATTGGTCCCTACATCTACCTCAGCTAGTTATAGCATCTTAGATCAACTCCAATGGACCAACACTCAGATCACCATTCTTAAGCTATTGAAGATCTCGCTTGCTCACAGGAAGATTTTGGATAAAGCCCTCGTTGAGGCAAACGTTCCCAAGGATCTTGATCTCGACTGATTCCAATCTATGGTGGGTCATTTAACCTCATCTCATTATTTTTCCTTCTCTGAAGAAGATGATCACTCTTTGAGCCATCTGCATAACACTCCCTTGCACATAGAAGTCATGATAGGTCCTAAACATGTCCGCCGAGTGCTCATAGACAATGGTGCTAGTCTCAATATATATTTTGCTAAGCTGCTTACCTGGATAGGTTATGATGAGAATTGTATAGATTCTCACAAAAATATTACCATCAAAGCTTATGATGAACAAGAATGAAAATCCCAAGGCTTAGTTGTGCTACCTATCCATGTAGGACCTGTTGAGAGAGATGTTACTTTTAAAGTTCTTGACATTCCTCTTGCCTAGAATATCTTGTTGGGTAGGCCATGGATTCATGAGATGTAGGCTCTTCTATCCACATACCATCAATGCATCAAATTTCCATTTCATGGAGTGAAATTCACTGTGCCTGCTTATACCAATTATTCTTGCAATACCCTTGCACAATCTATAGATAGCTTTGTTCTAGCTAATAGAGAGTCCACTGAGTTCTATGATGCTAAGCTCAAAGAAATGGAACAAACTCTAAAAATTAAGGATACATGCATGGGAGGATATTGAATTGAACCTGTGCTATCACTTTCTGCACTCCCTCAATCTCCACACTCTTATGGGAGGCCTTCTAAGAGTAACAAACCTTCTGATGACTCTCCTCAAACATTCTACAATGGCACCTTTGTACAAGCCTCTACACCTTTAGAAGATGAGGATAAAGAAAGAGCTATCACGGCTTGGATCTATAAAGGAAAAGAAACATTTGAAATGACTACTCCACCTCCAGACTTAGAGCAAGAGCCATAAAGTGAGGCCTTCAAGATCATGAAGCACTTCGACTATAAAGGGAGTGGTCCTATAGGAATGAATGACAATGGTTTTCTGAAACCCTCTGAAGCTACAATTCACCACACAAAGGATACTACTGGCTTAGGATTCAAAAATATCCCCTTTCATTTAGGGATAAACAAATTTGTGCCAAAACCTAAACCTAAACCTAAACTTGAATTTGAAGATACTACTCCAGAGGTAAATCCAAAGGCCAACTCTGATGAAGACACATTTCCATATCCTATTCCTCCAGAATTTTTTGCACTCTTTGTAGAACCAGATGAACCTGTTATACCTATCCACATGGTGGAGACTGATAGTGATTTTGATGAGACCACTTTGGTACATCAACTCATGTATGACCAATAGAAAGAAATGCAAATGGCTGATTCTAATTCTCAAGGTGAACAATACATACCCCCACATTTCCAAGAATAGTTTGAAAAAGATTAACTTAAGCAAGCCATTGATGCTACAAGGGATGAAGATGAGTTAGATGATATAGTCAGTGACAATGGAATTCCCACATCAAGTACTAAATCACATGAATATGAGTTTGACTCTTTGTGTGATGCTACTTTTGATAAAGATATAGACACGGTGCATACCTATGAAAGACTTCTCGAAGTAAGTGAAGGGTCTAGCGTTAGGCTACATGAATTAGATGCCATGGGTGTTAACTTGTCCTCTACTTCCAATGTGAGTTCTCATAGATATTTGAACACTCCTTTGGATGAGATCACTCTAGGTCTTGACTTTCCCATTTGTGATTTTGATGGTTATACCATGAATGCAATTGAACCAGTCACTACTCTCTCACTCAAAAATCCTGAGTTGATAAACTGGAACTCCCCTTCCTCATCCAATGAAGTCCTAATGTTCCAAAATGATTACACTCTAGCTTGTTACCTCCATGCTATTGAACGTATAATTTCCTCCACCAGCAAAAGTAGTGTCAACATGACAGAGGTAGATATCAAGTATCTTAGTCAAAAAATTAAAAGAAGAAAAAATAGATGCTCTGATGGTGAAACCACATTGTGGCAATATCAGAGCCAAAAATAGAAAAAAATAAAAGATGTATCGAAGGGTGAAAACCTCTCTGAGGTGCCCAAGGATGAGATACTTGATACGCTTCCAAGCCATTTTCAAGAGAGATCATCAGTATTGATTAAGCCAATGCAACCAATGAATTTGGATACAGAGGCTACTCCACAAATTATTCATCTAGCATAGTCATTATTGTTGGAATTAGGAGACATAGGTACTGAGAGGGGAGGGGTGAATCAGTGCCTTCAAAAACTTTACTTGTAAACCTTTCAGATCTAAAACTGTAAACAATAATAACCGACCAAAATAACTTGAATCTATCTGCATGTATCAATCATCCATTTAACTTATGAAAGTAAACAATATGAAATCAATATGACAATCACATAACACAAGTATTTTGGTAATGCAGAAACCCTTGTTAGAAGGTAAAAACTACGGTGGGGATGACACCCACAAATTCTTTACTACTACAGATAGAAAAGGTTTGCATGTTAGGGCTATAAGTTTTGATCACTTCTGGTGATCTCACCCTGTTAGGAGTGACATGTTAGATCAGCTAGATCTACCTAGTTATAGGATTTTAACAACACTAATGAAGTGTGCACTTGGTTAAGAGATTTACTTAAGACTATTAAGTCTACTCTGCTAAGAGATTTTATCCAAAAATCTATTACAATGGTCAGAAAGCAATAGGTAATTACCTACTAATTGACAACTCAATTGTCTGATATAGATCTATAAGTTATGATAAAATATCACCTCACTTGTGATGAATCTCTGCTCTGAACTGCTTGGTAGCCTTTTCTGATTTTGCTCAATCTGAATTCCTCTGTACTTTTTTCTACTATGTTAACTGATAGACTTGAAGTTAGGCAATTGCTTCAAGTGCTCCATGATTCATATATCAGCTCACACCAAAAATGATGTGAACACACAAATATATAGTGTTTTGTTTTTGCCACTTTAACAAAATTAGGCTACACAATATAGTCACAACCCTAAGATCTATGGTGTACAAAAATAACCTAGATCAACCATTACAAAAGATATATATTACATTTAATGAATACCGTCACATTAAATATTCCTTGATCTTGGTAAAATGTTTTATGAACCATTGTAACTATTTGCATAGAAGTATGTGCCACTTCAAATTACTATGCCATTTTCTATAATCCTCAGTAAACACTATATAAACTACTTGGTGTATACTGTGACGCTCGGTGCTTACTGTCTATCGGTGTCAGTGATGTTGTTGCTCGGTAAACTATGTAGTGCTTGGTGTAAATGCTTTACCAACTAGTCTATCTTGCTTCTAGTTACTGATTAGCTCAATGTAAGTGATCGACTGATATCTTTACAAACCTTTGATAATAATGACAACCATAAATTCTCAATAGAGATAACAATCTCCCCCTTTGGCATTAGTATCAAAACTTTGAATGTATATAGAAAAAAATTTCTATATAGCTTATACTTCCACCATATACATATACACATCAAAAAAATTTCTAAGTACTAAGTACTCCCCCTCGGTGCATGCTCCCGGTAATATGTAGTATACATAGCATCTATGTACATATTTGGCATAATGACATATAAATTGATTTTCCCCATTTTTTATAGTAATGCCAAATACAAAAAGTAAAGTATACTCACATCTTGTCAAAAATATGCTGGTGGGTTTTCTTCACTGACACCGAGAGGTTGTCCCATTCCTCTTTCAAGTTGGTGAGAGCAATATGCTCAAGACCGACTTGTGCATACATGTCAAAGATGTTATCTAACACTAAAATTTCTGGTGTTGCAATGAGTTGTTCTACTTTGACAATGTGTGCCTCAAAATTTTTTAGGTATGGTAGGATCTCTATCTGTAACTTAGTAACCTAATCTATTATGTGCTCTTCTTGTTTCTTTAAGTCTACTATCAACCGCCGGAGTTCCTGAACTCGGTGAATGTGCTTTGAGAAAGAATTAGGCTCGATTATAGCTGTAGTTGTACTTAACTTTATTTCTGCTTCTAATCTTTTGATCTTCTCACTGACTTCAATATTGAAGGTGTCTATAGTACAAAGCTTCAGTAAGTATTGACAAATTAACTGGGTGATAGATTTTATCTCAGTGATTACCTCAGATAATTTGACCTTCTTGATTACCACTTCTAGGCTTATTTTCTTTGCCAGTTTGTGTTGTATCTTGGATTCTTCCCTTTCTTCAATCTGTTTATCTACATTATTGTTCGAGGCATTGATCTTCTTGGAAAGTGTAGCAAGTTGATCTATGATAGGAGTATCCTCATTAATATTCACCTCAGGTACTACCTATTGTAGGATATCCCTCACATTTGTTAATATTTCTTTTCATTTGTGTTCTTGCTTCAACTTCTCTTGTGTTGCCTTTCTTGAACATAATTCCCTATATTTACTCAATTCTTTGGGGCTTAGGGTCCTCGGGTCACACTCAGGAATAATTATCACTTCATCTAGGGTGACTGGCCCTTTTCCTTTTTCTTTTTCTTCTCTGGTGCTAGAGGTGATTTCTTCTCAATAACATCAATAGTTTTGTCTCTAGTCTTCAGAGTATCCTTCTTGGTTGACACACGTTCTTCCTTCTTTTGCTCCTCGATAACTATAATCTCAGTTGATGGAGTGGGAGCCTCGGATGTGGTGTCAGGTGGGATCATCTCAGTTTCCTTTGTCTCATCTATTACCTTTGTCTCAGTAGAAGGTGCCTCTATTTGATTAGGCTCATCTATCTCTGCATGTTTTTTAGGTTCTTGTACCTCGGTTGTGTCTTTGTGTTGCTCAAGGTCTGAGCCGTCGGGTTGTACTTGTGAAATAATTTTGACTTCTTCTACAAGTACAAGAAGTTCACTCAGTAGTGATGTAAATATACATTTAGTGTCTAGTGCTTCATCTTGATTAGGTGCAATATTCACATCCTCATCATCCTTGTTATCAGGACCACCATTTGTGATGTCCTCAATGAGTACATCATCATTGGTTTTCTTCTTCAGTTGGATCTTTACTAGATCCGGTGCATCCTGTGAAACACTTATTTCTTCCTTTTTCTTGGTGATGTCAATTACCTCAATAACTGATATATCAGTGTTCTTTGATTTCTTTGTTGTTCCCTCATCAATACAAATACCTTTACCTTTGGAATTTTGTCTCTTCTTAGACAAGTTTAAGAATGCTTCTTGCTCATCTTTTTCTTCGGCTTTAAAAATTGATGACCATAAAGAGTCACTTGTTATATCCATATCTTCCACATTTTCATCTAGTATCATCATGGCTCGGTTCTTGATCATAAATATTTCTTGATATTTAGTCATGTAATCATTAAGTTCTCCATAGCTTAGATGCGGGGCTGCCCGAACTAGAGATCATTCTCTCTTTCTTTTCTCGGTGTCTAGTGCAATAGCCCATTTTTTAGTAATCTTGTCATCCAACATCTTTGGTAATGCACAGGCAAATTCCATTGGAACTTTCATGAATTTTATCATAATTTGGATGACAACTTCTTCTAACTTAGTTTGATCTTCTGTTGACATCTTGTCAAATCTATCTATTCCTGGATCAGCAAGGTCTCCATTCTCAATTATGTCTTCACTAATTTCATCTAGTGTTCTTACCTTGTTACTGACCACCTTGAATTGATTTACATCATCTTCATTGTTAGTTTCCTCAAGATCTTCTTTACTTCTTACCAGTCTTCTCCTTTTCTTTGGTGCCTCAGCTACAACCTTGTTCTTTCTCTTGATATATTTCCTTGTCGGTGTAGCTGCCTTACATTTTATTACCTTCTTTGCTTCTTTCTTCTCAGGTGGTGAAGGTGTAGTTGATGATCTTGTCTTCATACCTTCTTGTACTGGTAACTACTTCTTCATAGGAACTTCAGGTGGAGGAACCGGTGTGGGATCTTCTTCTTCTTCAAACTCGGTCTCCTCACTATCATATGGTTTGTTAGCCAACTGTAACTGACCTTCAGTTTCCTATTCAACCAGTGTCTCCTCAAGTGTTTTAGATACATCTCCAAATCTAGTAGTGAGATCTTTTCTCATCTTTGTTTCCTTTCTAGACATTTTATCAATCTCTATACCTGTTGAGATTCTAGATTTGGCCTCTTCATATACTCTGAACCTAGTGGCAATGGGATCTTTTGGTAATGCAAGTAGTGCATTAATAGATTTCAGTGCAAAATCATGGTTCATTTCATAACCCATCAATGCCATCCATTTTATTCTAGGTTCAACTTCTTTAATCATAGTATAATCTATGTTGACTACAAAACATATATCATTCTCAAATTTTTCAACTAATTCCCTCATAATTCTATTTCTTTTATGCATTTTAGTCTGAGATTCTTTGAAGTATGCATCAAATTTTGTATTCAGTTTAACTCCTAACTTACTCATCATATCATTAATCTGTTTCATTATCGGTTTATCTAATTGCCAATTTACTTTACCGATGTGAGGTACATACTTTTGTAGATAGAAAAATATACAAACAAGTAGTGATCCGAACTTACAAGTATTAGACTTCTTTGTTCTTATTGTCTTTATATTTTCCTATAGTTGATGAAAGAGTACCTCGGCAAGATCAACCTGGTGATATTTCTTCACAATTTTATGTGCCATGTGTACTACATTGCAGGGTACACTATTGAGTTTGCTCAATTGAAATATCTTGTACTCAATCACATGCGCTGCAAATTTTACTTTTGGGTCTTTGATTGTTGAAATTTTTAGTGCCCAACCGTCCCATTGTGCTCCAGTGTTCTTCTCAACATCCGATCATGATGAACTACGGAAGGCTTTTTCCTTGTCGATTGTAGGGAGCCCAATAACCCTACTGATCATTTTCTTATTGACCTCTATAGGTTTATCCAGATAGAATTTTCCATTGTGATACCTACTCAAAATGATTTTGATCCAATCTATCTTAAATGATTGTGGATAGTGTGTGATACATGATAACCCTAATTCCTCAATCTTCTTTGTTCTTATTTAAATTTACCATCAGTGCCACAAATTTGTTGATATGCTACAATAGTTTCAAAGTCTCCAACTTCTCCAATTTTGCAATGAATATACACTCTTACGTCTTATGTTAATAAAACCCTATTTGGTATGCTCGAAAAAGAACCCATTAAATCTATTTGTGCTATGACCTTGGGATGTGGCTTAAACTTAGGTTCATCAAAATTTTCCCTAACGATTAGATTAACTTCCTCCTTAATATTTTGTGATTTTCTAGCAAATGATGTAGATGCCAAAAATTGATTCTAGGGTTTCGGCAAGTAGCAAGATAAAAAGTGTTTGATAGCAAATGAACTTACTCGGAATCATTGAAGAGTGATGTCAGTTTGATCTATAGTAGCCTTGAATCCTTCTAAAAATCTTCTAGCTCAAACTCTTTTCTGTGAAACCTTTGCTCTTTGAAATCGCAATGTAAAAATGAACTCTATTTTGCGTGTATTTATAGACTTTTCGATATTCCCACTCAAACTTTCATGCAATAAATGCTTGACCTAACTTTTGGTATGAAACAACTATCAGCTCAGTGATAAAAAAAAATTTATCAGCTCAGTTAACATAGGATTTCTTTCATCAGTTTCCACTGTTGTCCAGTTAATCTTGTATAGTGATTACCGATGGGTAACCAACTCTCAGTCTCTCTTTTACCGACTGTATGACATTGTTAGCTCATAACATATAAACCATAGTGCATCTTTATTCATGTTAATTTGGTATTAGTAAATCATGTATAAGGAACTATATGTAAAATTTGATCATTGAAATGTCAGTCCCATACATACCTATTTCACCCTGAGTGGAGGCACCGATGTCACCCAATCCAGTGGATGAGGTTTCACTGACAGCATTACTTGACTCAGCATTCTCATAAGATGCCTTCTTCCACATAGTGTTCCTTAACTTCATGATATCTACAATAGTATATCCACTCTCAAATACATGATTTTCTTCTAGTGCTCGGTCTCTATAGTTCTTGCTTAAATGACCGGCCCTATGACAGTGCATACATGCCATTCCAGTGTTTGTCCAGCTTCTTGATTGTCCAATCTGACTCTTTTTATAACAATTTTCTACAATGTGCCCATATCTACCACAAGTAGTATAGTTAGCCCTTGTATTTTAATCCCAAACATAAGAGTTACCTTTTCTCTTCGGTTGATAAGGCTTTCATTGTGTTTGTTGCTTAGGAGTCCATACTTGTTTCATCTTAGCCTTACACTCTCGTGTAGTATGTCCATGTTTATTACAAGTATAGCATATTTTCTCCACAGTGGTATTGTTAGAAATATCATTTTGTTTAGCTCTACACTCATAAGCTGGATGTCCAAACTTACCACAGTAATAACAATATCCATTAAACTTAGGAGTGATAGGAGGTTTACCTTGTTCTTTGCTTCTACACACATTAGATGTATGTCCCGGTTTACCATAGTGATAACATGCCAATACTTTAGGTTTCTGATTTTTTTGTTGTTGACTTGTTCATCTTTTTGTGATGATTCTCCTTCATAGGTGTAGCCTATACCAGCTCTACTCCCAAATCTTCTTTGATTAGTCAAAAAATCATCAATCTTCTTAGAACTGTCTTCAGCAAGTTTCTTCATTTCATTTTGTTGCTATTGATTTTTCACTTCATTTCTCAACTTCTCATTCTCCTCTCTGAGTCTTGCAACATCTTCTAGTCTTTTTGACAATTCTCCATTCACTCGGTTTACTTCTTGATTCACAATCATCATTTGATTAGTTACTTGGAAGTGACGATCAGTGAGTCTCTATATTTCATTCTCTTTCACTTGAAGTTGTTCAGTCATCTATCTTCGGTCATCAATAGCTAGATTCCTTTCTTTCTTGGCTTGTCTAGCATTGTTCATTATTTCTACCATTCTCACCATCTGAGATTCTTGACTAATTTGTAGTGCTTTCACTTGATCAATTAGATGTTAATTCTTTCAGATAAATCAGTGATTATGCTTTCAGATCCATCAGAGATGCTTCCAGAACTAGATCCAATATGCTTGAACATTTCATCAATGGATTCTTCATGGTAACTAATCTCATTTTGTAGAATAGCTAGGTTCTTCCTTTCAACTAGTAATTTCTTCAGTCCTTCCTTGGCTTGCTTGTACTATTCAATAAACATTTACATTTTTATGTTATGATTCTCAATAGTCTTATCAAGCTTGTATCTCTCCATGACTTAGATCTTTACCCTTCAGTGGTTAAACTATTCAATAAGAGAACTGAACTGTGATACCAATTGTTGGAAATAGGAGAGATAGGTACTGAGAGGGGAGGGGTGAATCAGTTCCTTCAAAAATTTTACTTGTAAATATTACAGATCTAAAACTGTAAACAGTAATAACTGACCAAAATAACTTGAATCTAACTGCATGTATCAATCATCCATTTAACTTATGAAAGTAAACAATATGAAATCAATATGACAATCACATAACACAAGTATTTTGGTAACATAGAAACCCTTGTTAGAAGGTAAAAACTGCGGTGGGGATGACACCCATAAATTCTTTACTACTGCAGATAGAAAAGGTTTGCCTATTAGGGCTACAAGTTTTGATCACTTCTAGTGATCTCACCCTGTTAGGAGTGACATGTTAGATGAGCTAGATCTACCTAGTTATAGGATTTTAACAACACTAATGAAGTGTGCACTCAGTTAAGAGATTTACTTAAGACTGTTAAGTCTACTCTGCTAAGAGATTTTATCCAAAACTCTATTACAATGGTCAAAAATTAATAGGTAATTATCTTCTAATTGAGAACTCAATTGTCTGATATAGATCTATAAGTTATGATAAAATATCACCTCACTTGTGATGAATCTCTGCTTTGAACTACTCAGTAGCCTTTTCTAATTCTACTCAATCTGAATTCCTCTACACTCTATTCTACTCTGTTAACTGATAGACTTGAAGTTAGGCAATTTCTTCAAGTGCTCCATGATTCATATATCAGCTCACACCAAAAATGATGTGAACACACAAATATATAGTGTTCTAATTTTTTCGCTTTAACAAAATTAGGTTACACAACATAGTCATAACCCTAAGATCTACGGTGTACAAAAATAACCTAGATCAACTATTACAAAAGATATATATTACATTTAATGAATATCATCACATTAAATATTCCTCGATCTTGGTAAAACATTTTATGAACCATTGTAACCATTTGCATAGAAGTATGTGCCATTTCAAATTACTATGCCATTTTCTATAATCCTTGATAAACACTATATAAACTACTCAGTGTATACTATGACACTTGGTGTTTACTGTTTATCAATGCTGGTGATGTTGTTGCTTGATAAACTATGTAGTGCTCAGTGTAAATGCTTTACCGACTAGTCTATCTTGCTTCTAGTTACCAATTAACTCAATGTAAGTGACCAACCAATATCTTTACAAACCTTTGATACTAATGATAACCATAAATGCTCAATAGAGATAACAATTATCTGCAAAAGAAAAGGAAGAGTTCACTAGCTTCTTTCAAAGCAAGAAAATAAACTTTGCATGGACTTACTCTGACATGCCTGGATTAGACCCCAATCTAATCATGCACCATTTGTCCATTGCACTAGGTATTAAACCTGTCAAATAGAAGCTTCAAAAGATGCATCCACATGTGGCACTTTTAGTCAAAGCAAAGCTAGAAAAACTTCTTAAGGCTAGTTTCATAAGGACTATTGTTTATGCAGAGTGGATTAAAAATATTGTTCTAGTCACCAAACATGATAAATCCATTCATGTGTGCATAGACTTCTAGGATCTAAATAAGGTATGTCCAAAAGACAACTTCCCACTACCCAATATTGACATGATAGTGGATATGACAGTAGGTTATGAAATGTATTCCTTGATGGATAGCTTTTCTGGCTATAATCAAATAAAAATTGCACCAGAAGATCAAGAAAAGACTAATTTCACATGTTCCTAGGGTACCTTTAGCTGGAATGTCATGCCCTTTGGGCTTAAGAATGCTGGAGAAACATATCAGAGAGCTGTCACTACCATTTTCCATGATATGATGAATAAAACAATGGAATATTATGTGGATGACACTTTAGCCAAAAGCATGCAGTGGAAAACTCATCTAATAGATTTGGGTCCCATCCTTGACCACATGGAACAATTTAGTCTCAGACTTAATCCTAGAAAATGCACATTCTGTGTCACTTCTGGGAAACTCCTAGGTTACCTAATTTCACCTAAGGGCATAGAGGTTAATCCAGAAAAAGTTCAAGCTATTATGGACATGCCTCCACCTAAAAACATTAGTCAAATGAGAGGACTGTAGGGAAGGCTACAATCTTTTCGGCATTTCATTTCATAGTTGGCTAACAAATCACAACCATTTACTAAAACTTTGCATAAGGGTGTGACTTATGAATGGAATGAAGAATGTGACAGAGGACTCACTCAGATTAAATAGTATCTTGCTAATCCACCTATATTAATGCCTCCTATCCATGGGAAGCTGCTCATACTATACATCTTAGTAATGAACACATCTTTGGGTACTCTCCTAGCTCAAGAGGATTGGAACAACAAAGAGAGAGCCATTTATTATATCAATAGAACATTGGTTTTGTATGAAATGAACTATTTTTTCATTGAGAAAGCTTGTCTAGTAGTAGTGTTTGCTTCATAGAAGTTGTGATATTATATGCTTGCTCACACTACAAGGCTCATTGCAAAAATTGATCCATTAAAGTACTTACTGAGCAAGGCTACCCTCATGGGTAGACTAGCAAAATGGGTTATGATACTCAGTGAATTTGACATTGAGTATGTGGAAAGAAAAGCTATTAAAGGACAAGCAATTGTTTATCAGTTGGTGAAAGCTCCTCTAAAAGATCACTAGCCTTTAAACATTGAATTCCTAGATGAATCTATCATGCTTCTCACACATCAGGCTTGTAGCATTTTCTTTGATAGATCATTCACTCAGCAAGGATCAAGTGCGGGCATTCTTTTTATAACACCTCAAAGATACTCATTTCCCTAAGCTTATAAAATGTTGTTTCCCTGCACAAACAACATTTTTGAATATGAAGCTCTCATTAATAGTATGAAGATAGCCATTGAATGGTGTGTGGATGAGCTCAAGGTCTTTGGAGACTCTCAGTTATTCATCAACCAAGTTAATGGTATCTATCAAACAAAAGATGACAAGCTAGTGCCTTACAAATGAATGGTAAATGATCTCAAATAGTATTTTGCACACATTTCTTTCCAAAAAATTCCAAGGGTAGACAATAAAATAGTCAATGCTATGGCCACTCTTGCCTCAATGTTACAAATTCTAGAAAATGACTTCAGACACAAATTCTTGGTGGAGGCATTACACTACCCAGCCTATGACATTCCCAAATCTAGGATGATCTGTTCAGTCATTATACATGATTCATCCCACTACCACCATATCTATTCCTACCTCCATGACCAAATCATTCTAGACACTTGTACCTAGAATGAAAAGCATCACCTAATTCATAATGCTTCATGGTATATCATCATAGAAAATGACTTGTATAGATGGGGTCTAGATGATACCCTCCTTAGGTGTCTAGAACCCGATGAGTCCAAATGTGCGTTGAGGTACATGAAGGTATATGTGGGTCTCATTCAAGTGGTATGATGTTATCTCAGAAACTTATTAGAGCTGGTTACTACTAGCCAGATATGGAGAAAGAAGTTGTTCAATATGCCAAGGCTTGTAAATAGTGCCAATTTTATGAAAATCTGATCCATGCTCCTACTAAAGAGCTTATTCCTTTCATCAGTTTCTGGCCATTCCAACAATGGGCATTTGATTTGGTGGGTCAAATACATCCTTCTTCTTCAAGAGGACATAATTTTATCATCATAGCTATAGACTATTTTACTAAATGGGTTGAGGCAGTGCCTCTGGCTATAGCCGACGGCAAGTATGTGGCTATGTTTATACTGAACTATATCATTTGTAGATATGGTGTACCCTCATCCATTATCACTGATAATGGGGGACAATTCAAGAACAAGGACTTAAAAGAGTTATGCACCAAATTCAAGATTATTCAGCATTGGTCATCTATCTATTATCCCCGGGGTAATGGACAAGCAGAAGCTTCTAATAAGACAATTCTCAAAATCTTTCACAGAATGGTTCATAAATCTGGTAGAGATTGGCACCTCCAGATTAATCTAGCTTTATGGGCCTATAGAAAAAGTATTTGAACACCAATGGGGGCCATGCCCTTTGCCTTGGTTTATGGAGTAGATGTAGTATTTCCTATTGAGGTCGAGATCCTACATTATGAGTCTCTATGAGGGGCCTCATCACTAATGAAGAAAATAGAATATCCCAACTTCAAGATCTTGAGTTATTGGATGAATGTTGTAAGGTGGTGTTCAATCATCTTTGAGCATACCAAAAGAGGATTTCTAAAGCCTACAATAAGAAAGTTAGACAAAGGGAATTCCAAGTGGGTGATCTCGTCTTGAGAGAAAACCCCAAAAATCAGCAGCAGAGGGTCTAGAAAGGGAAATTTGAACTAAACTGGCTTGGTCCATATGTTATTACTGTAGCATTTGGGTTTGGTGCATATCAACTCTCCACCACTAAAGGAGAACAACTCAAAGAGCCTATCAATGCTCTTCACTTGAAGAAATTCTACAGCTGAGGCATTCTCTGTATGCTCAAGTATATACTTATTGATCCTAAAAATATCCTAAAATTGGTATATTGTCAAAAATCCTAAAAATGGTATATTGTCAAAAATCCTAAAAATTGCAAAATGTCTTGGAAAAAATGATCATCTTATTGAAAACCTAGTAAAAAGGTGCTTTGATGTATCTATTATCTTGGTGAAAACCTGGTAAACAAGCACCTTGATAATAATAAAAAAAATAGAAAAATTTGAAAAAAATACCAAAAAAAAGTTCAAAAGATCAAAAAAATAAAAAAATGAAATATTCAAAAATACAAAATAAAGTCAAAAAAATTGAAAAGAAGAAAAATGTGTCATTGATGAAAACCTGGTAAACATGCGTCATGGTAGAAAAAATAGAATCTCTACCAAGATGGTGAAAACCTAGTAAATAGATGCCTCTTGTTTCCTAAAGCTATATCTTATCTTAGCACCATTTGGCTCTTTCTTTCCTGCTTTAGTTTTCTTTCCCGCTTTCCTACTTTAGTTTGTTTCTTGCTTTAGTTTGTTTCCTACTTTAGTTCGTTAGCTCATGCACTTGTTTTTAGTTATCTTCAAGATTTTCCTCAACTCTACATGGATTGGAACTGGTCACACTTGGAGGCACCTTCCTGCTCTAGGGGGCATTGTCCTATCACTTTCAGAGATTCTTTCTTGCATCAGTCACTGGTGGTTCCCACTGCGTCTCCCTGCTAATGCTCAACTATTTTAAGATTTCTCTCCTTGAGGGTCTCTCATGTTTCAATCGCCAGTGGTCCCCACATGCCTGCCTACTAATACCTAGCTATTTCTTGGATCTCTCGCCTTGATGATCCCTCGTACATTAGTCGCCAGTGGTTCTCACTGTGTCTACCTGCTGATGTTTTGCTAGTATCTCTGAGATCTCTCTCCTCAAGGATCTCTCTTGTATCAGTCACCAACATTTCTTGCTGCATCTACCTGTCGATATTTCATTTAGCACTCTAACTTGCTCTTCGAGACAACTTTTCGTGATGTATTCTTTCAATCCTACTTCAATCAACTTGATCAAAAACTAAAACTAAAACAAAAACTAAATTTTTGATTCTCTGGAGAATGTTGATTTTTTCTCTTTTGTGTGTTTGTTCTTTCGCTTTATCATTCCTCCTCAAGAAACTCTAAGACTTCTCCTTGACTGAGAGAAGCGAAGAATGGGGGCATGATCTCTCCTATGCTTTCTATTTACTGGTTTAGTTCCAATGATCCAATGAATCTATATATGAGGGGTGTCCATCTATAAGATCCTTCATTATGTATTAGATGGGCATGTGTACCTCGACTCCTTTTATATGTTAAATTTGGTGAGGTTGGCTCTTTTCCTTTTCTATTTTGAGTAACTATTTTCTGCTACAAGTAAGATTGCTAATGCTCATCCTACTAAGTGAACATAAGGGTCACTACAAACATTCTTCGGTGAAGGAAGGAACTCCCGTGTGTCTGGTGTGTTTGTATGTGAGCAACATTCAGGTCATTCTAGAAGTTAAGCTTTAATGCTTATGTTAACTTGCTAAATCAAAAGGAATAGGCATTCAGGTCATTCTGGCTTCTTGTGCCTTAATGCTTACACCTCATTCTGACAAATCTAAGACTTATGTCATACTGATATTTTCATGATTTCAATGTTAGTGAGAATTGTATGGTATCTTGTGAATGTCTGTTGCTAAAAACTCTATGATGATAATATGATGAGTCCAACAACCAAGTCCTAGGGTTGCGTCTAGTTTAGGCTTGCATTTTCATTCTAGGCTTGCATTGGGATAGTGTTTTATGTTCTCTTGATTGTATTCTTCTGGATCTCTTCATTGAAGGTCCTCATCTTTGTCCCAGGTTCATCTTGGCTGCACAAGTGTCTAGTCCTCACTCTCAATCTTTGAAATATTCTTTTGGTTAGTACCTGTCATAAATTGCTAAATTCTGCATGAGATGATTAGTACCACATACATTACATTTCCATTGCATTTTCATTACATACTCATTTTCATGTGCATCTATTATAAGCATAAATCAAACCATAAATTACATTTTGCATTTCACATTTCATTCATTATATACATTTACCATCTATCATCACATTACATATTCATATTCATATCATAAAAAAAAACATGTGCATCTCATACATATCTAATCCATACATCTAAATAACCTAGGAAATATCTCATAAAACATGAACATTGAAGCAATATATAAACAAGTACGATGATATCAAAATGATGATCTCATATACATATATCTTAGTTGATCAGTGTCACGTACAAAAAGAATGGTGCTACTTGAGCACAATATCAAAAATGGGCTACAATATATAGTATCAAATGGGCTAACTCTGCCCATCACCACCTAGAGGAGGTCATGGCTATGCCTATGGAGGTGGCATCATTCTTTGTGGAGGAGGCATTGGTCGTTGTGGAGGTGCCTGCGGTGGAGGTCCTTGAGGTGCTCCAGCATACTCAAAAAATGGAGGCACTTGCTCAGATAAATCTAGAACAACACCCACATATGCTACGTAATAGTAGGCTACCTAAGTAGACTCATATCTCATCTCCATCTGTGACATCACCAACTCCTCTCAGAGCTCTCTAATCTCCTGATCCCTATCCACCACTTGCATCTCCTAGATGATGACCCATGTATGGAATTCATCCCTCTCCCATTGTACCTATCTCACCCTCTCTTGGCTCTTCCTGAGAGTCTCCTATACCTGTGCTAGCTGTGGTGGCCCCTGTGAGGCCTAATCTGCCATATCCAAATCCTTGACCTATGCCTCCTTGTCAGGAGGTGGTTGTTGAAAAGAATCTCTTGTCCTCTATCTAGTGGACCTCTTCTGGGTCCCACTACTCCCAGCACCTGCATCTGATCCCATAGTCCTTGGGGGGATGTCTGTCTGTGCTATCCTAGGCCTCAATACTCTTTGTTCAGGCCACTATAGTGGTATTTTCTACTGGGGAGGTACCTACTGCTGCTGTCCATGTGGTTGTTGTGCAAGCTGCTACTATACTAGCTATTATTGTGCAAGCTTCTGCTGCGCTCCTTAGCCCATCCCAGCAAGATTTGTGAATCTAGGGAAGGGATGTGCTAAGAAATAATCTCTATATGTAGGTGCCATCCCTGCATTGGTGACATCCACCATGTAATCCCATGATGTTGTAGGCACTTGTGCCTCTATAGTGCACCTCCCTTGGTCTAGTCTGGGTTGCCAGCACTTCTTTGTCTCATTGATGAAGTGAGCATATGTGGCATACTCCTGTGAGTGGTCTTGTGGCCTCCCAATCTTCCTCATGATGCATGTGAGCAAGAATCGCTCAATGACACTAATAGTGAACCCAATCAATGGACATGAGATGAACATATGAGATAGCTCCCACCAAGTGTTGTCCCATGACTCTATAGTGACCCAAGGTCTCCAGACAACTACTACCATATCATCAAGCTATCCTTGCAACTGCTCAGTCTTACCTAGTGTGGGCTGGGTCATCAGACCTGTGTATCTGTATATAAGTCTCCAGGGCCTACCATGTATCATGGAATATCGACCTACAAATAGGGAGATGCTCCTAGGCCCAGATCTATAGAACAAAAACTCTAGCCACCATGGTCTTGGCACTCCAATACACTACCTCATGCATCTCATGATACATCTGGGTGAGCATACACTTGCCCCATCCAAATCTAATGATTGGCCTATCCAACATCCTCTCCAACATGCGACCCCAACTGCACTCTAATCCATGTTGTCCCCTATCTGGAACCAAGTAACATCTCAAGAAAATGGCTAACACCACTGCTAATCTATGAGCACTTCCATATCTATTGATCAAGTCCTCCCATGAGATGGGCCAACCCATCACTAACTCATCTTGAAAAATGGCCCTTAGTACTAGTGTGCCTACCCTCAGCTGAATAGTATACTTGACCCAGGTGTAGTGGAATGGAATCCTCAATATCCTGTAGACATCCTCAAGAGTGACTATCATCTCCCCCATTGGCAAATGGAACATGTTCATCTCCAAATGGAAACACTCAACAAGTGCACCTAAGAGACTATGATTTACCCAAATGTTGGGTATATCACATAAGTATGTCAAACCTAGCCTATCAATGTGGGCACTCTCAGCATCCGTCAATCTCTGAACTACTGTGGTGATAACAGGGTAGTGCGAGTGGAAAGTGACATCTAGGAAGTCATTCTACAAAGCAAGTGACAACATTGGATCAGTATCTCAACATGATGGATTCTCAAAGAAACAACAAGCAAATGAGGCTACACATCTATCCTAAACAAGACTCTAGCATACTTTAATTTTCTAAATTTATGCAAAATTGGAAGAAGACTCAAAACACTACAACAGCATCCCACATGAGGAAACTGCTCCCTCGTGTGAGACAAGACCTCTTCCTGCGTGAGAAGGAGAAATTTCGCACAGTATTAACTTTCGCTTCATGTGAGCTTGCAGGCAGACCCTGGGCGAGTAAGCCCTGACCCATGCGAGGAAACCATTTCCTTGCATGAGTGGTGATTGAGGCCGGCACAAGGAAACTATTTCCTCATGTGAGAGTTGATGAACTAGCCCTAAAACATGCTAAATCTAGCCTAAATCACCTAATAAAGCCATAAAATTTGAAATGCAAGGAGGTTTATCAACTACTCACAAGTGGGTCATACTCTAGTGGTTGACTGTGGTGGCGAGAGCACTTGAATCAATGCATATGTACTAGAATACCCTCCATTTCTCTCTCAGAGCTCAAATCACAAGAAGACAAAGTGAATAATGATTTGAAAATGACCCCTCTGGGCCTTATATAGCTTTTGACCTAATTTTCAAAAGTGCTCCATTTTTGTGTGAAAATTGCACCCTTGTCTAAATCGACTACTTTGAATCCATTTTCAGGATCAAAATCAAAATCTAACATCTCTATATGGCTCAAAATCATGTTTTAAATTCTGGGATCCTTTGGGATCAGATGCTTGTGTAGTCAATCTTCTGGCGTCATTTTCCTACCAGATCCTCATCAACTCATCATTTTCTTGAGATCTTCAATGTTTTCATCCAAATTCAACTCTAGTCAAATCTGGTCAAACTTGGTCAACAGGACCTCCCAGTTGCTCCAAATTGCTTCTGTAGCTTCTCAAATCTAGTCTGATTGCTCCTATTGTATAACCTCTTGTTGTCAATCATCCTTCTAATATGTCACCTTTTGATTTCACTCCTGAGGGGGCAGGATGATTGCATCATTTGAATCTTTTCAAACTAGTCTCATATCAATATGATCTAAATCAAAGTCCTCACTGCTTGAGGCATCTCATCTCTAGGAGCATCTTCGTGCCTTTCATCTGGTCATCTTGTCATCTATCTTTTAGGTATCTCAGCAATCTAACTCAGATCCTCAAGAATCAAGCTTCATTCTAGAGATGGTTCTCAAAATCTCATTAGGTATTGGGGCAATATAACCCTAATTCCTAAAAGTCAAGCTTTGTTCTAGAGATGGCTCTCAAAATCTCTTTTAGACCATTATATGGGCAATATAACTTGAGTCTCGGAGGGCTAAGCTTCTTATTGGGGTAATCTAACCCTAATTCTAGAAATTAGTCCTAAATCTACATCTATTATCATTTGATCAATTAGTATTGGGGCAATCTAACCCTGATTTTGGTCTTCTCTCAAGTTGTCATTAGACCATTGTCTTCGCAATCTAACTTAGACTTCAGAGAATCATACCTCATTCTGGAGGTGATTCTACAAATTTGATCTATTTTGGTGTCTTGGCATTCTAACCTTGACTTCCGAGGGTTAAGCTCCATTCTGAGGATAATCCTGAAACCTCATTTGTCACATCAGACTATTCTTTGAATCAACGCACTGCTTGCACATCAATTCAATGAGGGGAAAATGTAATACCCCAAAATTGGCACCTTATAATTTCAATCAATTTTGGTGTCAATTGCAAAAACTAACTTTATTTGACTTGGTGTCAATTGCAAAAACTCTAAATTTCATTAATCTTACACTATAATTAATTCCTAAGTATTCGACTTTACTAGCTAAATAATCCCTATGATAAATTGATTTAATTCTAAAGTCCTAAGTGCTTTAAATTAAATTAAAATCCACCCCCTTTAGCTAATACACATAAAAGGAATTAATATTACTTGGTTATTTGAATGGATTATCTTATTTGGATTTAATAATTCAAATTACTCGAAGGGTCACCCATATGTGGCAATAATTCATTCTTTAATTAAGTAATTCCTCAATATTTGTCTCAATTGGGAATGAAGAGTCAACCATTTCATTTCAAGAACCTCTTCATTATCCCCCTAGGGTTGTCTATATTATGAACCGTCTTCCTCATTCAAAAAAAAAGGCAATTTGAGAGCACATAAACTATAGCAAATTTTGGTCTCAACTATTTCATATTTTCAAGCTTTCATTACATATTAGCTTAATTATCATTCAGTATAATTGCATTCTCATTTAATATAGTTTTCTTATTGGTTAATAGCTTGTTTCTTATGTTTATTTCAAGCTCCTTAGAGTAGAATCTGCATTCTCATATCTTTTTCAAGCTTCTTATATTAAAATCTGCAGTTCATTTTAGATTAATTGCATCTTCATTATAACTTAATTTCTCATTTTGTTTGTCTTTCAAGCTTTCAAAAAACCTCCATCTTAGCTTGGTCTTTTGGTTTTTGGCTCTCGTTTTGAGACTAATTCAAACACCACAGTTAATTAGGAGGCAACAAGTTGAATTGATAGATATTGTGAATTGAGTAATTCATACTCATCTTCATAATTTTGATGATCGAGCAATGACTATGTTGTGTATGTGGCTAGATTAGAGGTCCACATTCAGCTATAGACAATGGTGTTAGGTGTCAAACTTGACAACAATGCTACTGAGGGAAGTGGAGTGATAGGATTACTTTCCATAACTTCCTCTTTTACCTTGATCACTTCAGCTGATGGTTCATTTCTCTCTACTTCTTTTTCTATTTCTTTTCCTTTTCCTTCTTTCTTTTCTTCCATCTTTTCTTCTTCTTTCTTTTCATCTGATATATACTCAATCAATATTTCTTCTTGATTGGGGGTGGAGTTACCACATAGAGTCTCAACCTCTTGAGTACTCACAAATGCCTCTTCAAATTTGTCCAACTTAGTATCAGTGGCTGCCATGGCTATCTCTACATTATCAATGATAATGGTTCTATCCTTTAGTGACTCTGTTATTGATGGAGACTTATCTACCTCTATTTGTGTTTCAACTATAGGCACTGAGTCCTGAGGACCTGTCACTGATGCATTAGTGGGCTCTACCATCTTGACTTCTTTTTAGGATACTTAAATTGTGGGTGCAGTAGGTGGATACATGTGCCTATTCATAAAGACCTTCTCAAAGGCTTTCTCTATTTCCTTGGCAACTAACTCAAAGTTTTTATCCATTATATTCAATGTTCTTGTCTTGGTCCTGAGGTGAGGCTTCACTAGATCTAACAATAACTTTTTCTCTTCTAGCTCCCATATAGGAAGGGTTTCATCTAAAATCTTCTCTCTTATCCTTAGATCCTCTTCAATAGCCTGTCTCTTTTGGAACTCTAAGATATTCCATACATTATCAGGGATCATAGTCTTTAGTTCTAAGACTGTCTTCTTAAACTTCAACATGTGTTTGACTATCATTCCCAATATCTTTGATTTGTCTATCTCACTGTATTTCTCATAAAACTTTCCTACTTGATCAATTCTTCCTTCATCAATGATTCTTGTGCTTAACACACTCAAACTAGGTTTGAAACTTACTTCAGGAGGTTCTTGAGTGTTTCTTTTGTTCCTTGTTACTCTCAAGGATGGATGACCAATGATAATTTCTTTATTCCTCTTAGGCATTGCCTTATACTCAAGAGGAGCATTAAGGTCAATGGTTTCTTTGGGTGAAAAAGGAGTAATGTTAGTTTTACCCTTATGTTCATCATATTTTTCAATCTTCACCTTCTTCAACTCAGGATCATCTAATTCTACCTTTGTTGCATCTGCACTATCTAATTCCAAAGCAATCTTTTGTTCCCTTGCTTTGTCTAGGTCTTCTTGAGACACTCCATGAATTCTCAAGATCTCTGAGGTAACCTTAGCAACCTTCCTTTTTGTTGTTGCGTTGTTTAACACTACATCAAATTCTCTTATTTTCTCCTCATAGGTTCCCCATATTGTCTCATTAGGGTCTTTAGGTGCTGCTAACAGAACTTGAGCATAAGCCTCTAGAATAGGCTCTTCCACTTCATATCCTAGTGGATGAATCCACTTTGTTCTTGGTTCAACTACCTCCATGCATGTTGTGTCTGTCTCAACCATAAATCAAATAGTATCCTTGTACATTTCAACTATCTTCTCTGGTATCCTATACGTCATCTACATCTTAGCTCTAAATGTCTTCAACTCTAGTTTCATGTAGTCCTTCAAAGTGCTCTTAGTACATGCCCTGAGAGATATCTGTGCCATTATGGGAATGGATTTGTCTAGATACAAATCAGATACTTTTCCAACAATGTGAAAGTACATACAAATGATCAAAGACCCAAATCTGAATATCTTGGTCTTATCATGCTTGATTGCCTTGATGTTGTCAATTAGCTATGCGCACAAGATTTCACACAGGTTGAACTCTCCATTCTCATTTACAATTATTATGGTTGCAAGGATTGTGGCCGCAAACACACTATTTACCCTGCTGGTGTGTTGAAACCTGTATCCAAGTATCATAGACATCAATTTGATGTCATCTTTCTCAATAGGCTCAATGGTCATTTTGTGCCTATCACTCCTTGACTTGCAAGTCTGTTCAACAATCTTCCTCACATCTTTTCCCACTGGAAGGACGATGCCTGTCTTTGAGAGGCCTCTTATCTCATGAGTTAGGTCACCATTAATTCTGACTAGCACTTCACCTATCCAAAATAGGTCATCGTGAATCCTTCTCAGTAGAATCTTGATCCATTCTAATTCATAGAACTCATATGCCATAGCATACTCCACTATAGGGTGATTATTCCACCGCGCATACTCATCAATGAAGGTTTTGTCTATTTTGAGCATATTTTCCATGTGTGACCTTAATTTTTCCAATCCTACTAGTTCTTTCTTACAGTAGATGTATGCCCTAATGTCCTCAACATGCATAACACCTATAGGCGTGCAGGAGAATGCCCCTTCTAGGTCATCAAGTGTTGATTTAAATGGATGCCTCTTAAACACGTATATTTTCTTCTCTACAACATCAAATACTATAGGAGTAGCCATCACTAACTTGGATATCACTTTTTGAATGGTCTTGAAGACTTCTTGAATCGGCGTGATGAACTAGGGTTTTTGCAACCGGTCAAATGCACAACAAATCACTTGATGAATCAAACTGCAATCTATCTCAATCGAATGCTAGGGCTCTTTTGCTCTTTAATCGCTCCCAATTTGAATGCAATGAGATATCTTCAAACTTCTATTTACTTTAAAGTAGAAAATCTACCATTAATGTTTGTCGCGTAAACCAGGCTGTCACTTGAAATTTTCTATCTTTCATTTTGCAAACAATTAGCTAGTGCTCTCTCGCACAGATTCTACTAGTCTCCTGTAATACCCCAAAAATGAGCTATAGGTTCATTAACCTCCTATATCGACACATCGAATGAAATTGATACAAAAGTCCTAACCTAAGGCACAATTTCACATCGAAATCCTAATTGATTTTATCTTAATTCTACATTAGGGAATATTTCCTAAATATTCCTGTTTTATCTAATTATCTTTAATTAAATATTATTTGGTGATAAATGTTATTATTTATCCTAAAGTTGATTAATTGAATATGATGAATTTTTAATTAATTAATTTAATTCTACCACTTAATTATTTAATTAGATTTAATTGCATTTATTCCTAATTAATATTGTTTTTATTTTGACAATAAATCAAAATTCCTACAAACAATCAATTGGATATTTATTTAATTGATTTAAAATCAAAGTTGTCAAATTTAATGATTTAATTGGAATAAAGTTTGATTTAATAACTGATTAGCCCATAAATCAATTGTTTTAATTCAAAATCAGTTAAGTGGAAAATAAATCACTTTATTTATTAAATTAATTCATATTAAATCATGCACAATCTGAAAAGCAGACAACTAGAAATTAACAATCAATTTTAAAATTGAAACTCAACATCTGATGATGAGTTGAAAAAGAGAACTAAAGCTCTATTTTGAGATAAAAACTATTTTTGCATGATTTTATGAATTAAATATTCTTAATTTCTTGTTAACTCAAAAATCAACCTGAGTTTATCAAGAGTGATTTATGGCTTTTCTCATGCATCCTCAAGCCCTAGATTTCTATAAAATCAAGGCTCAGCTCTTCACAAAGGTCTGCTCATTTTATCTCTCAAGCTAGCTGGCAATCAACACTCGAAATTGCATCCTCACTCTGGTGAATTCGTGACTGAAGAATCAATCTTTTGCGAATCAAGGCTATTATGAGATTTTCATTTATTGTTTTGAGAATTCATAGTTTCATATCATAGTTTTCATATTCATTCATAGCATTTCTTAGATTAAATCTGCATTGAAACTCAATTTCATACATTCTATCTTAGATTCATACAGTTTTTCATCATATTGCATCAAAAATAAAATAAAAAAGATTAATTTGCATTCATATTTCATTGCTTTCATCATTTTAAATCCTTTGTTTAGGTGTTGCATTATCACTGATCTTGATTTCAATCTAAGAACATCATACTCGCACCTACTAGAAGGCAGTAAATCGCTTGGTTAGCATAGTTTCAATTAGTTACAGATTTCAATTTTTGCTAACCTCTAATGTTTTACTGAAGTGTTGTGTCTACAGCTAGGTAAAAAATTCACACACACATTTCTACGCCTAAGGCATTTAGTCTTGGAAAAATGTCCTGAAAAAATCTTAAAAATTTGAAAAAGTCCTAAAAAAATGAACTCCTGGTGAAAACCTAGCAATAGGCGCCTTGATGATTCACAAAAAAATTGAAAAATGTCAAAAGTACAAAAAAATTGAAAAAATACAAAATACAAAAAAAAAATGAGAAAAAGAAAAGTGTCTTGGTGAAAACCTGGAAACAGATGCCTTGGTAGCAAAAATAGAATCTCTACCAAGATGGTGAAAACCCAGCAAATGGGTGCCAATGGTTTCAAAATACTCCATCTATCAATGCAATCTTGGTCTTTCCCAGCTTTCAGTCTACTTTAGTCTGTATATATCCTTGTTTTAATAAAGTCAATCTATACACCAATCAGCTCAAGCATCTGTATCCTATCAATGCTTAACATTTGGGGGCAATCACAGTCATATCCTATAATCCCCTAGTGTATCTTTAGATGTGTCATATCCATTCAAAGTCCTTTGAAGCTTTATCCGAGTTAGTTTGTTTGTCTCCTCTCCAGAAAGGATTTTGCATCTACAACAACACAATCAAACATCAACACAAAATGAAAACAATTTGTTCTTCATGCTTTTATCTCCTTGTATGCTTACTGATTCACATTGAGATTTTTGTATATTTTGTTCCCACGAGCTCTTCGATGACATCTTTTACAAGATTTATAAAGTGATGACTGGGGGCATAATCTTTTATTTGTCTTCTGCTTGTATGTGAAAATCTAACAACTTTGGAAATTCTAGATTGAAATGGTGTTTCTCTGTAAGAGCCTCTATCTCATATTGGATGGCCATGCGTACCTCGACCATTAATACCCAAAATATTCAAGGAAGTTTGATCTAACTATTGTCTTTTTGAGTGATTTCTTTCTCCTACTGTGAAATGCGATCTTACCTAAGGATGTGAATGATAAAGGGTCACTATGGGTAATTCACACTAGATTTTGAATGATCTCTTGACTGCTTGATGTGTTTGCATGCAATGTGTATTCTATGTTTTGATGCTTATACAAATTGCTATATCAAAATGTACATGATATTTAGGTCATCCTGGCATTTGTGCCTTGGTGCTTATATCGAATCCAACATTCCAAAAATAAAATCAATATTCATATGTCCATGGTTGTCTCACCAATGGACCTTGCATTGATTCTTGCACATACAAATCGATATTCATATGTCTATGGTTTCATAACTCATGGGCATTGTATTGATTTATCCAGTTACCTAAAAAGTTCAATGATGACAGTAAATTGACACATGATCAGTGACTAGGTCCTAGGTCCTAGGTTTGCATTTCATTCTGCATTACATTTTGCACTTTGTATGATCTCACAAATTTCTTGAACACTTAAATGATTCTTCAAAAAAAAAAAAAATGACACAAGAGCTGAATCTCACATGAAGGTTCTTCCAACAAAACATCAAGTAGAATCCTTTTTCAGGATCAAAATTGAAATCTGAGATCATTCATATTATTAACTACTTGCATTATCGACCTTCAATCATCATAGAAATCCATTTTTCAACTTAACTGATTATCTTACATCAAACTATCAAAATTTTAACTTGGTCAACCATGGTCAACTCATGGTCAAACCTAGTCAAACTTGGTCTTCTAGACCTCTAAATGATGCAGAACACATTCTCGAATGTGTATAACCACTTCTCAAATCAATTAACATGCTTCTAAACTATAACACTGACTTTTCTTGTCAGATTTCAATTTTAATCCCAAAGGGGGCATGGTATTACACATCATTCAAAGTCTGTCAATCTATTTTTGTCAATCAAATCTTTCCTCAGTAATCAAGACAACAACCACGTCTAATTTTTGACTCATCAAAAGTCCTCATCGCTTGGGGCAAATCTATTGATCCTTGGGGTATATCAGATTCAATCTAGTATCCTAATCTATCTTGTAAACTATATCTGCTTTTTATAACCATCGGTTCATTAGTATTATTTCCTTGGTTCTTCATAATTGATGGGTTCAAGATGTGATATCAATATGATTCATAAAAGGACATTTAGGTCTGGAATCGGTCACTCACTTCTTCGCAATCATAAGGTTCAGAATCAGGCATTTTGACACTTTTTCATAATCATCGGTTCATTGTTGATATAGCTAGCATCATCTCGATTCCTAGTCATTCTGGGCCTGGGTCAATATATCCTTTTTCCAATCTTTCAATTGGTTTCTGTCTCAGAATCAGTTAATCTTTCAAATCTTTCAAATCTTCCAAATCAATTTCATACATCTTTATCATACACAGACTATTCTTTGAATCACTATGCTTTGCATAGTGATTCAAAGACGGGCAAAATGTAATACCCCAAAAATGGGTTATAGGTTCATTAACCTCCTATATCGACACATCAAATGGAATTGATACAAAAGTCCTAACCTAAGGCACATCTTCACATCGAAATCCTAATTGATTTTATCTTAATTCTGCATCAGGGAATATTTCCTACATATTCCTATTTTATCTAATTATCTTTAATTAAATATTATTTGGTGATAAATGTTATTATTTATCCTAAAATTGATTAATTGAACATGATGAATATTTAATTAATTAATTTAATTCTACCACTTAATTATTTAATTAGATTTAATTACATTTATTCCTAATTAATATTGTTTTTATTTTGACAATAAATCAAAATTCCTACAAACAATCAATTGGATATTTATTTAATTGATTTAAAATCAAAGTTGTCAAATTTAATGATTTAATTGGAATAAAATTTGATTTAATAATTGATTAACCCATAAATTAATTGTTTTAATTCAAAATCAGTTAAGTGGAAAATAAATCACTTTATTTATTAAATTAATTCATATTAAATCATGCACAATCACAAAAGCAGTCAACTTTAAAACAATTGCTAATTTCAATTTGTAAACTTTTTAAAACTCAACATCTGATGATGAGTTAAAAAAAGAGAACTAAAGCTCTATTTTGAGAAAAAAATTGCTTTTGCATGATTTTATGAATTAAATATTCTTAATTTCTTGTTAACTCAAAAATCAACCTAATTTTATCAAGAGTGATTTATGGCTTTTCTCTTGCATCCTCAAAGCCCTGGATTTCTATAAAATCAAGGCTCAGCTCTTCACAATCAACACCTCAAAATTTCATCCTCACTCTGGCGAATTCGTGACTAAAGAATCAATCTTTTGCAAATCAAGGCTATTGTGAGATTTTCATTTATTGTTTTGAGCATTCATAGTTTCATATCATAGATTTTTATATGCAATCATAGCATTTCTTAGATTAAATCTACATTCAAACTCAATTTCATACATTATAACTTAGATTCATACAGTTTCTCATTCTTATTGCATAGAAAATACAAAAATATAGATTAATTTGCATTCATATTTTATTGTTTTCATCATCTTAAATCCTTCATTTAGGTTTTGCATTGTCACTGATCTCAATTTCAATTTGAGAACATCATACTCGCACCTACTAGAAGGCAGTAAATCGCCTGGTTAGCATAGTTTCAATTACTTGCAGATTTTGGTTTTTGCTAACCTCTAATATTTTACTGAAGTGTTGTGTTTACAGCTAGGTACAAAATTCACACACACATCTCTAAAAGCTTAAGTCCAAAGTTCCATACTCAGAGAGTGAGTATACGAGCTACTTAGGGGGCTAGAGCTAAATTAGCTCCCCCTATGACCCTGAGGGCCATTCATCCAGATGTAGAGGGTGCATCCACTGTGGATGCATCCAACACATACTCATCAACCTTTTCCTTCTTTGTTTCTGACCAAATCAAGCTCACATCCTCTGAAGCTTTCACAAAATTGACTTCTCCTTCAGGATCCAAAACTGGTTCTTCAGGATTTTTAGGGCTTTCCTAACCTTGTGTCCTTGATCTGCAAAACTTTGAGATGTGTCTAGCCTTGTTACAAGAGTGACAAATGAATGGAGGCCTTATATTCCTCAGCGCATTGACATGAGTCACCATTTTACATTGTCTAGTTGAGTGACTATTATAGTTATATATCTGACATGTAATATTCTGAGAACTTCTTTCATTTGATTGATTCTGATTTCTTTGATTATACTAAGTCATGTTCTTTTGACTTGTCTTGCAATTCATAGCTCTATGACCAAATTTATTGCCTGAATAACAGTAACCATTGAAAGGTCTTACCTTTGTATAGTTCCTTGCTATGTATCCATGCTTGTTACATGCATAACAAGTGTGGTCTACTTGCTTGCGCTCATTCTTAGGTGGTTCAATATGATCCTTAGTTTGACTTCCAGTCTCCTTAGCATCAGAGGTTCCTTCTAGTGCTTTCATTCTTGCTCACATGTTGTCAATCTAATTTTGTGCTTCATTGTATCTAATTAAGCTAGTATCTCCTTTAGCTCTTCTTGCATATAACTGAGATTCTATCAAATCAGAACTAGTGTGTAATTTATCAATGTGGTTCTTAACAGCTTTTAATTCAGATTCCAAGCTTTCTTTGTTGTTCCTTAGCTCCAAGATTTCCATGTTTTCTTTCCTTAATTCTTCATTCAGTTGAAGGTTCTCTTTGATCTACTCATCATAGACTTCCTGATTGTTAGTCATCTTATCATCAAATTCTTTAAGTTGTTCTTTTAAGGTTGTATTTTCTTCATTCAGCTTCTTGACCATTGTCCCTAGATCACTGGTAGAGCATTCTTTCAAATCTCTTCTTAGCCTTTTGATGACTAATTGAGCATCATTGATTTTTTCTTTTAGTTCTTCAATTTCTCTTTCAGATTTGTCCAGGTCTTCAAGAGCAGCTTCAAGATTTCTTTTCAGATGTTTCATTTCTTCTTTGTCCATGATCTCCTCAAGTGGTTAAAATTCTTTGTTGAGGACCAGAGCTCTGATACCTATTATTAGGAATGGGAACACTAAGAGGGGGGGCTGAATCAGTGTTCACTGTATTTTATATTTTCACTTATTCTTTAAACTAAACTTAAATGCTTAAGTACTAAAATGAACATACACATAAACATGAAACATGAAATCAACATGTAACACCAATATGTTTATGAGGAAACCAAAATAGGTAAAAATCCCGGTGGGAATTAACACCCACTAATATTATGTACTAGTGTTTTATGATCCTTGTTAGAAGATCGTTAACCCTATTAGGAGTTTCTTTATAATTTATTAAGTACAGTAGACCTTGTAAAGGGTCAGACCCTATTAGGAGTCTTTTACAATAGTCTCTATTAGGGGAGTGGATGCACTATCATAGAGCTCACTACTCAAGTGGTGAAGGCTACAACCTTCTAATCTCAGATACACACTATATCTGCTAGATGAACTATCAGTGTGACACTACTCATCAGATCAGTTCCTTTGATGCACTGATGCTTTGACCTCTTGCAAAGCTCTAATACATCTTATAGTCTCTTCACACACTTATGCTCTACTTATCACAACTCTATCTCAACATCCATACTAATTACAATGGGCACATCTCATATTTATATGCATATACAAAACAAACAACTAGGTCAGCCCTTAAACCTATTACATACAACACTTCCAAATGAATTGGCTCAAGCGTGTTTACAAACAAACATATTTACATGTCGGAAACCTAATTACAATAGGTTCATAACCTTTACATCATTATAATATAACCGCAACTCAAAATGCTAACAGTCGGCTACTTACTCTATTATTCTCTGGCGCACACTAGCTATGTAACTTCAACTATCTGTATCTTTCTCATTCTTGCATATATTATCATGTGCTTATAGAATAAGCATGAATATAGTCTAACTAACTTATCTTCTAGGGAGCATACCATAACTTGTTCATACGCATGTGCATTGATGCTCTAAGCTTCAGGTACTCTGTATACTGTCCAGTCTTCAACACTTAGCCAATTTCTGATCTTCTTATCAAGTGCGCTGACTCCAAACTACTACATGACTTTGTTGCCATAGTGACAACACTATACCAAGTCATATAAACTAGTATAGCCAACTTTCCAACATACCACTCCATCATCTGATGTATCCTCATGTTTAATGCATGCAATATTTCCTTCTTTAGATTCTTCTTTTAGTTTTCCTTTAAGAACATCACTAGCTCTAGTTCTACAAACCCATGTTGTGTGCCCCTTTTTCTTATAGTAAAAATATTTATTATCTCTTCTATTTTTTTTTTACCATTTTTAAGTACTTTGTGAGTATAATCTCTGGTCTATTTGATGATTTTCTTCTATGACTTCCCTTGTCCTCTTTTCTTCTACTAGAAGGGATGAAATCATATCATCTAGAGTGTGCAAAGTGAGTTGACTTAGTGTAAGGAAAACATTACTATGTTATTTAACAGGATGGACTTAACATCATCATCATCAATAGGAGCCTTAACCTCTCCAAGTTTTCTAATGAGAGACCTTAAATTACTTATATGATTTGACATTGTGATCTCATTTTCCATTTTGAATCTAAACAATTGAATTTTTAGAGAAAACTTTGCATTGACAACTTTTGCTCCAAACAACTTTTTTAGACTATCCCAAATGTCGGCATAAGTGTTATCTAGATCTACGTGGTGAATTTCAAAATCTAAAAGAGCAAGACCAATAATAGCCTTGGCTTTATCAGCTATACTATTCCACTCCAACAATTTATTTGCATCTATAGGTGGTTTTTCTTTTCCTCTTACTATGCCCCATATGTTTTTATTCATCAATTGCATTTGTATTTTTATTCTCCATGTATGAAAATTGAAACTAGAGTATTAATCTAATAGAATCTCCATTGAAATAAAATACTAGAAACTTATTTTTCTTACCGTCAACCATTCACAAAATTGAAAATACTTTGTACTCTATACTTGGTTGAAAGTATGTACTTACTCTATATTCTAGCTGTATTAGAAACAAAGTGCTTCACCAAGAGCCTTTGATCTGATCTACTAACCAACTCTTCTTATAACTGACCATCCAGTTTGTAACCACTTTACAAATTAGGGATAATTCTATGCCACGTGGTTCTCCATATTAAATTATAGATTTGAGTGCAATCTCTATTACATAAAACATGCACCAAAAATACAATCACCAATCACCATTCAATATCAATTTCTACTTTAAAACCTTGTCTATCACAAAGAGGAGATCAAACAATTGAATCGACTATCACTTATTATATGTTTACAAGTTGCCTTGTTCTATTGCAAAACTGCCAACTCTGCACATGCTCTAGTCATCAATTCATAACCAAAGAGAAAATAGAAGTTATCGCATAGTGTATGGCTCAAGACATCCCAAGATCAAACTCCGTAGACTAGTTTACTAACACAAAACCATTGATTTTCAAAATTTGAAGAATGAAACATCTAAAAATGCCTTATGGTCTGAGAATGAATTCAGACTCATGGGACCCCAAAAATGGAGAACTTTCATTGCAAAAAGGACTAAGAATAGGTATGAAATTCCACGTTTAATACAACACACTATTTCTCCTCCACACTCAAACTTCACACCGCTTGCAAACTATGTTTTCACACCTCTTTCTCACCTCACTACATTATGTTCAAACTTTTCTTAATGTAGCTCAAGAACAGGTGGATTGCGTACTAGCTCTGATACCGAATGCTAGAAATAAAAGATGAAGATTCAATAAAAGCATGGTGTATATTCAGCATAGAAGAGAATGATTTTATACATCACATGAGTTAAACATTCAAATAGTTACCAACCGATATAGTTGTACAATTACCAACTGTAGACAGTTACCATTCAAGACAATGTAATATGGAAATTACGCCAATAAAGACATACTATGTAATGATTTGAATGCCAAAGGGAAATAAATTTTTTTAATTTACAAGGTTTTTAATCATTATTGTTCAATGTATCTATTGCAAAATTTAAGTATACATTTGATGATTTGAATGTCTTTTAAAGGGATCTATAATATGTTTAGTGGTTTGAATGTCTTAAGGGGGTATTTTTAATAAGTAATAATTTGAATGTCTTAGGGTTCAATTAAAAAAAATTTAATTTAATTGAGGTTTGTAATATTTATATGGTTAATGTTTAATTTTAGATTTGATTTGAATGTATAGTTTGTACATATAACACATATATGTACATCTATGAACTATTTTTTTAATTTTATTTAATGTACATGTGTACAATTGCAGTCTTTATCTATATTCATGCATCATCTATCATATTTATATATCATGGCATCTAGTGGTTCAAAGCCTAGTGTCTATCATGATAGTGACCATGCATCATAGACATCATCTCATGGGACTCCCCAGCGTAGGGAGAATCATAGACAATAGATTATTTCTAGATTGCACGCTGCTCTAGCTCAACTAGAGTGAACACTACAAACTATTGTTGTCCTCCCTAATAGGGAGAAGTTGACATCCATTCGCACCGAGCTTATGAGTATGATTCAGAAGGTTGAATCATACAACCCCTATGATGACACCTCTATTGACACATTTTATCAGAGCTTAGTTAGTACGATGTCAAGAATACTTATATGGAGGAGTGTTGACATTGTTAGAGTAGTCATATTATAGCTAATAATTAATTTATTTAATTATTAGTCTATTATTCTCTACACTTAAGTTAGACTTAGGCATCTTATTATTCTTTAGGGTTTTCTCCTTTAGGGTTTCGGTATCTTTTTATAAGGATTCCCTCTTTTTATTTTTTAGAAACTCAATGCATTATTCATAATAGATTAGAATATCATTTGTAATATTGTGCATATGATGTCTCTGGCTTTTTGGCCTCCATAGATTTTTCTTGCCTTCTGTGCTTTGCTTCTTCCATGTGACAGGGTTATGCATGCAGGTGTTCTTGGGAGATTAGTCTTTCACCTAATCTAACATGGTATCAGAGTCATCTTGCTGCTCTTTGTTCGTGTTTTGTTGAAGGGATTCAGAAGCAAGACGTTATTTTTTATTTATTTTTTGCCTGCAAAAAAGGAAAAAAAATTTGGGGGGCATTTTGAGCAAAAATAGATGCTACCATTGCACTCAGAAGGCCCGGGAGAGTCAAAAACCATATAAAATTTGTTATTTTTGACCTCTGGGACTTCTGGGTGAATTTTTCAGCCTCCTAGGGCCGTACGGGCACGAAAACCAAAAAAAAAATTACAAAAAAATCAATTTTTAATTGATTTTTGCGTTAAAAATAATGCAGCCTTTGTTTTTAAAAGGTGTTGCTGAGCGGCCACCAGTGCACCACCGAGCAGCCACCCCGCGCCCATCCACGGCCCCCGCTCCGCTGCAGAGCCGCCGCCGGCTCCTCCGCCACCCCGCTGGCCTCCTCCCCCAGCCCCTCCCAGCTCCACCGCACTGTGCACCGCCTCTCGGCCCCGCTCCGCTCTGCCCTACTGGCCCGGTGGGTTTTAAGCCCCACGGTGGTCACATGGGTGACCAGGAGTTCCAGGTTTAGCCCCCTGCACGTGCCATGTGCTCAGGGGCTTTGTGTTTTCCAACCCCAGGGGCTTAAAAATTTATTTTGAAGCCTTTTAAGGGTACCTGGGCATTTTTTGCAATATCTTGAGCATACGGAGGTCTTTTTTGGACTTCTTTATATCGTCAGAAAGCTCTTTCTGAGCTCTTTCCGATTATGGAGGTAAGATTTTTTGGCTCTATTATTTTGATAGTATTTTTTCTGTCAAAGGTGATGTTTATTTTTTGCCTTCTGGGAGCCATATCTCGCTCATCCGGCCTCATTTTTGGGCTCACCTTATATCGTCGGAAAGCTGGTTCAGTGAGTTTTTTAGTTGCAGGTGTCTTTTATCTAGATTCTACTCTAGGTTTTCTCTCCTCTAATTTTTGCACTTTCGCACTCTGGCAGATTACTTGGGTTCTACAGGTCCTGGGATCTCTTCTTCTATTCTTCTAGCTCACTCTTCTTTCTGACTTTTGAGCATTGTATGCTTCTCTTCTGTTGCATTTCTTTTCTATAAATGCACTGAGATAAAGTGCCTACTTTTGCATATTTGGGATCTTATACTCCTTGTGTTTGTTTGTACTCGCACTCAATTATAAAGTGCCATGGGGGGTTATGATGTTTTGCCTTTTGTGCTCATCCACCTTTGTCAAGTGAGTGTACCTTCCATGACATTAGCCCATGCTGTGTGTCTATGACACCGCCCTTTATCCTGTTCTTGTACTTCTGTTGCACTGTTGGTGTTCCTGATTCTTCTGCTTGCAGATGTTTCTGGCATTGCATTTCAATGTTTCTATCACCCCTCTCCCTATTTCGCATTATGGGGGGGGTTCACCTGTTGGTTCTATTGCTTCCTTGGTTCAATTGAGTGATCTACGTATACAATTTTTGTTCCTATGTACTGGGTGGATGTAGTGGCTAGGTACTTATGCATTTCGGTGAGATGGATCATCTACTATATAGACACTCATTCATTCCTACTTTTGGAGGCCACCTTTTTGATTGATCAACTCTTCAAACTTTGTCTTCTCTACCTAGTCATGCACTATTTCAGTGGGGGTTCCAGCAGTTTCTTCTGACAGTGTTTGCAGTTTCATGCTTCGGATATGCTTCATGCTCTTTCTTGTTCCTTTCTTTGGGACATTCCCTAGATTGGAGGCTTTGTTTCCTTCATCTAGTTTATTTCTTGTACTTGGGTACCTGATCAGGCCTTGTTGCTGGGACCCATTTCTCTTTCATGCATTTTTGTTTTCATGCATCTTTTAGTCCTTAGTTGTTTAGCTTCTCCCTAAGTTACACTTAAGGGGGGGTGTTAGAGTAGTCATATTATAGCTAATAATTAATTTATTTAATTATTAGTCTATTATTCTCTACACTTAAGTTAGACTTAGG